>CM069436.1:85789911-86386636 GCA_035610365.1 Aquatica leii | reverse complement strand
GTTGTAACTGTCTTCTATATAACTATAAATTTTAAAGTTTACGTATATAAAATCTTTCAGAGTCATGTTTACGTTTGTTGTTATTGCTTAAAACTATAACATACAATTTTATATATTTCTTTTCTACACTATGTTTTTTATTAGGAAGTTGACTCATCACGTTTACACTATCTAGAGTAAAGTATTGTCATTTAAGAGGGAAATTCAAAATGTTGCTTGAATTGTAAAAACTCACTGCTAATGGCTGTGAAAGATTATATTGGAAGTTTAATTTTTTCTAACAAAACCTAACCAATAAAACATGAAAACAAAATAAAGTTGAAATCACAGATTGTAGCTAACTATTTAAATTTTTTATTATTGTAAAATTATGGCTGATATTGATACCTAATCATATATTCGCTTATAAGTATTAGTTTTGTTTTTTAGGAATTTGGGCTCCAAATGTGTCAGTGTGGTCGTTATGCTCTTAAAACTTAAAATAGATTTGTATTTTCTATTGTCTTCATTCAGACCAAGTATCGACTTTTTACCTCGTCTTCTATTCTTCATACTTTTAAATTTATGAATTGATTTTAACATGGCAAATATTTTAATTTTAATAGATTTAATTAATACTGTACTATAAAAACAATTGTTTTTAAAGTCATTGTCGCGCCAACAAAGAGCTACTAGTTGTAATGCTGCAAAAATCGAGGTTTGATGAATAAATAAAGCTCAGTTCGCAAAAAGAAAAAATATACAAAAGTTTTTTTTTACGATTTGATTATTAGATATTTCAACACACATTAACAGTAATTTAACCACCCAAAAGCGGTTTAAAAATGTTCAACACACACTCTCTAAAAAACGCGGCAATCACTATCTCCGCCAAAATTCTTTGTTGTCGCCGCTGACCAGGCACTAACTGGCCAATTACGATACAGTTTTGACGATCAGTTCTTTTGTTACACAAAAAGTTCTAATTGTCAAAGTACTCAATACGAAATTGAATCCAAAGCTTTTTCCGTAAAGTTTGGAATTTTACGCAGTTTCCGACACAATGAAGCATTGTATCTATAGGCGTCACAATCCTTATCCAACGGTAATGGCAAAGGCCGTACAGTAAAATGCTTTGCATTGTGCCTTTTACTAGTTCTACACTTGGATATCACCGATTTGACCCATCTGTTTACCGCCCAAGATCCAAAACTTCTCTCTTTCAGAAAACTTAACATACGGTGAGTCAACATGCCATGATCTTACGTGTATGTGTTTGTTTCACTTTGTGCTATACTGCAATGAGTCAGGCTCTTAGTCAATCGGTGCTTAGAAAAGAAGCAACAATAGGGAACCTAAAATTTTTAGTGTTTTTCTATTAGACACTTTAGATCTCAATTTAATAATCACTAACTTTCTTGTCATCTTTACCAGAAAACACTTCGCTTTGCACCGATTAAAAATAAACGTTCCAGCGGCGTCTTGTTCTTCAAAAGTCAATTTACCAGTTTTTTGCTGATGGACGCCTATGAGTTTGAGCAAACCGTTGCAATCATTTGCACAGTTTTGGTATATTTGAAAAAGTAATCTAGATGCCAACTACTGCAATCTCCAAAATTTAGAAGCGCAGTAACCAACTTTTTGCGCTTCACGTTAATTTTATGCAAGTTGTATTTAAAGACTACCATTTTCTCATATGCTTTGTATAGTCATCTTGGCTCCCCACAATCTTAATCAAAACATATGTTTAAGAGAGCGTCGTCGCGAGAGTAAATCAGTTGGATTTTGCACTTCTGATAAATGGCGCCGCTTCTCCACTAGAGTCAAATTACGGATTTTTGTCATTGATCTATACGAATACACCGTTGAGTCCACAAGACGAGAATAGTAGAATCGGCCCAAAAAGGCAATTTATCTTCCTGTCTTCTAACTCACACGCGCATACAGCCGCCATCCATTTTATTATTGATTCTCCTCTAGTTTTGGCAACCAAAAAAAAATACAGAAGCTTTGCCACGCAAAACTACTCGCACAAACACAACACATCCATAGACAACTTAGCTCGCATCACAGAAAGTCTGTATGCTTAAGTTACGTAATTTAGGGTTACTCATCAGGATACAGCAAGGTAACACAATCAAGGGATGCAAATCCTTCATCCAAATTTTGAATAATTGAGCCGTGACATCATCCATTGGCTGGTTCCCGAATAACTCTTTGTTTCACAATATCGCAGCATCAGTTTAGGTAGTAAAGTAGCTGAGCACCTATATCTAATCAGATCCAAAACTTTCTGTACTATGGAAATAATCTGACGTTTCGTAACCACCATATTATTAGTGTCAAAATCTTTTTCCAAAAACTTTGAATTTATAGTCAAAATATGCTTCCATGAGCATCAATTCAAACCAAGGACAAGACATGGATCAACAACCGTATCTGCTACTACACTCTGGGTACGCTCTTACTCTCTCAGTTCGAATGTATTCTCAGCCAGACTCTGACAAATTATTACGAGGATTTTCACTTAAGCTTAATTGCTGGCAACTAACTCATTTGAATCGGCTAGCGGATTGCAGGTCTGGATGTGCTAATTATAACATAAGATTAGAAGGGCGTCAAAACAGTTAGAACCTAAAATTAAAAACACCGTTTGAATCTATCAAAAACTGAAATAAAACCCATTACAAATCACGGGTTTTAACGACAAATATATTTATTTTTAACGAGAGAAAAGGAGGTTTAAAAAATGTAAGCAAGGCAAAATTACATATATAGTAACAATAAATAGTTCTATAAATATTACAGTTATAGCGTTAATACAACTCCTGGAAGGTAGGTAACACTCCACACATACATTCATTGCAGTACAGTATAACAAAATCAGGTAATATGTAATCTCAAAGTTAAACGTAGATTTAACCCATTCCGTGCGCATGACGCCAGATGGTGGCATAGTAGTTTCTTCGCGAATGCGCATGCCGCCATTTGGCGTTAACTGTTATTACACTAAGTTAGTATTCAATACGTAGTGGGTCTGAGTGCACGTAATTTTATACGCATATGGTTAAAGGTTGAATACATGTGCATAACCAGGCGTTTGAAGTTTTGTCGGTTTTTTTGTCTGTTAGGTAAAATTTAATAATAAGTGATATGTGTGATAGTGAGCCTGATCCTTCTGGCATAAAAAAGTCTAAATTCATTGTAAAAATACGCAAACTTTAATTGAACATTTTTTATATAATTCTGATTATGATGAAGATGAAGACTACGAACAAGACACTTCAGAAAGTAAATCTATTTTTTTATTTTGTTTAATGTTTGATATGTAGTGGATATAATTCTTATGGAGGAACAAATTGACGAGGCAGAGCAAGCTCAAATTGAGGACGGCATCGTACGTGGCAGAATTACCCAACCAGTATAGAAACCTTGACTTCAATGAAACAAATGAAATGCTAGTGGGTTGCCTACAAATTCCAAACCATACGAACATTTCAGGTTTCTTGTTGACGATGAGTTCCTCAATAACATGGCGAAAGAATCGAATGAGTATGCTGTTGAGTTGTTTATGAAAAAGGGTGGATCAGAAAGACCAGGATTTCCTTATGGAAAAACTTCACTCAGGAAGAAGTACTCAAGTTTATAGGATTAGTGTACCATATGGGAACAGTAAAACTAAGCAGATTGCAAAATTATTGGAAGACTCATCGTCTATTCAATTTAAAGTGTTTTTAGCAAATGGGTCGCGATTGATTTCTGGGAATTTTGAGATGCTTCCACTTTGCTAGAAATCCTAAAGTAAAATGAACCCATACCTGGTGATCAGTTATTTAAGATCAGACCTGTTATAAACTGCCTGATATTGAATTTTGCGGTGAGTACTGGACAATTGGATGAACTTGGGAGTAAGTGAACATGCCCAAAAAGTAGTCCTGCATTTGATGAACAACAATCTAAATAAAAACATTCCAGTTTTTATAGATAATTACTATAACAGCTCGGAATTAGCTAGAACGTTGATAAATAATAAAATATATTGCACGGAAACATTACAAGTCAATCGAAAGGGTGTTCCAAAGCAAGTTGAAAATTGGTGAAACCACAGCCAAATATTTTGATGGCATTATGGTAGGAAACTAGAGGGATAAACGCGAAGTTACTTATATTTCGACGGAATTTATAAATGATATGATTGGGGTAAGCAACAAAAGGGGGGTTGCAAGAAAAACCATTGCCAATTGTTGAATACAACAAAAACATGGGGAGCATAGATAAGCAAGACCAGATGATGGCATATTATCCATCTTTACGGAAGACCTTATCTTGGTACAAGAAGCTAGCCATCCATGTACTCCAACTTCTTCTGTATAACTCTTACACGTTGTACTTCAAATACTCCGGTCAAAAAATGAGTTTTTATGATTACAGGTTGATAATTATTGAAAAACTATTACCTGATCCCTCCAAAACATCTAGCATACCATTAGTTAGTAAGCATATTCCATCTAAAATAAAGATACATGAAGAATCAAATCGAAGACCCGGGAAAAGATGTCGCGTATGTAGCGAGAGGAAAATTAGAAAGGGGACGGTATGGGAATGTGAGGTTTGTCTCTCAGCAAACCTGGACTGTGTCCTGTGTTTTGTTTTACACTTTTCCATTCAAAAGAACAGTAAAATTTAACTTTATCTATTTTTACTAAACAACAAAAACAATTCTAATTTTTATGTTGTTTCTAAGAACTTATGTTATGTTATTTTTTATAAAATAGTTAATAGTGAACAATAAAAGGTAAAAAACATGTAGTTTATTATCCTATCTTTTATTTTGACTACAAAAACAACTAAATCTAATTAACGCTATTTGGCGTCATGCGCACATTTACGTAAAAATTTTAGTATGTGCGTGTGCCGCCATTTGGCCCTTGTTACTAAAAATGGTGTTAGTGACCTTGAAACATCATTTTACCTAAAATACATAAAAAAACGTGTTAGCCAGATAAAATAATACTTCGATGGAACAAAGCGTATTCAACTCCTCAGGGTGGTAAAAAAGTTACCACACGCAGTGAATGAGTTAATGCAAAACCAGTGAATTCGCAACACGAACAAAATCGCATTTAACGTAAATTAAAACCGTGCCAACAAAAATCTGCCTGCGTTAATTGTGATAATATCTATGTATATCTAAGTCGCACGTATTTGACGTTTGACAGTTACACCAATTAATAGGAAGAAAAAAGTATTCACGATTATCCCCAAGACATACTAATAGCTATCTGCATGCTTCAATCTTCTCCTAAAATCGCTAACAAAAATAAAGTAATACTTAGATATAGGATTGTATCAGTAAGTTGCTTTTCGACAGACAATGAATCGTTGTAATCAAATGCGTCAAGGGCCGAGTGATTTTTACTACCGTAAGTGTGCTTTCAAGGTTATTCAAACATTACATGAGATATAACGACTTGTTCTTAGATTATATGCGAAAATTGGTTTCTAGTTATAGTTTCTAACAGATGGTAATGGATTGAGATGAATCACTCCAAAACGGCCAACACGTGACAGAATCCCATTTTACAAAAGCAGCGATAATATGACACTCATTTATAACACGGATGAGTTTGAAAATTTAGAAGTGAAAACTTCGTTGGGCACTTACGTTAGGTCATATATATGTAAAGCGTACCACAATCACCGGAAAATGAGTTTCTCTCTTGAAACATGCTATCTATTAAGAAGAAAAAACTTTACGAGGAGGGGGAGGGCGTCAAACCTGCGGCTCGCGACCTACATGCGGCTCTTTGAAAGATTATTTGTGGTTTTCGATAAATGTACCCGAGTTTCCATTTCATTTTTGTGTTATTATATTTTAAAAAATTATTATCGTTCCGTATGTGTTTCAAACTGCCTTTTTAAATACGTATTTAATTGCGGTTCGCGCAAAATTTCAAATTTTGAAAAATAGCTAGGACTATCAAGGAACTTGGCCACCCCTGACTTCTACGGTACGATTACCGAGATGAATGAATATTCCAATGTTGCCCCCAGACGAAATCGGCTACTAATCCAAATAAAACACCACACGCTTGTGACAGAAAACAGCCTTTGCAATCGACCTACAAAAATTTGAAAAACTCTCGGCACTTCTTGTTAATACGTATTTGTTGAAAGAATGCGTTTTTTATGTCGGCCACAACACCTATTTCATTTTCTCTAAATCTTAACAGCAACGACGAAATTAGTTCCTTTTCTCCTTCAAGAAAGGTTTGTCCTTTTTGTGCGCAGACGCATTGTATACAATTCGAATTTTGATTGTTGCGCTATTTCTCTTAACAACCAGTCTACGAGGAAGACAATGACCTTGGTTTACATTCACACATTCTGAAGTGTCCACTTGTTTGACGATTCCTTCCGCTTCCCACTTATGAAAAATTTGCTCGTATTGCTCAAACAGGTAGTCATTCTTTAATTTACGGAAGGCCAAATCTAACCTTTTTTGAGCCAATTTGTAGTTAGCCGAGAGTGGAGGGTGACTTTTCAACCATGGAAGACAAACCTCATAACGCGCATTTTTATTAAGTTTTACGGTATGCAAGAAGAGCTCCTTAGCTGCCACGGCTATTTTCTCTTTGGTCCGCTTAATAGAAAGTTCTTTAATTTTTAGCGATTTAAGTTTCCACAAGTTTGTTATGAAGGCATTTTTACAAATAGGTTTAAAAGTGCACTAATGGTCAGCCAGCCACGTCTTCTTCCAGCAAGAGCTCTATCGGACCAGGCTATTGAGCATTGAATATTTCAGAATATAAGATCCTTATCTCATCAGTTTATTGTCGATGAAAAACTATAGTCGCTTCTTTACATATCGACAGCTAGTCTAAGGCATCGAATGTATACAAATACGCCACATTGCAGATTGTGGCGTCATAGAAGTTGTGGGTGTCCAGTAGCTTTGACTCGCCAAACAAACAAAGAACAATTTTCTCCTGACGTTTAAGTCGATATCCCAGTTGTGTGACAGTTTCCTATAAAATGTAAGGTTTTTGTAATCCACTATCGACTAGTGCTCAAACCACTAATTATTCTCTTTCTTCAAAGTCAGTCGTAGAGTTTGCAGGAACACCTGCGTGCTAGTACAGTTGGCTAATGTTAAGTCTGTGGTATCACTCAAAAGCACACTGCCGTTGTCGACGTGCGGTTTCTCGGTATGCTTGTGAGTCGGCAAATCAGGACACATTCAAGCCACATACGAACAAATTCATTTTTTAGATTGATAATCTAACTTTAAACAATGAAAACAGGTCTTCTTTTTCGAAAGTGCATTCATTTTTTGAGAGTGCGTGATTTTCTGCGCTTTAAAACACATTTCACTATCGTGAGACCTCGCGCAAAATACACAACCTGCAGGTTCACAATTCATAAACCCCGTAGCTGTCGAACCTTCAAAAATGTTTTTTGAATTTGCTTATTTCTAGCATGACTCTATTTTGGTAAAAAACATTTTTTCCGACAAACCAAACCCGTCAGCTCCCAAGGCTTTCTGCTGTTCGTTCTCTACCTTCTGTCTGGAAAAAAACATGATTTTTTTAAGTTGAGCTTTTAGAGGAGATGAAGTTTATTTAGAATCTGCAGAACCGTCAAACCTCGTTGCCAAACCTTCAGTAACTAATTTCGCAAACACGATTCTATTAATGGAAATAGTATAGTCGAACGTTTGTCAGATGTTATGCTCAATCTTTTGAGTGCTCGTAACTGGGTCTCAATTTGATTGTAATGAGTGGCAATATCCATTTTCTGTTTTGAAGTAGATCTAGTTAAAATATGATTTCTCACATGTAGATGATCTTTTCAACCAAATTTACTTTTCACGCTCTCTATTTTTTCTTAATTCTCACTTATGGCTGAGTAGCTCTCGACTAGTTGCCTTGCCGTACTCTTTGGTACTGTGGCTTGTACTAAATACTCTATTTGGTTATGTATATCAATAGCATTATCTTTATGTACCTTTCTAAACTGGGCTCAGAGGGCCAACCTGTTATATTCGAGGTAATTTCAATTTGCGCCTACCTGTGGTTTTCCGAAAACTTCAAATGTAGGTAGGTACCTATGTCGCTGAATATTTAAGAAATTCATATCACGACTCTCCACATCACTCTCAAGTTCGGCATCAGTTGCACCTTCCAATAAAAGTTCATAAATCTCATTGTCCACTACCTTGCAACTTGCAACTAGTGTCATATTTAGGTCATTTATTCAACTTTAATAGATTCGCTCTTCTTACGGTTTCTGACAGTCATTAATAAAAATTTAACAAAACGTATATAGTAATGGAATATTTTAAATTTATTAGTACACACGCATTCTTTTTATTTTAAAGGAAAAATGTTTTCGTGTAAAATTCTTGTATTTTAAATAAAAATAAATCTTCTTAAGAAATGAAATGTCAACTCTTGTTGAAAAATAACTTTGTGTGATGTAAAGTTCTGTGTAATAAGTCGGAATTTTGTAGAAATATGGTTGTTGATTTATGTTAGCAATTAAAGATATGCAAAAAAATGTCTTTGATTTTATCGTAATAAACTTTAATTAAGTTTTGGCTTTTTACCGAGCAGCCGTGTTTCATTAGTTACTCAAATGTTTATACGCTATATACATATGTATATAAGAACGATAGATAGATAATTCAATAGAAATAGGAAAAAGTATATCTTTAGTAGTAGTTATATGCTTCGTACGTCGTTCAATAGACATTTCTTCTATTTTGAGTTAAGGAGTTACGACATGAAAGCTTTTAAGAAGGAAATGAATTTTCAAATAAAACTTTTATTATTCAAGGTTTACGTTGAAGGAAAACACTCGGAAGTTACCGGTAGGTAGAAATTATTAAAAATCAAAATAAGGGAATATTTTGTTTGGTGTCATTTTCTACTACAATAACATTCGATTATAATTTGTGTTTATATTAAATTTAAAAATTTTTTGGGAAACTTTAAAGTAATTAAATAATATTCTTTTAGATTAATACAAATTTTTAGTTATTCTAAAAGTTATTTAAGTAATTTGTTTTACGGTTTAAATATGTCAGAGTATATTTTGAAAACATGTTTGGGTATTTTAAATATGCTGTATATTTATATTACAAATTGTTTGATTGAATATAAACGCTTTAATTAATACTTAACAACACAAGAGAAAATATCTACCAACTATGATGTGTGTTGTGCTACTTTTTCAATTTGTTTAAAATTATTTTGGTATGGGTTTTTATAGTTTGGTTTTATTATGTTTATAGAAGTATACATTCTAGAATTGACGTAACTAAGAAATTATTTAAAACGTTTATTAATTAAACAGAATAAATAAAACAAATTATACAATTAAACACAATAATAAACAAAACAAAGTCAAAGAATTTGATTAAAAATTTTAGACTTTGAAACTAAAAATGTAAACTAAGAATTTAACCATGCAGTATGTTCTGTTAAAAGTTTTTTATGGTTCATCTCTTTGTATAAATTTTGAATCATTCGATCATTCCTTTTAAATTCAGTTGGTAACATTGCAGTTTTCTCTTCTTTCTTTCGGAAAAAATATTATTTATCTTTCTTACCCTTTCATTTCAGTCTTTTTTTATGTGTCAACCATTCTTCTTTATTCTTGTTTTTCTTTCAGGTTCGCCTTGTTGGGCTGTTATTTACGCACGTAGGCTTGGTCGTCCATTTTTTTGGTAAATCTTTTCTTTTTAGTGTTTACTGAAATTATGCTTCTTTCTTTTTTTTCTTCATTCTTTTGCTTCATCGGGTTTAGTTAGTTTTGTTTTGTTGTGTTTGGTTTGGAACTTGAAAGTGATTGCAAGGGCGTTCTTTGTACTTTACGTACTTTCGCTTGGTCGGCATTTTGAGATCAGTCATTGGTCTTTGGATTACGCTATGTTTTTCTGCCTTTTAGGTAAATTGACTTGTATCGACTTTTAATCAGAGTTTTGCTTGAGATTTTTTCATTAAATTGCTTTTCTTAAATCCTTAGTGATTTTGTGTTTTTTTTTGTTGAGAAGAATCTTATACTGTCAACGATTTTATGGCATAACTGTATTACTTTTTGTTCTTGACTATTTTTATTCTGAATCCGCATATAAACATTTAAGGTCTGCTAGAAATTTATGCTTGGTTTTTCTTTCTACTTCTTGAGTTTCTGTAGTTTTTTGGGATTATATGCAGGATTGTTTCTGCATTTATGAGCTAGGGTTTTATGGGATTTTAAGGCGTTGTCATTGACTGTGGTCTAAACTTTTTTCTTTCTTATACCTTTTCTTTCTTCTCTATGTTTGTTTTAGATTATTAATCGGTATAGTCTATGGGACTGCGTTGATTGATTGATAGAATCGACTTTGCAACGAGTATCTCGTTTTTGATACCTCTTTTCCTGTCGGTTGGAATTTATTTAGTTCTTGAAAGTATAACTTTGCTTCATGCGACTTTTAGATAATCCGATTGGTAATAGTGAGCGGGGAAATAATTTTTAGTTTACGTTTTTTGGTGTTGTATTTAAGTCGTCGATTTTAGAGTTCTATCTTTAGCGTATGCTTAAATTAGTGTTCTTCATTTCAGCTAGTGTCTACTTCCCAGGTTTTTATGTTGCTGCAGAGGATTTGTTGTGTTAAAAGTCTTTCATTGCTCAATGCTTTGTATAGATTTTGCAACATTTGTTTTAAATTCAGTTGGTAACATTGGAATTTGGCATTTTATACAACAAATCTTGAAACACGACGCGCGCTAGTGTTTATATTATATTTATAGTTTATAAGCAAGGTTTCGTTATTTTTCCCATTAAATTACTAAGCCTGACTATTTCACGACAAATATTTCCCAATAACACATTACGGATTTGACTTCCAAAAGAGTCAATATCACGTGTCAATCTCATAATTTAGTAGGTAGTAATAAATGCTAGATGTGACAAAAAATTTAAGCTTAACCACAAAACGTAAATGTGCATTATATTTCAGCGATTCTTGCCACAAGCATCGATTGCTTTTACATTCAATTTACGTCATAAAACAAGTAGATGACGCACGATTTTATAAAGCTATGCTAAGCCGCTAAATTCACATGAATCTTTTTTGAAGTTTCCTTGTAAAATGTCAACATTTTGATTTACTCAAAGCGTTGCTTTACTTCGTTTATCTTGTCCTATGACTTAGTTTTGTGTTTACTCATTCTTATTTTTAGTGGTTATTTTACTTTACCAAAACATATGTTGGCAGATTTCTGATTTGGTTTGCAGTTTCAATTCGTTTCTTGTTTGAAGCTTCATTGGAGGACTCCTCCGAGAGTTACTTATTGACTATATATACGGGTAGTATGATGCACAAGTCTGACTTATGTCGGTCCAGAAGATCCAAGAGTTTAAGCCTCCTTAGTCTGTGCAGTTCATTGCTGTTATCCAGCAGATTTACAGCAAGTTTATATGAGTTTCTAATCGTGTGATATACCCTGCACTCGCGCACTTCGTTTTTCAGTAGTTTCACTTGAATATCCAGAAGGATGACTTTGTTTCTAACGTACCACGGAACAGTTGCTATTGTTCTCAGAGTTTTAGGCTGGAATCTTGGCAAAATTTCCAAATTGGAGTTGCTTGTGATTTCCCATAGCTGCAGCCCATATGTCCAGATAGGCTTAAGGATGCTTTTTAGAGGAGTACCTTGTTATGTAATGCTAGCTTGGAGTTCTGCCTTAATAGCCAGTGTAGTTTAGTGATTTTAGGCTCAGTTGCTTTGGTTTGCTGAGTTTGTGTTTTTTCCAGGTTAGTCTGCGCTCGAGGTGCATACCAAAGTATCTGACGTCTTCTGCTTGCGGAAATAGTGCGTTGTTAAAGGTTACTAGTTGACACGTTTCTTATCTGAGTTTAAAGATAATTTGTATGGTTTTGGTTTCATTTGCTTTTATACGCCGAAGTTGGAGCCAGTCATGCACTTGACTGAGTCAGGTTTCAGATTTCTTGCAATAGCGGGATTTTCGTGAGTTGCAAGAATTGCAGTATCGTTTGCAAATGTAGCCGTGGTTGTGTGGTCGGTGGTAGGAAAGTCTGTCGTGTATAGTAGGTACAGCATAGGTTCTAAAATACTTCTCTATGGTACCTCGTAGTTAGTAGAGTATAGTTTCGTTAGCTCATCTTGTAACTTCACTGGAAAATCTGTGTTATTTAAATAGGATTTGAGCAGTTGGAAGTAAGAGTGTCGCAAGTTTTCCTTGGTGGAAGGCAGTGGAACAATGTTTCTTTTCTTTGTGGACTTATTTGATGGTGGCATGTTCTTCTCTAAAAACCAAATTTATGGTCTGAGTATAAGTTCGTTATCTATGAGGATTGGTTTGATTCTTCTAAGTAAAAGTTATTCAAACACTTTAGATACTATTGTTAACAAGCTGATAGGACGATATGATGACAATTCGTCAGACGACTTTCCTGGTTTAAATATGAGTATTATTTTAGCTTTTTTTCATGGGAAATGGTTCAGTCTTAAGATACTATTAAATATGATCGTTATTCGCTTATATCCTTTCTCTAGTAATTATTTTAAGACTTTACATGTCATAGCTTTCTTGCGATTTAGTTTGGATTTAACTAACGATCTTACTAACTGACGAGTATCACCTGCAATCCTCCTATAACTAATTAAAAAATTTTAACATAATAACGAAAAATTTGAGCACCTTAGTTCTTGGTGCAACGCAAGCACATAGATTGTGGCACTATTGCTTACAACATAAACAATGCTCTCTTGCTTTGCTATACAATTTCTTACAATAAAGGCATGCAGCATCAGATTCATCCACATCATCAGTGTTCTGACTAAAATCTTCCACAAGTTTGGTATCTGAGTTATCCTTAAGAATAATACGCTTCATCTGCTTTCGAATTCTAAGGCTCTTGCAATTTTCCTTCTTCTTTTTATTTTGGACTTGGGTCTTAACTTCGTCTATAAAAGGAGTGCCTGTCAGAACCCGAGAGCCAGTGATTTTCCTCTTCGTGTTTCAGGCTTGACCCGTAGACACTGATTTGCGAAATGGTAAAATCTTACTTAAAATCTACTGGACTTGGCGGTTACGCTCATTTAAATTGACTGTTGAAGAATCTATTGCATGCTGTGCTGTGGTCGACGAAGAAGGTCCAACAACATCTTTAGGATTAAGGTGATACTGATCCAGTAAGTTCTTGATCATTTTCTTCCTTGCGGCTTTTGTCGTCCGTATCAATTTCAATAACATTTTTAGTCACTTCGCTAGGCAGAAACACGTGATCCGGAAAAACAAGTGTGTTTAACGGATACATTCTAGTTTTTTCAAAGCCACTTGTTATGTGTTCAACCGAGGCAGCGCTTCCGTATGCTCTCCCAAAAATACTGGCGACTTGGTGAAGTTTTACTAAGGTGCATTTTTAGCCAGGTGGTCATTTCACGGTTGTAACATGCATTAAGTGATCCAAAAAATGAGACGTCTAGATGCTGTATTTTATGGGTGTAATGCGGCGGTAGAAACAGCAATATGAATCCATTGGTCTAAGCAAATTCTAGTGTTTTTAAGTTGTTGTGGCTATTGTGGCCATGGAGAATCAAAAAACTTTGTTTGTAGGGTTGGAGCGAGTAAAACTGACAAAATGTCTCACCCATTTGACAAATAAGTCTCCAACCATTCAGTTTCATAACATAGCTGCAAGGTTCCTAGAGGTGAACCATCAAAATATTCAGGTTTTTTCTAGGGATAATCATTGCAGGCGGAACGAACTTTCCAGCAATATTAGCACAGACAGCGATAGAGACATGCTGGTCTCGTTCTGCACTTGTCAATGCACTAACTTGCTTTTTCCTCTT
Organism: Aquatica leii; assembly: GCA_035610365.1. Lineage (NCBI taxonomy): Eukaryota > Metazoa > Arthropoda > Insecta > Coleoptera > Lampyridae > Aquatica > Aquatica leii. Next base: position 86,372,787 of record CM069436.1, on the reverse strand, counting down.
CTGTGAAAATATTTTTGGTGGTTTTTGGACGGTGCTGAGGCCATATTCATCCTTGCTGTAAATTTTTGAGGGAAAAATATCATTATCGGTCACCAACTTTTATAACAATTCAGAGAAGTTTATGCCCTGCGGTTTATTAAAAGCTCTTGTTCTTGCTGCAGAAGTGGCTTTAGGGACTCTCAATGAGATGGAGGTGTTACGCTTTCTAAACCCTTTTAGCCAATCCCAACCTCTCATTTGTGTATCTTCATCGAATCTATGAGACGCTCCTGCTTTTTTTGCAAATTGTTATGCTAGTTTTCTGACATCACTGGTAATAAACCTAAAGAATCTCTATGATCGATTCAAAGGTTGGAAACAGCTAGGATTCACAGGAACATTTACAAAGTGACGACGTAGTGTAGCCTGCGGCACATTGAATGTTTAAGACGCCTTAAACCACTCGATCTTTTCTTTGACGTTTTCAATGACTTTAACGCGTAGACTTTCCTGATAGTTGCCGGGCATTCTGAAAAAAAACTAAAACATCATTTTTTTTACACAGAAGAAATTCAGAGTAAGATCGTACCCTACAAGGTAAAAAATATTTGCCGTCTTTTGCAACTTAAAAATTTGAAGGTTACTGTAATGATTTTTCAATATTCATAACTCATATTAACCACAGTTCATATTAAAGTAGTCGAATACAACAAAAAAACTTACCTGATAGATAAAAAATAATATTTTTGAGTGACGAAATCAAAACAATGCACACCACATCCAAACAACGCAAGCAGGCGGGCAAGTTTTGAGTAATCACGCCATCTGTCAGCCGATGTGTGAAAGTCGATTATGTACTTGTGGCGCGTATATTTGAACGGTTATAGTTATTATGTCATCTTACCTGAGTATGCCATCTTAAGCACAATTCTCGTAAGTATTTAGCAGTCAAAGTTTTAGCGTTAAACTTAAAATAACAACCAAATCATTTACTCAGCTATGCCATCTACGTTAAGGCTACCTAATTACCATCCCGCTTTTGCACAACCTGACGTATTGTGATGTTCGATTTTGCAATAATGATGTCTATATAACGTTCTTTTAGCTTTTTTAGAATTTTATTGTATTTACTAACGTTTCTTCATTTTAGTTAATAAATACTGAAAAGTTGTCGTTTTCTACAATTTTGATTAATTGATTTTCTTTGTTTTGTTTTTCTTGCATTATAAATTTAGCACTTGTGTCAATTTTGTGAACCCGTTTGACCGTTTGTATTGTCGCAGGCTTTCAGGAGTTTACTTTTTTTTGATGTGGTCTTGGCTGAGTTCCAAAGTGAGTTCCAAAATAAAGTCTTTTCTTAACATATTTTTGTCACTTGCAGCTTTATAAATGATCTTACTGTCGGTTACAACAAGGTCCAGTATGCTATAAAAAACGTAGACGGGTCATTTACGTAAACCTGCTTTACAGGAATGTTTTTTCCTACTTGGTTCACTACCTTCACTTCACACTTGGTTTTATTATAATATACTATCGTTTCTGGTTTTTTTTTGCTAAATTATCTGTTACTACGTTGGGGTGAAATGTACTTGAAAGTAATATACTTTTCTTTGGTCTGGCTTTGTTTTTTCACAGAATTCGGAATGTTGCTTTTGGCACGTTTTATTGTTCTCACTAACGTAGTATTTTTTCGGCCAGTTATTTGCTAACAAGCTTGTAAAAAGTTACATCACAAAAAGATAAAAGAAGTCTTAGAACTAATTTCTTATTCAAACAAACACATAGTTAGAAGGTTTTAAAGTTTACGAAGGCTTAAACTGACCTCTTTGGCGATTCTAGAGTTAAAGCTTTTTACAAAAGTTTACACTTAGAATACTTATCCCTATGACAATTTTTAATTTTTGTTAATTTGATTTTTTAGTTATTACTATAAAAATTCAGTTTGGATGGTAACGATTATTTTTAAAGTTTGGCTAAATTAATGACCCCTTCTTTTAGGAGGTTGGACGAAAGCAACTACTTGAGTAATTTTGCGATGTTTCGTGCTCAGGATGAACACTTCATCAGGCTCGCTCACACAGAGTCAAGTAATTTTTTGAGGTAAACAAAATAAAAACATTTAATTAAAAAACATGATGTTACACGTGCATCGTGCACTTTAAGAACGTAGTGTGAGCGAGCCTGATGAAGTGTTCATCCTGAGCACAAAATGTCGCAAAATTACTGAAGTAGTTGCTTTCATCCAATCTCCTAAAAACCTAAAAGAAGGTGTCATTATTTTGGCCAAACTTAAAAAGTAAAACATAATATAATGAACGTCGATGCGACGCTAGGCGGCACACCCACGCGTTGCATATGAGAGAGTTTATGCTATGAAACTAACAACAAAAGTAACGTACATTATTTTCTTTGTTGTCTTTTATAAAATTACATTTTTTTTTAAATAAAAAAACACTAGAAATATAATGTTGGTACTACATTTATTACCAAGTCTGCTAAATTTGACGTTAACTTTAACATCGATTTTAATTATATATCAAGATTATTTAAATGACTTCCACCTGTCGCAGACTCGATCTAATATAATAATTGACTTTGAACACTTAGTTTTATGCAAATTTCTATTTTTTAGTTTGCCACTTTAGAACTTTTTTTGCCAATTACGTAACTAACAAACGAATATTGACGTTTGCGATGTTGGCAATACAAAAAATCTATTATTTGCAAAATAATTTGATTGACGTTGAAACTTTCATAAGTTTTCAAACGGAAATATACTTACTACATTAACATTAAAAAATCAAACTTTAAATATTGAACTTTACAAACTATAAAAATAATTACAGAAATTATTGAAGATAAAAATTAAAATAAAAAAAAACAATATAAATAAACTTACCAAAATTTACTAATCAAATTAAATATTTGAAGTTTGACAATTAGATAAATTACAAAATTAGCCTAATAATAGAAATGTTCTAGGTTAGAACAAATAATGAAAACAAAAAAAAACTAATTTAAAAAAAGAATATTATTTTTAAAGTTAAAAATTTTGTTAAGACGTAAATCGTGATTTAAATTGTACTTTTTAATTATTTTTTTTATTTCTAAATAATTTAGTTTCAAGCTTTTATTGCAAATATGTAAAATTTCTTGTTTAGAATTAAATGAATGACGAGAATTTAGTATCGAATTAGCAAATAATAATGTAAACAAAATGTTATTATTTTTTATACAATATTTTCAACAAATCTAATAAAAAACTTGCGACTTCTTTGTCCTATACACAATGCGTTGCGTCGCCACATTTTGATTTGTAAACATTGGATTTATGTAATAAATTATTTTTATCTTTAGTATTAACTAATAAAGATTTATTATTTTTTGACGATAAAGAAATGGTAATACTAAAATGTTTTTAATGATTTTATACATATTAATTTTGTAGTATACGCCTGATGATGACGAATAGTCAAAACATGTAGCGTGTTTATTCAAAAATAAAAATAAAATTCATGTGAAGGTGGTGAAAACTTAAAAAATAAAATAATATAATACTTTATTCATTTAAAATTTTTAAAAAGAATTAATGAAAAAAATAAACTTTTAGAATCAAAGTAGTTTTATTTTTAAAAAAAGTTTTTTGAATATTATATATTTTCAATTTTTGCATGCTTCTATTGTTTCATTAATTATCTCAGGAAACAGTAGTTAGTTTATTTGTTTTTCAAAACGTAAACCTTTTTTTTGACTTAGATAAGTTTTATTTGCCCTGAACTAACAATTTCGTATTTGACTAAGCTTAATTACGTAATAGGGGCCCGATGTTTCCTATCCGCTGCTGGACACCGTTTCAGTTGTTTTATTGTTAATTTATATTAATACATAATACCCATTGTGTTTATTTACTTTATATATTGGTTTAAGCAATCTGTTTTGTATCAATATTTATTACATTGAAATAAAGTTACATAAGATACCAACATATTTTATTGTAGAGTAAAATAAAATCGACTTAAGTTCAAACTAGATTATGTAATTAATTCTACTTAATTATTTAAAAACATCTGGTTTTGTGAAAATTGTAATTACTTATATAACAGGACACTTAGATCAGATGCGCTTGTTTGGATCATGTTTTTGAAATGGTTATATAAATTAAACATAACAATTAACGTAATTAAAGTAAGGTAATTACGATCTTTGTTACGCCACTGAAAATACAGGTAACTTGTATCCATAGAAACAAGGGGATGCTGTGCAAAACCTCTTTTGGAGCGCGAAATCAAAAGAGCCGAGAAACACAGTTCACTTCAACCCTAATAACTATCAAGCTCGATATTGCAATAAATTTTTTTTTACGAATTTCCGTCAAATTTCGCTTTTAACGTAAACGTCTTTTTTAATTAAATTTTTAGTGTCGAAACAGATGTTTAATTTTACTATCGGTTATTACTGCGTGGCTGTTCAATTTTAATTAACTTACTAATACGACTACATTAGTGCTTCCCGATGGTTGATTGATTAAATAAATTTAACTATAATTTAATCAAAAAGCGACCGTCGTGTTGTGTAGTTTGTTTGATTAAGAATGATTAAAACATCCGTTCACTTTCAATGGGTTTTATCTATTAATAAGCGTACGCCGAAGTAATAAATAGAAAAATGTTAAATGAAGAAACTAATTATCGAAGAGTGGTGCGCGTAAAGCCTCAATGGACTGCAGATCAAGAATGCACGAGTGATCCAAAAGCAAAAAACCCACAAAGTGAAGTCGAAAGTGTATCTTCTTATTTGCAATTAAGGAGAAATTCGTCGACAAAACAAAGCGATTCCGAAAGATACGATTACTTTGGAAAGGTAAATATTAGCGCTTGCTTAAGCCGCAAAGTAATTACATAATTTTCTTTTAAAGTTACATAGACGCAATTAGCTCATGTTTCAAAGCACTTGAAACTTGCCTTTAAAAAGTTTTGTAACAAAAAAAACGACTTAAATTCTCACTTTCTAACTTAACGGTTTAAAATTAACTCGAATAAAAAGCTCTACGTGTTGCAGGAATCGTATCAAAATTCAATATCTAACCAAATTTCAGTATAATAAAACACAAATATTTTTATAGGAGACAGGTTTAACTAAATGAAAATAAGATAAAATTTATTTTGATTTTATTTTGCAAAACAATGAAACTACATTTTTGCAATTTCGCATTTGAAAACCTCTTACAGTAATTTAAAGAATCATTCAACCCGAAATGCGATTTCAATAACGAATATTGATAATGTTAAGCCCCGCTGGATTCAATACAACATATATTAAAACGAGAAGTCAAACATATTTTTTCTGAAGATATATTTGTAAATCCGCTTACATAAAGGCGTTTTTAATTAAATTTTGTTTAGTTAATCTTTTAATTAATTTTTATTTGCTTTTCGTTCATAATTATGCCGTAAAAAAACGCTTGAAGTTTTTTTTTGTAGTATTGATTGTGTTGTACCTAGCTTTGTAATATAATACAAAATTCTAGCAAAAAAAGACTCGATTCTTGTTAATTAAAGAGTTTTCAAAGCGGAAGAACAAAAACTTGTACGTCATTCGGAAAATGCGGGAAATTAATAAAGTATTATTAAAGCTTGTTTTTGATATTATTTCAAAATTTTGTTTGATAGCTTCTTATTTGCCTACGCTTCTCGTCAGTAATGAAATTAACTTTTATCTTCAACTGTATCGTTAAATTGAAAACTCAGACGAGCTTAGTTTACTTCTAATGCTTCTTTGAGTTAAGACTAATTACTAGTTTGTAAAGTTAGTTACGGTCGTCTTCTTCAATATATGTCAAAAATTTTAATTTGCAAAAATCTACATTTACTTTATAAGCAATTTTTAAAAGTTTGCTAAATATTCAAATTTATTTCTATTAGTGAATACCGTAACAGTTTCCATTACAGTATTAAATTCTAAATATTTTTTTTATTTATGCATTAATAGAAAAGATTTTTATTTATTAGTAAATCAAGAATGCAATAATGACATAAACGGTAACTTCAAAACGTAACAAAAATTTTGATTATTTAAAAGTTTAGGTCTTTCTGAATACAACTATCAAATTCATGTGAAATTTATCAAAAAGTATCTATACAAGCACTTTTTCGTATTAAGATAAAAAGTTTTTGAATGCTACTCTAAAAACAAACGGCGATCTATTTTCTGATCATTTATAGAACAGAAAAAAAACAAAAAAGCATTTTTGAATACTACAGTAACAATCATAACACTGGTATACAAAAAAAATGTTTAAGTTCTGACACTATCCTTGCTGATTTTTTGGAAAATGAGTAAAGTGACTTTCTAAATCCAACTATAATTCCGGGTTTTCCCAAAAAACTCGCGGGTTTTAGAAAAAGTTTTTGAGTTATTAATTATAAATACAGAACGGATAGTAAGGCAAGAAAAAATACCAAAAAGGGTTGCATAAAAGGTATATTAAACCAGCCAAAAAGGCACAAATGTCTATTAAAATTTACAATTTAGTTTTTTGTTTTACAATGTTTATTAAGTGCTATTATTTTCCCAAGCAAAAATCAAATAATTTTCAATATTTTGACCAAGAAGCTGTTGCCTTTTATCATTTAAAATATTTTTATAGAAGGAAGAAGTTATTTCGACATCACAAGATGTTAGTGGAGCAAATTTTAATGCCGATGTTTCTGTTATTCTTAGATATTTTCTGTTGATGCTTCATGACCTCCTCTTTTTGAATTTCAGTCGCTTGTTTAAAGAGGTCAAAGGAAGGATTTTTTGATGTGACGGAATCCAATTTTTGATTAATTTTCCATCTTATACTTCCTGGATATGCTCTTATAATTGCTCTTAACCTTTAGAATGTAGCGGAACATTCGGTCATTGCGGTTTCGCTTTTTTCTAGCTTCTTTAATTTGTCAGGAATACCGGAAAAGTGTGTTTTTATAAAAACTAGTCCTCTCTTAACAACGTAGTCATTAAAAGTTTTTTGAGATTTAGCAATCGCTGCAGAGGCCGTCTTGTCAAATAATTCAACCACTTGAAGTAAGACAACTCAATTAATGTATAAGAAAATGACAGATTATAGTATGAACTGAAGCCTCTTTAATTTTTTCAAAATGTGTGGCATAAAAAATGCAAGCAGATAACGAAGTTCCCCATCTTGTTATGATAGGTTCCGGTGGAAGTTTAAAATCTAGAAGTTTTTCTTTATAGGTCCTTGCCCATAATGGTGCTTTCACAAAAACCTGAAACAAGATCCAATAATCAAAAAGAGAATCTAATATGTTAGAGGTCCCCAATGTCATTCCTTATTGTCTGTATTTTCTATAAAAGGTAAACCAGCATTTTGAAAACTATTAATATTTTAATTAAACTGCTGACCGATTGGTAACAGATGTCTAAATAATTTTTTCTGAAAGTTGATTCATCTGGAACAACTTGTTCGGTGTATTTTTTGAGGAAATTGCGAAAATTGATATCAAATTTTTTAAGAGGAATTTGAGCCGACACCAATGCTTTGCACAAATCTAGAGCAAAAGCTGTTTTTGATGTTTCAGGTTTATTCTGTTGATCTTCTATAACGTTTTTTAACAATGGTTGTTTTATAGTTTTTTAAATATTTTTTAAATGTAAACCACTACCCAAGTGTTGTTTTACATGGTACTTTTTAGTAGCACCGATCTAAAATAAAATACTAGTAATTAAATTTAAATTAAGATAATACAAACTTACTGATTTTGAACAAACTTGACAAAAAAGGTTTTCCCCGTCGGTTGTTAAATTATTGTCCAATTTACTCCACTTGTAATAATTTTCAAATTTTGATTGTTTATTAAGTAGCATTTTTTAAAACTTACTCACAGCACAACAGCAATAGACTATCAGAGTGTGACAATATCACAGGTATTTATAACAAACAAAGAATATTTTAGTCATGCGTTTCAGTCATTAAAGGAATCCTACCGGACAGAATTAAAATTATATATATTTGTTTGCTTTACTTAGGTACTGAATAGACCTATAAAATATGATTCATTCCGAAATCCTTCCGGTTTTGTAAATAGTGTTCTGTTAAGCCTGTCATCATACATAATTCTAGCATAAATTCTTACAATAATTCTTCTATATAAGCGGTTTTTGTATTTAATGTTTTCTGGAAACCATTGTTTAACAAAACATGAAAATCCCTGTTGTTATTTATAGGTTCGTGGTAAGACCTTTTTAGTAAAAAATGTTAATTATATTATTGTACATAATTTAAGAAAAATTTTGTAATGCGCTATTGTTATCTACCTATTAAAACACTGTTTACACAAACTTTTCAAAATTTTTATGTAAAAAAGGCAAAAAGACAAAAAGTTACACAAAAAAGCAAAATAGGCAGGCTCCAGGCAGTTGCCTGACTGTCCGCTCTTTAATTATAAATATAATAAACAGTTTGCCCAAACGTATACAAGTTTAAACAATCTTGTGTTTTAGAAAACAGTGTTTAACTAACAGCACCATCTGTTGACATACTACATAGTTTTTAAATATCCCGTTTTCTCAACTTTGTCAACGCTAATATTATTCTGAACACTCCCTACAGTGGGTATCTTGTAGACGAACGCACTTTGCCCCTCGCTTACACCAAAACATATTTTATTTTGTTTTTGAAAAAGACGATCGCAAAATCTAATACGCTTGTCTAAACAACGTTGTGTAAAAGGCAATTTTTATCTATACCAAATTTTCTCGATGATAAACAAATGTACATAAGAATTTAAGATTTTCTATACTTAAATTCCCGCAGATAATATATTTAAAATAATTTTAAATATAACTTTTAATCATATTTTAACAATTTGTATATTAACCATATTAACCTTAACACATAAATGTACGTCAATCACGTTTTTATAAAACTTTTTGAATTCTAACTTCTTTATAGAAAGTATTTAAATATCTCTTACCGTTAAAACAGCGTTTCTAAAAAACGCATCCAATTTTTCGTAAACTTGTTACGAGAATTTTTTTGTAACTTAAAGGCGAGCGACTAACTCAGTTGAATTGGCAAGCGGGTTACAAGTCTTGGTGTGCTAATCTTGTAATAAATTACAACAGCGCCAAAACAAGTAAACATTACCCCTTACAGACCTTTTTTAAATCTGTCGATTACTGAAAGAAAGAAATTGGCAAGTCAACAATATATTTATTTCTAACAAGAAAGGATAAGCGTTAAAATAAGAGAGAAAAAGGTAGGCCAATAACAATTTAAATATCAAATATAGAGATGTCAACTAATATTACAATTATAATATTGATAGAAGCCCTATCGATCAGGCAACACACCGTACAACTAGTTGTATTTAATTGCTAACAAAATTTCTAAGTGATTTATTTTAATCAAGGTTAACTAGGATTCAAATAATTACTTCTTATACCTTGCAGTCACAAAACGATATTATGATATTAAATTGCAAAACAAAATAAAAGCACAAAAACGCACCCAACTGAATTTTTTTTTAATTTGATTTACGAACAAAATATGCGTGGTATATAAGCTTATGTAGGACGTTTTTACTTTATGATCAAATTTGGCTTTGAGTGCGTTTAAATGATTCAAAGAACTTGGACAGATGTCACGTCAATGTATTCATACGACAAAACATAAAGTTAAAGATGATGCAAAGTTTGCGGCTGAAATTAAAATTAGGATTAGGATTACACATAATTACTGATTTGCTTAAGACTGACAGTTAACTGATTGCATTGATACAATTAAGTAAAAAAAACATTATACGATGCTATTAAGTAGCACGCATGAAACTGACATAATTAATTAAGGAATGCACTACAATTACAAAATACGCTGTGATAAGGAAGGTGCATGAAACTCATTGACGAATTATAGAAGTAATTCAAAGTATACGATCCTGAGACTTCAAACGAAGGTGTAAGTCATATATTGTTACTTCGGGTTTATTAAGAACCGTAGCCTCCACAGATTACTTCGCTACGATAGCGGTATACCGGAATAAAGTACAGGTGATTTGATGGTCAGCAGCGGCGTATACACAGTGAAGCTGTTAATTTTAATTTTAATTTAGAAAAAATGTTTTAGAAATATACAAAAAACGACATGTAACAGACTTTACTTGTAAAATAAGTCACCGCGAAAAGCCCTGTTATTTTAACAGGTTAATATATAGCATATATCCATTCTAAAGATTGGTGAAATAATTTTTAAAATCGTATAAGTAGTTTTGGAGATTACCTCATACATACAAACTTACATACTTTACCTCTTTATAATATTAGTATAAATGTAAAAGTAAAATACATGTTAATGACAATAACAAGATTTTCTAATCTAGGGGTTCGCAGTACTTATTTTTTTGTTTTAACTTCACTAAAACGGGAAAGTTTAGATTTTAAACAAATTGAAATACAACACTTGTTTTATTTATTGCTTTTACAAACTGTTTCATCAATTTGAGTTTGATGTGCAAAAGAAGATCGTGAGATCCCTATTATGTAACGTTTGACTTGGGCCCGGTTATTTTAAACACACAGAAAACACAACTATTATGTGAACTTTGGTTGCAGGCTTGTGAGTAGAGCAACAACTTTAAAGTGGGCGCCAAGTTTCTAACAATCATGATTTTATCAAAAAATCAACTAATGTTTTCGTGATTTTTTTATAACCGCAGGGTATCAAACTTATTTTTATTGGCTAACAGATCAATTTTCAAGCTTGTTTTTGATGGCTTATTCAGTTCTATCATCAATTTATTAGAATTAGAACACGAAATAAGTTTAATGTAAACTGTTTAGACTGATACGAAGAGGTTTTTACACCTTTTGTAAGAGATTTTGTGACAGACGAATTGCAAAGACATAAGAAATTAGTTTGTTGACTTACCTATTTTGGCTAGCTTTACATTGGAGATGGTCGTAGGTTGAGGTGTTAGTATTCAACTTAGTCTGGTGAGTCGGTGCTCTGCTTTTTTTGCGAGTAGAAAGAAAAAAATTTTTTTGGGATAGACAAAAGTACCCAAACTTGCAACATAACTGTGCGTTAACAATAAAAACAACCGAACGTTATAACAAAATTATTATAACGATTTATTTGAAATTAGTACTGCATCACAGCACGAAATCGAAGAAGAAAAAGAGAGAAAGAGTATCACAGCGAATTCGAAAAACTAATCAACTAGTCAACGGTACACGTCTAAGTATAAGTACATAATCGTTCATATTTAGTCAACACACAATTGATAACGAAATTACATAATATAAAATGGATTATAATTATAAATAACATTAAGTAATACTCATTTATTGTAGATATGGAAGTAACAGACCATAAAGCGAAATACGAAAAGAAAATTATTAAATCCACAAGTTTCCGCAGTAAACAGCTTACATACTTCTAAATCTTATTACAGATAATGAATGTAAAATGACAATTATATATTTAGTAACACAAGAAACAGGATTATTTCTCATTTCTCATGCGCCCACTAACCTTGTAGCTGACGATTAACAGTTTTATTGTTCTTGTACCAAACAGTCCGGGAATTATTTATAAGTAAAACCCTGAACTAGTGGTTTTTGTCCACGTACTGACAGCTTTATTTTGTTGTTTGGCCCCATATGGATCAACGTTTAATAATGTAGTATAAGTACCTTGAATTAAAAGTGTAAAAAAAGATAGTATACTGGAAATCAAATTATCATCTATCAACAAAAATGCTTCAATTGGTAACATCAGTAGTACGATTGATAGCTTTTTACGGAACTTTTGTAGTAATTAAAGATGAGAGTAACACACAACAAACTGAAAATGTAAAAATCTGTAACTCGCAGCCACGTGTGGATAAAAATGTATAACAAACTTTAGTAGATCTTCGATTTAATTACAACACAAAAATTAACATGAAGCAGGTTTTACCGAGATTTATACGTTCTGCATCGAGAGAAATTTCTTCTAAAAAGATTGATGTAAAGTGGATGTATATGAAGAAAAATCTTACCCTTACCCAGTGCTGTTCCGAAACCTCCAAAATGCAAAAGATTAAACGTAAAAATGGCGTTTGGGCTAAATCTGTATCTATAGCCTGTGCTACCACGTAAGGTAGAATATTTCGTATAGTCGGTAAAATTTAACTGTTTTACTTTAGCGTTTTATTTCTCTAAGATGTTTCTACTTCTTTCTAACATGTGCAATTTACTAGAAATAAGAACATACATTTGTTACTTGAAAGTAAGGTGAGATGTGTTACAAGCTTTGGTATTTTACAAACCTGCACGGCTAACTCACAATAGTCGGGGAGAGGGAGGTTCACAGATAATACAGAAAATATGCTTAAGGGCGTCAGAGCGGATCCAAAGTAACTTTTCTATCTTGCTCAGGACAGAACGGTTCACACTTGTAACACGATGTTAGGTTCGTAATCCTTATACTCGGCTGTTTGAGTAACCAACGTTTGTTATTAGATCACGACGATCCAAAGAGAAAGGTATGTTGTCATAAAAGAACAAGTAACCACAATAACAACTTTAATCTAGAATCGTTGATGATTATCACAGGTATATCGAATTCTCATTACAGAAATGCCAGTAGTATCGGCAACACACAGTACATAAGTAAATTACAGTGAAATAGATAGCGAAGAATAGTTCGTAGTAAATATCGTTTGTATACAGCATGCGGAATCCACAAAATAATTAGTAATATGGCATTACTGACAATAAAACAGTGATAATAATTATGGCATTAACATTAAACTATCCTAACAGTTATCGGTGAGACACCGTATACGAAACGTACAAAAAGAAGTAATAATACTACCTTACTGATAGTCAAACAGTGATAACAATTACGGAATTAATATCAAATTATCATAATAATTATGGATAGTACACAGCATACGTAACACAAAATAAGCAAACTTACTACCTAAATGGTAATACAATTACGTTAATCATTACGGAATTACTATTAGCAAAAGTTTCGTGAGTGACCTTTCTGACAACGAATAAGATAACTAAAACACTTACCACTAACACAGGAACTTCCACTCGTACGAAGAAAGCGCTTTCCTCGGCAAGCAATCCTGTAAACACTCTTAAATAGCAAGTCGTGTCAAACTAATTCCTCACGAAAGTGAAATCTACAAAATGATTAGTTATATTTAACACAAGTACATAAGGCCGAACCCGGTCGTCGTGTGCTGTTATACCCTGACGAAAACGGTGGTTACGCAGGTATCTGCCGCCTGAGTAGAATCTCGACAATTGTAGTTAGCTTCGGTACATTAAATTTTTGCCATATGTCGTATGCCTCAGATTACATTCATCCGACGAAATTATTATTCGAAATTGATTCTTCATCAATAGTTAACGACTAGGAACAAATGCCCGCACGTGGCGGAACGGCTATCAAATTACGAGAAATTACAACAGAGTTTTAATAAATGACAGCTATTATCTTACCCGGTGACGACTCAAATGTATTATAAGCGTAATACCCTTATAAATTGGTCTCCATTACGGTGGATGAGTTTAGTAAATTTTAATTGCCAGTCCACCGGCCATTTTATGCAGTTTTCAAGTTGAAGAATTCGTCGTAAATGACAGTCACGCGTAAAAGATCGGTAGGGGGCGTCCAAACCGTAAGCTAATTTCAAGTCAAAATACATAGGCGTACGCAATGAAAATTTCGTCCGTAACAGATGAATCAAATGAACACTTTTGGTTGGTTGGCTGATGTTTCATTGGATAGTCTAAGGTGTACCTTAAAGTTTTTTAATAATATAGATTTTTGAGGGCACTAGAATTAGCAACGATTCTGATCTTAAAGTAGTCGTCATTGCGGCAAATTCTTGTAGACAAACTTTACTACCACTCCTATAACATTTAGGAACTGATGAAAGAGCTCGATCATCAAAAGAAACGGATTTTGTTGACTGGGTTTTGAGAAGATAACAGGCGGGCGAAATCTTTAAATAGATTTGCCACTAAGCAAAACTTTCGTATTTGGTGATCAGAAAAGTCTTATTCGATTCGTAAAACAGAAATGCATCTGGAGCGAATAACCGTTTAGTGTAGATTTTGAGCAAGTAGTGTCATTGGTTTTGTTTTTGAAAGATGAAGATGAAGCAGGACAACCTGTTACAGTTACCGTACAATAGTAAAAAGATTTTATAATGTTATTTTGATGCACTATACATTCAGCACTTTGGGTCTCAGCTAGAAGGTGCCACCTGTTACACTTACGACAAAACAATTGCGTTGTTCTATGAAAAATTCTTGGATCATCTTGTTTTGTGGTGACCATCACTGGCTACCAAGGTCGTGTGATTTAACCTTTTGTGATTTTTGTTTTCTTTATTCTTTTAGCATCCGGAATGTTTTCCAATACTTCAGCAGGTTTAACCGTCACTAGACCTGGTGCAGAAAATTCAGATATAGCACATATTTGACAAATAGATATACTACATCATATTTTTTAAAAGGCATGGAAAGTTTTCTTTGAAAAATCATGCAGTTACTCCGCTTTTTTTCTTCTTAGTTTAATGGTTGCGTTAGATGTATGGAATTCGATGGTAAAGTTGTAAAATAAATATTGTTTTTAAACGCTTGTTTATTACATCGGGTGAAAAAGTTGTCGACTACCACTTTTTTATCCGTTTTTTGTACATGCGGAGGAAGAATTTCAAAGAATCATCGTTTCAAACCAGCCGTTTTTAGTAGCATCATATTTTACATCAATTGCTTCTAGAATACAATTTTTGTATACATTTTGGACTTTATACACAACGAATCGAGCTAACAGTTCACTTGCAGCAGTTATACACGCCATAAGTGATAAGGACATTTTTGAATGTCTTTGCAGTCTTTCCACTTTTTTCATGCTACGAGGAACAATAACTTTTTTACTTTTTGATTCGTTCGTAATATTCGTTTCATCAAAATTGTACACTATGGTTCTACATTTTCTACAGCATTCTCGATTATATTAAAACAATCGTCAATTGTTTTTCTTCAGATGCTCTTGAACGTTTATTTTGCCATAATTTTTTTAAAACAATTTTTAATTAGAAACGATACCGCTATACAAAAGTTTACCACAATTACTTTTGAAAAATTGGCAAATTATAGAAGAACTTTTTTTACATACATCGATTTTTTCTACTATTTTTTGGAAGTAAGTTTACAAAACGCAAAAATTTGAGGTCATTGACTAGATAATATTATTTACAATTTAGTGCATTCAATCGTAATTATAGTAAAATTTAAATACGTTTGTAAATCATTCAGCAAATGTTTTTACAAAAGCAAGCAAACTTTGAGAACTTTGGTTACAACAGCTTAAATAATACAGAGTAATCGATTCTAAACAACTATATTATACAGAGTTCAAAATGAATTTACTTAGAACTTATTTATTTATAAAATTATAATACTTGCATAATTGACTTTAGAAAATTCAATAGCATAAGCCTATTAATTTCTCCAGAAAAAATTAAACTCATTAGCAAAATGACTAAATTTTAAAAGTAAGCCGCTTATTACTTCGGTTTATTGAAAAAGGATTAATCGGTTTAGAAAGTTGCACAAAAAGTGAATATGTTTTATAACAATTATATTCGCAATTATTAAAAAATTGTAAACCAAAAATTTGAATTAATAAATAATTTAATTACAGTGTAATACATGTAACAACAGTTTTAAACATTTGCGAAGTGCACACATACAACATTAATATGTAGGTAAGCTAAAATTTTACTGATGAAACCACATTATCAATACAGTTAATTTACAATTCATTAAATTAAAATAAAATTGTACAATTCAGTAACCTGATAAATTAAACATTGTTTACAACGCAAAATGTAAAAATTACTAATTTTGGAACAAATTGACACATCACACATACAAAAAAATGTGGTACATAACATATAAAATAAAAATTACAAATAAATAGTTTATTTTATTACGCCCATTGCATACAAAAAAATGATGTGTAGTTAACGCAACGCAGTTTTTTACAAGAAATGCTCCCAAACATAAAATAGTAGTACCTACTGTATTATTGTCTTTTACACTTGCACATAAATTATATGCTTACTATTGGTAGTTGAATAAAACTCTTCGCAATACAGTCATTATTACTAACATCACTTTCTGAATGTTATTCTGTTTTTTTAGTTCTCTATAATTAGGATTTTTTAGTTCGTTTCAACTTGTAGATCTGCTATATTTCTTTTGATTGATCTTACTTTATCCAATTTACATTTTAAGCAATTGTATTATATATAATAATATCTTTTTTGATTCGTTTAACTAAGATTAATAGAGAGCTTTAAAATTTACAAGTTTAAAATTGCTATCTTTAACTCTAATTCTTCTTTCTTTCAAGGACAAATTTACTACACTTGCATCTCAAGGTGTATACCAAATTTCTTGTTCATGTGGTTTAGTTTACATCGGTGAAACTAGTCGTTCTGTCATCTCGTGCATTTCAGAACGTAACCGTTGTATAAAGAAAGCTTATATTTCTAAGACTGTTGTTGCTGAACATCATCTGAACAATCAATAGGAAAATCTAGGAATGCGTAGAAATCATCAAACACTCCAATAACTTAAATTGTAACCAATATTTTAAACCAACCTCTCGTTAGTTCCCGGTTTATCAAAGACACGCTTCTTTTTAACCATTTCTATACAAAAACGTTTTATCTTCTTCTTCTTTGTAAGTTACCCGGTGATTTTCTACCCTTTGATGAAAGATTTAGAACTTTTTTCACTATTCTATCGTTGTTCATCCTTAATATGTCGCTATTCCATTCTAATCTGTTTTTAACCTATTCATATATTTTTTGTATTTCGCAGCTACGTCTAATATCCTCGCTTTTTAACTTTTTTTCTTTGGTTTCATAGCATTTGCTAAATCTGTTTTTGTTGTCTGTATAAATCCTGGTTAAATTGCTATGTGTATTTTTCCCAGTATTTTTTTATCGTTCTAATTTTTGAATTTACATTATTTTTGACTTGTTTATATTTTTTGCATTCTTGATTAGTCTGATGTTGCTTGTATTCTAGGATGACTTCGCTTTTACTTTGCGATGATAGCTTTTTTATTGCTTCACAAAATCACGGTGTTCAGTGTTTTTTTGTTGTACAATGTTTATTTTTTTTATCCCTGTTGCTTTTTTTATGTTTTTACTTCTCTTTTATTTTTGACCACTGGGAATTTGGAGTTTCATTTTTGTGTATTTTGTTATTTCTAATGCACAGGTCTCTTATGCTTTCACTTTGTAGCTTTTGTACGTTAAGTTTCTCTTGATATACGGGTTGTCTTAATTTAGTTTTTTGTATTTGCATTTTTAATTTACATACCAGTAACTTGTGATCGCTCCAAATATCTGATGAGTTTAAGGTTCTGACATTCGTTATTTGTGTCGGATATATTTGTCTATTTGATATTATGTAATCTATTACTGTACGTTGTCTCCTTGTATTCTCCCATGAATACTTGTATTGTATTTTGTGATTAAAGAAACTATTGTGTATCCTTAAATTATTGTCTATACAAAAGTGTATTGACTTGTTCTTATTGTCGTTATATACGTTTTTGTTGAATCTTTGTTTTACGCCGGGGACTACATTATCTCCTGTTTAGGCATTTATGTCTCTTGATATGAAAGAGCGGATTATGTTGTGGTTCTTTATAGAATTATTTTTCTCTGTTTTTGGTTCACAGTCTTTTGGGGCATCATGCAGTACCTATTCTTGATGATATGAACTTGAGGTTTGTGTCTTTTTATGAGTATACCCACTCTCTTTTTAGCTCTTTGTGATTTCTTAATTCTGTTATATATTAGTCTCTGAAAACATATATCAATTTTGGCTCTTTCCAATTCCATAATTATTTCTTGTTCTTTTTGGAACCAATGTTCTACGTTCTTAATCTTATTTCTTTCTTTTTTTGTTTTTGTTTCTTTTTTGTGTGCTCTCGTTACGAACAACATTACCTCTCCTCCCCGTATCCGATAGGGCTTTTTCTCTTTGAGGTGTGGATTGTGCCACCCGGAGAATGTTTCTTATTGACTAAATTTTCATTCTGCTGCTGGTTTTATCAGCATGCTAACGATTTTACCCGTTGGCAGTATGCTATACCGACCAGAGAAACTTTTCTTCTATATCTGGGCTTAGGACTGGTAGTGGTAATTGCTAGGCTACTCAATACACTCAGCGCCACCACAAGCGGAATTTAAAATGTTTTATAAAGACCATAATCCCAGATCGTTATCACCTCATTGTCTCTGCATAATTTATAACATTAGTCGCACGAATATATTTCCCATAACTAGTCGCGCGGCACATTTTATGTACCAATACATTTTGTTGTAGTTTTTATTGATTCTAATGTACATCAAGTAATAATAACTGCAAATTTGAATCTGTACATAATAACCAATATATTAGAGTCAAAACAGCAAACAAAAAGACAATTCAAGACTAACAATAATTGTTAAAAAAGAACAAAAGACATAGTAATAATAGATAAAATTAAAAGTAAAAAATAAAACATAGTAACAGAGGTCAGTAATAATAATAATCATAGCAGACATCTGAGTTATTCAGTTTCGCTATCGTTTTCATTTTGATTGTTATTGCACTCAACACACACAATTGTTTTGTTGCGTGCTCGCTACAAGCCAATTTCTGACACCTTGAGCACCTTATGGTTGTATTTTTGTTTCTTTTTCTAGTGCAGAAGGTATATCGACCACTTTTCTTTTTTTCTTGTGGTTCTGTATCTTGTGGTTTTTGAGGCTTGTATTTAGATAATATTGTCTTTATGTCAGATGGTAGAGATTGGATTCCGGTTCTTTCAGATAAATGAGGTTTCATTAGCAACATGCCAAGATTCTTTAAGAAGATTCTTCTAGACATGCAAGGATTTTCAATATTTTTTGCATTGTACAGAATGTTGCTATTTATTCTTGCGATGTTTTTTTAGTGTGCCCACTAGAGTTGTTTTATCCTTCAAAAGAGATGTTGCTAGCGGATAACTAGAATACCAGTTGTCACATGTGAGATTCCTATTTTGTTCTTTCCACTGTTTGACTAAGCGATGTACGATATCTGTCGGAGTGTTGGATTTGTTATACTGACCTTCTGGCTGAACACCACAGTATAATTCCAAGTTAGTAGCGGTTCAAAGCCCAAAAATAATTATTTGTTAGAATTAAAATTATCTATATATGTTTGCTTTACTTAGGTACTGAATAGACCTATAAAATATGATTCATTCCGAAATCTTTCCGGTTTTGTAAATAGTGTTCTGTTAAGCCTGTCATTGTACATAATCCTAGTATAAATTCTTACAGTAGTTTTTCTCTATAAGCGGTTCTTGTATTTAATGTTTTCTGGAAACCATTGTTTAACAAAACATGAAAATCCCTGTTGTTATTTATAGGTTTGTGGTAAGACCTTTTGAGCAAAAATGTTAATTATATTATTGTACGAAATTTAAGTAAAATTCTGTAATGCGTTATTGTCATCTACCTGTTAAAATACTGTTTACACAAACTTTTCAAAATTTACATGTAAAAAGGCAATATAAAATAATACTTTTTAAAAAGGCAAAAAAGACAAAAAGTTACACAAAAAGGCAAAATTGCCTATTTTGCCTTTTTGCTCCAGGCATTTGCCTGACTGTCCGCTCTTTAGTAAACACACTAGGATAATGATTGCCCTCAGACCTCACAATTACATACATTTTAACAACTTTATGATATTTCTATTAACTTTATTTTACGAATTATCATCAGACTGAATCGTTGATTCCACAAATGGACCGCTCTTTTGTAATATTTTATTATTGATGGATCCGTTAAAACTTTCGGTTTGAGCAAAATGATTAGAACAAGAGGTCATTGGTTTATCATTATTTTAATCGTTGAAAAAGTCTGTGGTTACTACGCTTTTGCCCGCTGGCACATTCAACTTTTTTTTTCCTTCTTAACATCCTGTTCATAGTAGTAATATAATTCGTGTATTTTCAAGATGCTCTGTAAAAGCTGAAGCAACAACTTTTTTGTACTTCATCAGCTACTCTAGTATACAGTTGATTTAAAACTGTCTCTATTCAGTTGAGAAATTTAACTCTTTCAGAACCCAGATTGCAAATTATTTGCGTCCGTAATGTTCAAACCATTAATCAATTTATTCAGTACTTGGGAACACATTCTTGGGAACTGTTGACGTTTTGTTTTCAATGATTTTTTATTCTTGCAAAACCTGCCTTGATTTTTCTTTAATTGGCCGAAAATAGAAAATATCTAATGACTGAAGTAAATGTGTGGCATTGGGGGTCAAAGATATGAATTTTTTATTGTTTTCCTCACATGCATGAATGACAGCCATATTTATATGGGAACTGAGATTATCTTGGATTATGACTTTTGTGATTTTAAACAAAAAGTTCAAGCTATACATACTGCGTAAACTTTACTAAAGAAATATATTCACTTTTTTGGTGTTCTAATAACAGTTTATAATAACGTTTTCGATCGATGAAGTACCCAATAGTTACATTAAGACAGCATTATTGTTGTCACAAAGCCGTTTCTGAACTCTTATATTTTCAATATAACCTTGAATTTGATTCATGGATGGTATTATACGAATGCTTGAATAATCCAAACATAATAGACAATGATGTTTTGCACTATTGATGTTGCTAACGTTCCCACTCTAAAAAGTTTACATCACATGTGTCGTTCAATTTGCACGATTATTATCTAATTCTGTTACAGATATCTTTAATTCTCAACGAATGTAAGTCTTTACATAAAGATGAAAAGACATATCTCTTTTTAGGAATATCCTTGTTTTAATTACTTGCTCTATATGTTACCTTCAATATTAGCTGTTCTTTCAAAAAATACTTCGAGTCACAAAGTAACCATGGCTATCAAAAATAACCTCATTTTACGATATGTCAAAAATGTCTATCCAGCAAAATAGTACATGTGAATTCTTTAAAACTAGGACTAAAAAAAACTAGGACTAAAAAAAACTTAAACTAAAAGAAACCCAAGAAAAAACTTTGTTGTATTTGCTTTTACGAAAATATTAACATTGGAGGCACGTAAACTTCTACTTCTTTTCTTACGTTCTTAATTCTATTTTTTCTCGTATTCAGATGTTTTGTTTTCTATTATGGAATAGTCGGGTAATGAATAGATATTCTTTTAAAATCCTAGAAAAGACAGATCTACTTCAGAAAAGCGGTCCTATTCACGCAAGTCTTAATTTTTTCTTTTTCTTGAAACAAGGGAAAAAACTTAATTTCCATTCTCTTCTATTCCTCTATCTAATTACTCAACCCGTTTAGTCAACGTGACGTGCTAAGATTATAATTATATAACTCTAAAACAATCCTTATGAAATGTCATATTTCTAAAAATTGAGATATTAAGATTCGGATTCTTGTACTACTAACATAGTGTCTGCAGACTCTAGCGAAGCAAAAAATTGTCAAAAAAAAACACACAGACAATT
This sequence comes from Aquatica leii, assembly GCA_035610365.1. NCBI lineage: Eukaryota > Metazoa > Arthropoda > Insecta > Coleoptera > Lampyridae > Aquatica > Aquatica leii. The sequence continues at coordinate 86,351,220 of CM069436.1, read as the reverse complement.
AGTTCTGCTTGTATAAAAACCTCTGCATCAATTTTTATAAAGGTTTATATCTATATAAGCCAGCATTTTTGAGTACAAAAATTTCAGTTTGAAAGTATAATTTTTCAGTTACCAACAATGAGTTGACATTTCTAAAGAAAATTCTCATATGGTAACTTTTTTTTGTATTATTTATGTGTATTCAAAAATTTTTTATTGATTTCTGTTACTAAACGATACTAAATTTTTTTTGGTTTAATCTTTTGTTAGAATTTATAAAAACTTTGACAGAAACTTTTAGTGGTTTTTTAACATCTATTTATATATTAATAAACAAATATCTTGGTCTTGACTCCAAGTATTTAACGTATTCTTTGTTTGGCGTTATCTTAGACATTTCTGAAAACATGGAAATTATTATAATTTCATTACCTAATTTAATATTACAGTGTACGGCGCTTATTGGAATCACGGATAATGTTATCACTTTATTGAGAAACAGAACGTATGTTACTACATAGAAAAACATCGTTTATAGTAATTCTAATTTTGGTTTATGCTATCAATTTTCTTTTCATGTTTATTTTTATACATGAACAGTAACCTATTTGGTATTAATTTTTTTATTGAATGGGTGCTGTTTTACATGAAATGAGTTGCCGATAAAAACGCGTGTTTTGCATTTTTAGCTTTATGTTTGCAGTTTTAAATATTTACTCAGATATTTTGACTGACCTACGTAAAATTACCTTATTTAAATATCTGTTAATACGATATGTTTAAGTTTAGTATTTTTAGTGTACTTGAATAGAATGCGCACTTCTTAAGTTCGGTTGCATAAAACATTGTTAACTCTAACGATGTAGTTAATTACGTGGTCATATCGTTAAGTGTTGTCATTGGTACAAAATAAATTATTTTGATAACGTTCTTAAATGAATAGCTACGATTTAGTTAACAACGGCGTCAGCTAACAACACAGTTAACTTTGCTTTATGCAACCGGGTCTTAGAGTAACAACTTTGTCTGTGACGTTTTATATGACCACATTATTTTGTATTTATTTTTGGTATCAGCAAATTACTATGAAGAAATGTTTTGTTTTTAGAACAGGGAATTAAACATTATAACATTCTTTTTGATTTTTGTTTATTAACGCTATCAACAAGACTATTTAATGCAACGGCTTCGTAATTTTTGATTTTTTTTAATATTTTAACATTTTTTGCTTGTATCGATGCTATAATTTCACCTTCTAAATTAACAAACTGTTAACTAGGTACTTTACTCGTTTCTAACCAACAAACAATTTTTTTGAACATTATCTAACACACCAAGTCTCAATGTGATTTTATCTAATATTTTTGCATATTTGCTAGTTGTGCCAATATTTGAAAAAAATGTAGAAATTTATTGATCTAATTGTTGACACTAATGCTAATATTTGAAAGTAGTTTTTGACACAATGACAATGTAGTAAAAATATATATTTACGACAGCAAATTTTAACATATATATATATATAAATAAAAAAAACAATATATAGCTAAATTACCCAAATTGAAGACTAGCTTAAAATTTAAAATATTATTTGTAACGCTTATTTTTTAATTAAAAAAAAAGTTAAATAAGAATTCATCATATATATTTTTAAGGAAAACTAAACCACATTTAACAACAAAATTTTGCAATTAAATTTCTTTGCGTTTATACATTCTTGTAATCCATCAAACGATTCTTGTGATTAAATAGCGTTTGAACGGGCTTTGCTTTTAAACAACCACAATCAAAAAGCTGCGTTCAAACAAAAAGTTTATGACAAGCATATTTGAAAAACCAAAAATTGTATTAAAACTAAATATATAAAAACTAAAAAATAAAACTACGAGTACCACTGCAACAAAACCATTAAAAACACAACTCAATTAGAAGCTAAAATAAAGTTTAGTAATTTTGTTATTTTACTTGCAGAGAATTGCTACTGTTGAGAAATTGTAGCTGAAATGATGTTTAATAAAAGAACAGAATGACGAAGTGGTCACATTTGTGCACACAATATTTAATAATATACCCACATACAGAAGTGATAGCACATCAAATTTCAGTTTAAATTAACTGAACATGTGATGTCTTTATCAAAGTCAAAAATGGAATAAGGTTGATGTTGTAAACCATGTTTAATTAGCATATTGGTTACAAAATAAAATAACTACATAAAAACATTACTACAAAAATTGTTTAAAATGTTCACGATTATACGATAAATATAACTACACACGTTTTTTTAGGTTATCTAATTTTTTTTAAATTACTAAATTTCATAAATCATTGATAGTTTGAATCGAAAGGTAATATTGCAGACTATCGTCTACAATTTATTAAATGTTTACCAAAAATTGTAAATAATTGTAAATGTTACAGAATAATAAATATTTTAGGAATCATCTTTACTATATGTATTATATTTAATATTTGTTTTAACACATTCTGTATATATTTATGATTATAAACGACTTTCGGCCAATTTTGCACCGTTCAGATTTTATGGCCAAATTGGAAATAAATCAGCGATTAAAGTGTCAAGTGTTGTTCCATATCTTAAACTTTTATTCAAATCCTTATTGATTCACCAATTTGAAGCATTGTATACAGGGTATGTTCAAACACACAATCATGAATAACTTAGTTTTTCAAATAGAACACCCTGTATTTTTTTACACCGTTAAATTCTACTTTTTCTAGGCCTTCAAAGAATATATTAATTTGCTTGGTTTATAATAAAAAACAATAATGTTTTTCAAAGTAACCTAAGATTTTTAAAATAGAGTAAACTTTTTAAATCAAATGAGTGCCTTTGTGAAAAAAAAATGTTTTTTCAATATCTTATTTAGTGACGAAGCAACATTCAAAAGCAATGGAGTACTTAATCGACAGAATATGCATTATTATGCATCGGAAATTCCTTATTGGCTGCGATATGTTAATTTCTACAATTGATGGTTCTTAAATGTGTAGGGAGGAATTTTTGACAATCGGTCTTTTTTTCCTCAATAACATTTTAAATGGGTAGAAATTTGTGATTTTTCCAAAACAATCTTCTAATATTACATGAAGATATAAATTTAAATATTACAAGGTTTATATAGTTGCAGCATGATGGTGCTCTTGTGCATAATAATAGTATTGTTTGTTGGATTAGACGAGCTAAAACTATTGCGTGGCCTGCACGTTCCCCAAACAACACCAATGGCCATTGAGGATATGCGAAATAAAATAACTCAGGCATTCGTTTCAATTGAGCAAGATAAGTTAGCCAGAGTCAAGCCTTTTCTCGTTGCGCGTTTGGTAGTTTGTACAAAACAAAATGGCAGCTTATTTGAACATTTGTTTTAAACAATTGTCTGAATTGTGTTTAATATTTTCAATAATGTTTATTAATTTATTGTTCTTTTGTATATTATCATTTTGCTTATTTATTAAATTTTGTTTTGAATTAATATTATCAGTTTTTCACAATAAACCATACAAACTATTAAATCGTTGGAAACTTTATAAAATATTAAATTTAACTGTGTAAAAGATACAGTGTTCCATTAAAAAAAATCGAGTAATTCATGGTTTCCGTTTAGGCACATTCTGTATACGGTATCTCAATATGGTGATTAATAAGCACTTAAATTAAAGTTCAGGGTATAGAAAAACATTTAACACTTTAATCGGTGATTTTGAACAGTAAGGTCGCAGTGATTTGATTTGAAGATGGCGCGTTTTTCCTGTTTTTGACTATTAAATTTAAACACTGCATACTTTGCCTATACAGTTTTAAGTTGTTTTAATCAAAATCAAAAAGTCTTTATTTATGATACAAAAATATAGATGAAATTACATTAAAAAACATAAGTTTATAGCTGTATAGCAACATCCTGTATATGACAAAAATAATTTTAAATTTTCTAGAATGTTCGATAGCAATAGCAAAAGATTTTATCGTACCTTTGGAGCATCTGTATAAAGAACTTACAAAACTATAAAAAGCGTTGACTAATGTTAAAAATTAAAAATTGAAATTGAAACTGACAATAAATACAGTCATAAGTAATAAGAAATGAAAAATTTAAAAAAAATTATTAAGAAGAAGAGAAATGTTCAAATCAAGATTTTCGTTAAGACAGATAAATTTTTATTATAAAGACGATGAATTTCAAGATGATGACATAAATCCAAATTATGATTACTATAAACGCCTTTTTTATATATAGTAGCATACGTCCAGTCCGTTTTTTTAATAAAGTGATAACATTACCCGTCTGGTAACATTATCCGTGATTCTAATAAGCGGCGTGCATTGTACAAAAAAATACAGCAAACTTAAGTTTATAGAAATTATAAATTTTGTTAAAAAAAGTATGCAAACATTTTTAGCATTTCTGCCTCTATTCAAATATGGTTTCATTAATTTTAGGACAACGTGCTCAACAAAACGTTGATTTGTAGGACGCGTGTCATCCTTCTCTAGGTAAGGAAATCCATTTACTACATACTTGAATCTTGAACTTGAATCGACAGTTAGCCAAAACTTTATACCAAACTTATCTGGTTTGTTGACCATGTATTGAGTGAAACGACATCTTGTTTTTGACGGCAGCAGCTGTTCATCAATAGTAATGTTTTCCCCAAAAGTGTAGCCACTTTACAATTGGATATGAACCTGCCCACGCTTCTGATACTAAACAAGTGCTCTTTCTAGTAAATGAAATTTCAAAGTTATAACCCTCAGAATGTCAGCTTTAAACATAAGCCATTAATTGCTAAAGCACATGCCCTATATGCCCGATAAACAAGTAAAACATCAACAAAAGCTTCGAGTTTTGAAATAGATATGGTTCAAAATTATAAGCGACTTTCGGCTTAGACCGCGTCGTAGTAAAACACCCAGACTTAGGCTTGGTCATAGTCTCTTCTTGAGAGCCAAAACAAGAAGTAAAACTTGGCCTTTGCCGTATTGTCGTTCGTGAACCCAAACAAACTGACGTTTTGCAAGACAACACCTGGTTTACATCTGCTAAAGACAAACAAGGGGCTCTAAAACATGCCGGAGTTTACAAAGTTCCTTGTTCCTGTGGATCAAGTTATATAGGACAGACGGGACGTTCTATTGAAGTTAGAGTAAAAGAACATATGGCTGACTGCAAACACCGCAGAGTTACTAAATCAGCAGTGGCAGAACACGTGTGGAACCAAGGACACACGCTGAACTTTGACCAAACTAAAGTGTTGGCTAGAACTCCTTTCTACTTTCCCAGACTAATCCGCGAAGCTGTGGAAATAGAAAAACATCCTTGTAATATGAACCGAGAAGACGGTTTAAGACTCAGCAAATCTTGGCTACCAGTATTATATCCTCTAAGACAAAGATCGACCTTCTTGGAAAGGACACAAACTCTTACTCCGAGTAATAACGAAGTCAGTCAAGCGGTAACGGAACGATAAAGTTCGTTAATCACGCTAATCGCTATTGCTATAAATATCGTCACATTTACATTTTTCTTTCAGTGACATTTACCACTCTGAAGATGCAAGCTGCAATGTCTTGCGAAACGTCAGTTTGTTTGGGTTCACGAACGACAATACGGCAAAGGCCAAGTTCTACTTCTTGTTTTGGCTCTCAAGAAGAGACTATGACCAAGCCTAAGTCTGGGTGTTTTACTACGACGCGATCTAAGCCGAAAGTCGCTTATAGTTTTAAACATAACAACCGCGAAAGCTTAAGATTTTATATAGATATGGTTCAATCATCATCTTCCAATTGTCTCTTGACTTCGGTTTCAGTGCAGTTTTGTGTATGTTTTAGAATATAACTGTTTATGAATAAATGGAATGCACTAAGTGGGAGTCTGTTGCGCTTTATTTTACAAAAGAAGTTAACCCAGGAATATAAGAAATTACAACTGTCCACACATCCCTATTTTTGCAGTTTTTTGTTTCCTATTTTTAGAGACACGCAGTTTTTAACGGTTTTTGTTTTTTTCTACGCTTAAACAAGCTTTGATTGTCAAAAATTCAGTTATGACACAAATCTACGGTTTTACCAAGATACACAAAGAAGTGTCTTTTTTTCGTCTGATAGTGAGCATCATTAATTCACCGACCCAATTGTTCGTATAGGTATTGATGTATTTTCTTATTAGAAATATTTAACCAACAATTACAAATTTAAAGTTTTTTTATGGTTTTGTATTGGGAAATGTTTAATAAGCAATTGTATATCAAATTTGAATTGGTAATTACAATAGTAAAATTATACACTTTAATAGCTATTCATAGTTTTCTATATCTAAAATATCTAATAAATAATTTTAAATCAAATTGAAATAGTTAATTACAAATTAAAATAGTGACAATGCAAATTTTTAGTTTTTAATGACGCATGCTTGCGCATAGTATGTTTTTTCAGTTTAAGCAAAAATGGTTTGAATAAAGGTATAATAAAATCATTTCTGTATAAAGTATTTCTTTTAATTATTTTCAACAGCAATGACAAGTATATATTGTTTGTGTTTTACTTATCTATGCTGATATTGCCGTTTGTCGATTTTCTCACAATTTTGACAATTATTTTTAATAAAAATAATAAAAACAAATTTTAAAATTTGTTTGGCAAAATAAACAAGTAAAATCTTTAGAACCATTTAACCTTACAAAGACATAGATATAAAATAATGTCTAATAATGGCAACTATTACAAAACTCTTATTATTGCGATTGTATCATACACATAATAATAACTGTAAAATACTGAAGCGTTCCTGAAGTATTTGGAAACTTTGAGACGACGGTCAAAAGAGATGAAATGTTTTCAAAGCAAATTAAGTAAACATATAAAAAGTGTTTAAAGAAAGTGAAGTTTAATCTAGTCAGATGTCTGAAATCAGAAGAATCGTCGGTCTAAATAAATGACTTAACGCGCGTGCCAGTAAAAATAAATACTAGTTTAGATAAACCAAAGCGCGACTTACCTGCGGGCAGTGTTTATAAATGAGGAGTAATAGTCATATATAAATTACTTGTTTTTCTTAAATATCTTTAATTATACATAGTATTAGTGCCAAAACAAGAAGTAAAACTTGGCCTTTGCCGTATTGTGGTTTGTAAACCCAAACAAACATGCATCTCCGAAGATGTCTGGGTGTTCAACTACGACGCGGTCTACACCAAAACTCGCTTACAATCGTAACCAAAGTAATCGCGAAAGCTTAAGATTCTATATTATAAACCTCTACGGCAAGGAGGTATTTTTACAATTTAGATCTTTAGATCGTTTGTGCCAAAAGAAAGAAAAACTACTTACATACTTAGCATTTCTAAAACGTTGCTCAGACTACAACTTAGTGTCATCGTGTATCAAAATTAAACATCATCTTCTAAAATCTAATACTGGTTTCGAACTGTTACGTTAGAAATTCACAATAAACGTACTGGACGCTGTCAGTAAAAAATATACAAGCTACATTTAACTTTGCCTAACAAATTAGAACACTCGAAATGAACAAAAATAGATGCTATCACTACTATACAACCATTGTTAGGGTAGCGGTTTCCAATGCAAAACAAAGAGCATTGGAAACCGTTACCCTCAAACCACTACGTTATGTGGACGATACATTTGTAATTTGGTCTTATGGAGCAGAAGCACTACACAACTTTCTATATCACATCAACCAGTTAGATTTTAACATCAAATTCACCATGGAGACAGAAACAAACAGCATTTCGTTTTTGGACGTACTGGTCACTCGAAAGATAGACAACATGTTGGGGCATCAAGTATACAGAAAACGGACACATACTGACAGATACCTCAACGCCAAATCACATCATCATCTAGCTCTGAAGGTTTCAGTTCTAAAAACTTAAGTACAAAGGGTCAAGGCGATCAGTGAATCGAACACGTTAAAGACTGAGCTAGGTTACCTAAAGAACGCTTTAATTAAAAAAACGGTTTCAGAAAAGCGGACATATATCGAGCAATTAACAAACACAGTAAGGAAAACCAAAAAAGGAAGACTCCTTCGCAACTTTCTTCCTTTCTTACATAAAAGGCTGCACGGATAAAATAACCAGGATACTTAGAAAAAAAAACATTAAAGTGACCTTTACTGCAATAAATAAAATAGCTGCCAATTTTTCAAAATTGAAGAAAAAGGAAAAAAAACGGGGCGCAACATAGCTACCAGATTAAAAAAACATAAGGTGGATTCCGCTGTTGCGGAACACTTCTTGGACACTGGCACGCAATAAAATTTGAAGAGGCAACAATGTTGGCTAAATCCTAAAACTTCTGGCCTAGACTATACAAAGAAGCCATCGAAATCCTGAAATACGGCAATTTTACTAGGGATCATGAAATCGATCTAGCACCAGTATGGAAAAACAAGTCCCGGAAGACTAATGAATCGAAACTGTCATGAACCACTGACCCAAACAGCGTAATATAAACGTTTGTCAGTATCGTATACCTTCAGTTTCAGTTTTTCTGAAGAAGACAGCGACATGATTGTTGAAACGTCAAATACTGTAAATTTTTCAAAGTTTGTAAGCTTTCTAAGTTTTATGAATTTCGTAAAAGTGTAAATCTGGGACACGGTAAAAAAACCGAAAGTATTTATTTGTTAAAAGATATAGCATGTGGAGTAGAAGCTGTAATACGCACTCTGCCTAACGAGATTTCTGAAACTATTGGACAAGATGTTTGCAACATTGTAAGAAAACCAAAATCGCCACGCTCAAATATTAACGGACAGGAGAAAAAAAAGCAGCTAAGCGGTTGCGTGAGAACAAGCACGTTTTAGTACTGATCTTTATGCACAAAAGTAAACTCTGCTATCAAAAACTCTAGTACTCTAGATATTAACAAGAAACAAGCTTTGATTATCAAAAATCCAGATATGACACAAAACTACGGTCTTTTCAAGGTACAAAAAAGAAGGAGTCCCCTTTCGACCGACAGTGGGCACCATCAATTCACCGACCCAATCGTTATCTAGCTTCAAAACTTTTGCTGTTGACAGGAAATACAAAAACTCACATTAAAAATTCTACAGACTTTGTAAAGAAAATTTAGAACTTGCATATAACAAAAGAAGATATCTTAGTCAGTTTTGAGGTAGTATCTCTTTTTACTAAAGTCCCGGTCGACGGAGTGTTGTTGTTGCTCAAGGAAGAAAAATTCTGTTTATCAAACTTTGTCTTAAAAACGCTTATTTCAGTTATAACAACAACTTATTTAAACAAGTAGAAAGAACAACCATGGATTCATTGCTTTTTCGGTTATAGCCCCTATTTATATAAAGTTATGTTGATCATACGTTTGTTGCATGGCTTTATGGCAAACAAACTAAATCAATTCTTTCAGCATCTAAACTCTGCACATAATAGCATTAAATTTACTTTGGAGTTAGAACATAACAGCAGAATAGCCTTTCTTGATGTACTACTAATAAAAAAAAAATCACGGAAAATTGGGGCATTTCGTTTACAGAAAAAAAAAACGCACACTAATAGTAATTTAAACGCCAAATCTTACCACTTTCCAGTAACACCAATGTTTTGCATACTTTAGTTAAAAGAGCTATATGTGTGTCAGATAATAAAAATCTACAAAAGGAAAAGAAAACACTGTTGGAGTTTTTACAATAAAATGGATACGGGTTTAAAGAGACTTAAAGTCCATGGAAGAGAGCAGTCAAAGTCAAAGCAGACTCACCACCTCCTTTGACTAAACTGAAGTGTTAGAAATATAAAAACATCTATATAATATGAATAGACAGTTTAAAACTCAGCAAATCTTGGCTACCAGTATTACAACAAGAGAAAGATTAACCTTCTTGGAAAGGACACAAACTCTTACGCCGTGTAATAACGAAGTCAATCAAGCGGTAACGGAATGTGAAAGTCCGTTAATTATCTGATCGTTAATGATATAAATACCGTCACACTTTTTCCTTCAGTTACATTTACTACTCCAAAGATGCAAAATGTAATGTTTTGCAAAACTTCAGTTTGCTTGGGCTCACCAACGGCAATACGGCAAAGGCCGAGTTCTACTTCTTGTTTTGGCTCTCAAGGAGAGACTAGGACCAAGCCTAAGTCTGGGTGTTTAACTACGATGCGGTCTAAGCCGAAAGTCTTTTATACTTATTGTCTTTTGTTGACCGTGCTAGAGAACAGCGAGAGAGCCATGACAGCCCTTTGATCTTGGTCTTCTGTACCTATTGCTCTTTCTTCTGGCTGTGTGCAATGTCGTCTTAAGAGCGAAAAACCTGATTTGTCTACTGGTTTGTCTTTTTTTTTAGAGTCATTTGTGTTACTAAAGTCCAGTGGTATAATCAGCTAGTTTCTAAAGTGTCTGTCTGTTTGTGTCCTCGTCGTTTTTCTCGTTAGTTTGTGGTTCATGGTCTTTTTTGTAAACGAGTGTGAGTATCTCAGGATGATCAACATCTGTGAAAGTTGGTGCTACCGAATGATCAACAGAAGTTAATTATTCACGACCATCATGTCTGTTCTACTTTGGGTCATCGTAGTGTGGCAAAGACGCTATCTCTTCCTTTTTGACATTTCTACTAGCCTCATATGATATCCAAAGTGGCGGAGTAGATTCGGTGGTGTCCTGTGTGTGTAGCGCAGAATGTGCGTATCTTGAAACAACGACATGACTGACATAGCGTTGCCACTTGCTAATTCTGATATAATATAAGATAAGAATCTCTTTGTTCTAGAGATGTGGAAGCTACTTCTTTTCCTTCTACATCAACTCGTTTGCAAATTTCTAATTGTGCTTCGTTTTCTACTTCTAATCGTGATCTTTGTTTTCCTTGGCGTCGTAAATATTAATTCATTACATTAATTCATTCAATTCAATACAATACGGCCAAGGTTTTACTTCTTGTTTTGGCTCTCAAGGGGAGACTAGGACCAAGCCTAAAAAGTCTGGGTTGACGCGGTCTAAGCCGAAAATCGCTTATAATCGTAATATTTATTTTAAAAGGTATCAAAATTTTGGTATTTAAATTTTGGTGTATCCAACACTTGTTCTTTTGGTCATATATTGTCTACTGCTCACTCTTTTTCTTCTGACTTTATTGTTAATTTTTTTTATATTAGTAATAATAGTTATTATTTATTCATCTTGAAATTAATTGGTTTTATAATGGAAATTCGTCTAATTTTCTTATCAAAATTCTTGATTTGAACATTTGTCCTCTTCTCAATAATATATTTAAATTTTTTCATTTTTCATTTCTTGTCGTTTAAGACTGTACATTTAATGTCAGTTTCAATTTCGATATTTAATTTTTGATATTTGTCAATAACTTTTTATAATTTTGTGAGCTCCTCTATAGTATATTTTTACATAACTTTGTTAATTTAGTTACTTTTTAGGTCGACTGAAAATATATATTGGCGAAACTTGTTTATATATAATAAATTAATATATTTTTGTGGAAACAATATTAACAATTTTTCTCGTAAGACATTATACTTAAACTTGTTCTTTCAGTTATATGACGACGTCAGTGTCTATAATTTGTCATATAAGTATTGTTAACAAGTTTTGTAGTTTTATTTTGCTTCAATTTGGAAAGTTACACAACCGTGATATTATTCTTTGTTACATTTGTTTTTTTACAATTACGTTTTATAACTATGTTGCTTTATGTTAATTTCAAAGGCTTTGTAGAAAAAGTTCTTAGTTCATTGATCACAGTTAATACGTTTTTCTTTTTATTCTTTGTCAAAGACTCGGAGTTTTAAAATTGTTATATTGAAATGTTCCATAATTTTTAAATACATTTTGCTTGTGTCTTTTAGTGTTTTTGTAACAGTTGTTTATTAGAGTAATTATGAAATAGTTAATTACGTCTCAAAAAGCAACTAAAAGACTTCATTTTCCATGTTTTATAAAAACTAATTTCATAAATACAAAATAAGAAATTAGTTTAAAAATTATCTAATATTCTAGATCAATGAGTTTAGCATTGAAATTCTATACGGGAAATCTGAGCAAACCAGACACCTTAACATTTGGCGGGTTGTGGGAAGAGAACCGATAAATAGAAATAAAACAATTACTAAATATAAATCAGTATTTATTACAGTTTTTAATATAATCAGCAAAAATTACGTAATATTACTACTTTTACTTAAAGTTATTAATTATATATTAAGTGGATACGATCTTAGAGCAAAGTGAACGCATGGTTAATTACCAAGGAATATAAATAAAAACCGAAATAACTAAGATTAATTAATGGAAGACTTTTTCTTCTTTATCTTCTTCTTCTTCTCTGTGATTTCAGAGCCCCTTCAACGCCATCGCTTTCCTAGGGTAACCAGGCTTGAGTTTTAGTAGCTACGGCGGCCAACCGCTTCCTTACTTTCACGAGGAGCTAGTTCCTCATTTCTTCTTCGCCCGCTCCACTATTTCTAACCATTCTTTTTCATTTTCTGTTTTTTGTTTCCAATTCTGCATAGCTATTTCTCTTAAGTTCATTTCTACTATGTCCACCCATCTATTCTTTGGTCGACCCTTTCTTATCTTGTCTTTCATTTCTTCATGTAACGCTCGCTTAACAGTTCTTTTGTTTTCCATACGCTGAATATGTTCTAACAAACTTATTCTTCTGCTTTTTATTTTCTTGGATATACTAGACCAACAAATACTGTCATTAAGTTTGTATTTGTTCTTATTCTCCATATATTATTTTTACATGCTGGACTATATATTTTTTGTTCTGAAGCGTCTAGCATGTTTTCTTTTTCGTCACGTTTCATGTTTCAGAGGTGTACATCACTTTTGTGTTTTTTTGATTTTCCTTTAGTCCGTTGTCTTCTGCTGCTTCTTTGAAGTTTTGATATATTTCTTCTAAATTTTTTCTTATTATATGTCGTCAGCATATGCTAACATTTGATTGTTCTTATTCAAGATGCTTTCCGTTGGATGGATTTGTATTTTTTTAATAACTTTTTCTAGAGTTATGTTAAATAACGTTGTTGATATTGAATCATCTTGTTTCCAGCCTTTTTTTATTTTTTCATTGTTTTATATAATCTTTTTTCTAATTGTAGAGTCGTATGCTTGCTCCAAATCTATAAATAAGTGGTAAATTTATGTTGTATTCATAGTATTTCTTTACCGCTTGTTTTAAAGTGAATATCTGATCTGTTGTTGATATGTTTTCTCTAAATCCACACTGATATTCTTCTACTTCTTTTTCCATACAGAGATAAAGTTTTTTCTCTAAGAGTTTATTGAATATCTTATAAGCTACATTTAGCAGGGATGTGCCTCTTTTTTATGCAATGGGCAAATAATTGCTTTATTTCAGTTCCTTGGCATGCACTGTTTTATCTGCACTTTGTTTATTATGCTATAAATTTCATGCTTTATAGCTTTTCCGTCAAACCTGATTAGCTCTATATTTATATTATCTTTACCCGGTGCTTTAATTATTCTACATTCTTAATCACCTCTTCAAGTTCTTTATATGTTGGCAGTTCTATTATTGGTTCTTACAGATTTTTTATTTTTACTTTTTTCGAGTTATCAGTTTTCAAAATATTCTTTCCACCTTATTATTACCTTTTCTTCTTCTCCAATTAGCTCTCCATTATTATGCCTACAAAATCTTGTTTTCGGTTAGAATCCCTTTTATTGATAAGATACCTCAAAACATTTCAACTCTTCAAGCTTTTTCCTCTTTTTTTTACGCCATACTTTTTTTTATTTCCTTTTGTTTTCTATTATACTTTTCTCTTGATTTCCAATTTTTTTTAAATTATATTTAGTCTTAAACTATTTCTTTTACTTAGTATTTTACTACATTTTTCTACGAACCACTTTTGTTTCCTTCTGCTTTTCTGTTCTCCAAAAATTTGTTTCGCTGTGGCTGTTATTAATACTTTTGTTTGTACCCATCTTTCCTCTAAGCTTTCCTTTATTTCTTATTTTTTTTCTGTCAAATTTCTTTGCAAAGCGGCGTTGTGATACATGTCTTGAATTTATTAATAAAATCAAATAGGGATTTTTGTTAGCCCATCCGGTGATATCCAGGTTTCATTATAAATATCTTTATGTTCAAATCTTGTACTACACACAACCATATTTCTTCCTGTAGCAAAATCAATAATAAGTTTTCTTCGATTTTCATTGCTTCCTTCATGTGTAACGTGTAAATTCGTAAATGGGCATAAATTCGCCTGATGGTTAGGCTACCTTGTCTTTAAACGTGTGAGATATCTGACCTCGAGCTATATTCTTCGATTTATGCACGTAGAGGGCGCGCGAGAGTAGTTGGTCATCTACAGATTTCATTTTATTTGGTGGTACGCGTTGTAATGGATGTGGCGGAGACGGATTGGTATGAAAATGAGGTTTTCCCTCATCGATCATCATCTAACGTAACGACGTTTTGTTTTAGATATCCGTAATAAATCCGCTCGAATGTCGCATTCGTAGAACAAAATATCTAATATTTCTATTAAAGTAGGTTAGTATTCGCACGTGGTTGATGGTGGAAACGTACCAACTAATGTTCGCCTTTTTAGCTGTCTTTCTGTGGTTGTTTTCTGTGTGGCTTCTTACGAACTGAAATAACAGAAGCGCAGCGGTGTAAAGAATCCAAGTCGACTGATGGCGCTTTCTTGTAGCTTGGGGAGTGTGTCGAGGGTTAAAAACAAGGTGAATGAGTAATTCAATAAAAAGAATTCTGACCGAAAAGGTATTTATGCGTATCTCTAAGTGTAACGTCTAAAACCGGGAGACCGCGCGACCTCGACCCACTTTCGTCCACGCGCTTCGGGGTCTCGACTTCTGCTCGCGCCTAACAACGTGTAATGAATGGTAACGCTACAGTTAAGTGGAATGGAATAAGATCGGATTTCGTAACTTTATGTGTTTCTTTCTCGAACAATTGTCTTTTGTGCATACAGTACGGCTACTTAATCTAATTAATTGTGTTTAATTGCTATCCATAACGTAAAAGAAATTTCAATCTATAATGTGCGGGAATTTGTAACTAGTAGAGATTTGGGAGCTCGAAACGAATTGTTCTGTCGTAACCTGAATGATTGACGAATTTTATACCGGTCGTGAATTTGACGTCAAGGACCACGGGCGGTGTTACTTTTTCTACTTCTCACGTGCGGTCACGGGTGTATTTGCTACCGTTTATTGTAGCCGCGGAAGCGTAATTTAAATTTTAGCACAATCTTTTGCTTCCAGAGTCTATTTTAGACCTGCGTTACCATTATATTCTATTTGTTGTGTAATTTATTTATATGTGATTTATACCAGTGGCGTAACCGTCGAGTTGGCTCTTTTCTTCAAGGACTTTTCTGTTAATATATATATACCTAATAAATAATTATAGGTAATTCTCGGTATCTTTCTTTTGGGGGACCTCGGGTCTAGGATCTCCTTTTCTTCTGCTTAGGCTTATTACGTTCGACTATCTTTCGGTATATTTCTTCCTTTCAGATCTCTTTGTTTAAATCTTCTACAACAATCTTAACATCATGTGTACTCAGTTTTTCTCTAGCATTGTATAGAAGTATTCTGTTTCATCTGTGTCTTTAATTTCCGTTGGTGCATGCACATTAATAAAAACTAAACTAAAGAAGAGTTCTTTTATTGTTAATATAAATAATTTATTATTTATCGGTACGAAATCTTGTATTAATTGTTTATTTCTTTTATTAATCAAAAAATCGACTCAAAATATTTCTTTGGTCGTACCACTGTAACATATGGTATAATCTTCTTATTCCATATTTCGTTATCCTTCCATCTCATCTCTTGCACTGCCAGAATATTAAATTTGTAATTTGTTACTTGTTTTATTAGGTTCTGCAATGCAACTACTTCTGCCAACGTTTTCAAATTCCAAGTTCCGAATATTATTTTTTCTTTCTTTTTTTTCGTTTATGTTTTCCCCGTTTCTTATGGCTTTCTTTTTTTGCTGTTCTATTGCTTAGGTCGTCATCATTTATCCCTTTTTTCATATGTCTTATTCAGTTTTTTGAGTCGTCTTAATAATTATCCTTAATTGTTCGATCACTCTATGCGTTTCACACTATTTGTATCTTCCTGTTTTAATTTTGCCACGTTTTCACAGCACATTTCTTTTTTGTTAACCATTAATTTATCATATTTTAAGAAAGCTTTTACTTCTTTCTGTCAAACTTCTTTTAAATATGGAATTAGTTTTTTCCTACACGCTTGTACTTTTCTTGTAAAATCATCGTTAATCTAAATTTTTGTACCCTTTTAAATTTTTAGTGTACGCGTAAAATTCATTTTTTTAAATTAAATTCTAAATCTAACTAATATTTATACTGACCTAACCTGCTTATTTTTTCCTATCTACCGTAAAGTCAACATTTGTCCCCATTTTTTTTATTATTCCTTGAACCTTATTTTTTGTAATCTCTACCCTAGTAGCACAAAATATACGTAATATATTAGTAAATAACATCTGATAATATTTAAATGTCACACTTTTTTATATTGGCCATTTATTGTAATGTTATATCAATAATATATATAAAATTAATATTTTCTAAATATTAGTTAGAAGTATCTTCTAAATATATGTTTTTAATATATGTCAGACATTAGATGTAAATGTTGTCTTAATATTTGCTTCCAATATATGTAAAATATTACTTTTTAATCTGTTTTATTACTATTATTACTATTATTTGTCAGATATTTGTAAAATATATAGCTACTACATAAATGTATGTTTGCAAATTATATTTAAATTGGTTTTTTTTGTTACGCATTGTACAGTTTTTATTAAACCGTATTGAAACACTGCAGATGTTTTGTAAAAACACGTTTATTTATAAAAATGACACTAACAAAATAAAATTATAAATGATGAATAAAACATAAATATAAAACCTGTATACATTTTAAACATCTTTAAAAATAAGTAGTCAAAAACAATTGTATCTTAAAATTACTAATTACTATCATCACATATTACATAGGTACCACATAAATGTTCTAAATTTTGCCAAATATAACGCAACGGATTTACGTATGTAACATCCGTTACATTAAGATGTCGTCTTGTGATGGCATTTGAAAGAAAAACACACAATTTAAATTTGCTTTACCAAGTTGTATTAAAAAATCTACATTTTATAATAATAATTATAAAATGCATTAAAATGTATTAAAGTTATTTTAATTAGTAGAAAATATACCGATAAATGGTTTTAGTTTGAATTTTTTAATAAAGAAACTCTATGAAGACATATTTTTTTTTTAAAATATGGTTTACAGAAATTTCAATAGCATTATTATCTCTTTTTATTTAATCACTTCAATAAAACATCTACTATATATCGTAATGTTTGTTTTTTACCGATTAGTATGAATTAATGAAATAACAAAAAAAAACTTCAAACATGATTAGTTTTAAAAGTGTACAAATGATTTTCTTAGGATTGCTATTCAAAATATAAGGATAATATTTAAACAAATTTTAGAAACTGTTTTTGGCATATATTTACTCATATATTTTTGAAAATGTGTTGTTTATTATTTATTGGCCATAGTTACGTAAATAAAAGTATTTCTTTAATTTATGTTCCTTATTAGTGATGACCGTTAAATTTCCTTGAATTACTTTTTGTAAACGTTGAACAGCCAACTAAGCAAACATCAAATTTAGGGTGTACTCGTTGCGTTAAAATAAATTATTTACAAAATGACTTTATGCTTTTCTATATTTAGAAAACATGATGCAAAAACGAAAAATAAGAAAATTAATAGGCACTTACCTGATTATACAATTACGTTGCAGTCAAACTCGATATAAAAATTTAAACTTCGCAAACTGCAAACACGAAACCCAAATACATATTAGTAAAGAAAACTTGCCTTATTCTTGTTCTGGGTCTATATAACTGTTTCTGACCTCAGTACCCAAAAGCAGGTAAATAATATACTTTTGCAATGTTGCAAAAAATTCTACAAAATTTACTAAAAGGTACTCTGTGTAAACCCGTTTAGAATACCACAAAAATATTTGGAAAAGATTACTTTTAAAATCATAAATACCTACTAGCATTACTAGTTATTTTACAGCAGAATTACAATACCTAAAATTTCTTTTTCTAGCATTTCTATTCTTTTGCTTTGTTCTATTACAATATGTTTTAAATGGTTATTTTCTTCGCGTAATAATTTCATCTCTTTTGCATTTTTTTTAGTTTTTTATTTATTTGCTTTAGTTGTTCTTGTATTTCAGACATTTCTCGTATCTCTTTCATCTTGCTCACATTATTAAACATTTTACGCTACATTTGTTCTTTTCGTGCCTTCGCTCCGGACCTATATTGTTTACTATTTTCATTGCATTGCAGCGCGATAAAACCTTTGTCCGGCTTCATACCTCGGAGAGTCAAACTTTCTCACTACGATATTTCAATTTATTTATGCTTAAATTACTCTTACCTTACGTTTTTACTTTGTCCTTATATTTCCTTTAATTCCAAACACTTTAGCACAGTTTTCACCAATGAATAGCTTTAGTAACTATACAATTTAACTTCAAAAGAAGATTAATTTTTCGTGACTTTATTGTTTGTAGGAATTGCACTAGATCAAATCATGAATAGGCGACTCATTAATTTCAATGTAATTTTTTCCACAAAAATAGCACGTTATTTGTGACCGTTTTGGTATTTATAGCAGTTGTTGGGAACGGTTTTATTTCTCTTGGACTCAAAGGGAATTGCTTCAGTGGCGTTATATTTAAGTAGATCTTTTCGTTTGGATTTGATATATTTGAAGATAGTGTACAATATAGTATTAAAACTATTTTCATAGACAAGGTATTGTTTTGTTTTGTCTTTGCATTTTGAACTGCTAGATTAACGAGCTTAGTAGATACTTCTTTGTTTTTTGGTATTTTCAGATTATATATTTTTCTAGTAGTATTTTTTATGAGATCTTTCTGATTTGGTTTTGTGTTGACTTATCGTTTCGTTTTAAATATCAGAAGTAATTAAGCCTGTAATGTTGTTTTTGAGAAAGTTGAAGCAATACACTTTTAGGATAAAGTGGTCTAGGAATTTTTGGGCAAATCATTTTTTTCTAGCTGTTTGAGATTCACTGTATATTTTGTTTAAGACCGTTTGAGACCTTTTGTTCTCTTTTTCAACCTCTCTACCTATGTGGTTTTGAAGGTTCATGTGCGAGTTAGCGTTAAGCCGTCTGTAAAGTAAGACGTTATATTGAAATTGTTAATTCTTTATATCATCATGTTGTAATAAATACCCTTAGCAAAGTGCTCAAGTTTTCATTGCAACAAACAAAGAAAATACACTCCACAATTCGGTACTTTGCTACAATCGAATCAAATACACGATTCGACGAGCAGTTACGCTACACTAGAAATGCCGTGTGAACTTGAACTGTTAGTCATGGGTTTAATAGGTTCAACATCACTGTCGCTCGAAGTTATACTTGCTGGAGGTAAACTTTGAAGCCTTAATGTTGAAGGTTTGACATCATCGTTTGTTGTTGTCCTAAAGTATTGATGACTTGTGGTTTTCTGGTGAACGAAGACCATAATTTTACTGCAAAGCAAATTTTGACCTAACAGAAACGTTAACGATTCACATTTTAAAAAAAAGAAGAAATTGGCAGCGATTTTTATTGATTTTACTGTTCTTACAATACAATTTAGAGAAAAAGCCTTTTATAAAAATCATGTTAATTTGTTTTATGTGAAATTTTTTGATAAATAACATGCGTAATAAATAAAAATCAGAACATTAAAGAACGGTGTATGACAAAAGTTGGTGTCATCTCTATTATTCTTCAACATCTACACGAGTGACATCTAACAAAATTGTACATTACGCATACTGATGATATGGAGAAATAATTTTTCCTCGCGGTCTTGAAATCACGGTGTTTATACTGTGCGTTTGTTTGATTTGTATACCGTGGCTAGTCCTATGGTATTTACACGGTTTATTTGTATACGGCGTTTCTATAGTGATTACGCGCCGAACGCGTGTTGATTCCACGTTAAACCCACCTATACTTGTCATACTCACAGTGTATCCACCATGGTTTTTGACCATGTGGGTTAGGCGTGTGTGCACTGCAGTACAAACAGTGTGTAAGAGTCTAAATCCAATCCCAAGAAAAAAAAGTTTTTATTTTTATCTAAATAACAGAAAGACTAATCATAGATTCGATTCTATGTTTAAAGTTATTTAAGATGAGTGATGTATGCTAAGTCAGGAGAAATAGCTGAACATTTATTTCCATAAAATAACCAAAACAATATTAATGAAATTAAATATTTTTGATTAAGTTTTAAATTTGTAATTACTTTTTTTATTAGAATCTTTTATATTCCTTCTAAAAGAAAGTGTAGAAACAAAGTAAAATTTTAAAAATATGTTTCAAATTTAAAAATGTATAACATATTTGCGTTTCAATTTTTAATTTATTTTTCTACGTGTATTTTCTTTTTCAACGTTGAAACATTTGCATTATTTAAATATTACTGTTTCTCGACGCTGATGTTATTCGTTCCATACTTCTGTAATATTTAAATTTGTTTAATCTATTTTATTACTACTACAAAGCATAGAATTGTGTATATTCTCAGATAAAAACGTTTATTGTTCTTTACAGCAATAATAGAATTGGTAAAAACTAATTTAATGATTGTTTTGTTGTTTTTCGACATAAAAGCAATTTTTTAACTTTAACGTTTTATTGGCAAGCTTAAATATGAACCGAAGATAATCCAAGTAAGAGTTTATATAAATGCAATAATCAACTAATTAATACGTTACTCAAAAAAAAGTTAAATGTTAAAAATCATGTTACATGTGAATATTATTTAAACCTAATACTATTTATGAAACGTAGCAGGAATTTAATTTCAGCTATAATTAAACTTTATTAATTAAAATTTGTGCGGGTTAATACAAATCGCAACATAATAACAATAATCAATGCTCTCTACCCAACATAGGAATTTTGTTTTTATTATCGCTTAATTGAACTATGACGTTTTACAATAATTTACTAGTGGATAATCAACAACTGTATTTGAGGCACAAACTTGTTTATTAAATTTTGTTGCAAATAAAAATTTTTGGTAACTATCTTTGGTAACTAAATTTAAACTGTTTAATTTCATGCAGTTAAGATTTACAAATTGAGTTTAATACGAGATAATGAATCTAAACTCTATTATATTGTAACGAATTTTAAAATTAATTTATTTATAGCGAAATATTTACACGTCAGAACTACACGTAACTGATTAAATCTAACGATATTATAAAAAAATGCATTAATTTATGTGTTATCAGTTGCACTTTTTAATTTTATCTAAAACTGATACTTGTTTATGCTAACTACACGTACGCGACGTATTTAAGTTTTACTAGCACTGGCACTTTATTTATTTATCTTAGCACACACGTTAATTACGTATTAATTTTAAACCGACATCTTTTTTTCGATTCAATTGGAAAAACTGACCTCAGCTTCTTTTGAGTACTTTTTATATATTTCTGTTATATGTGTCGAGAATTTTCTACGTCTTTCGGTAAACTTTTCAATATTGTTTCATGATAAAGTAATAACATTTTAATATACGAGCTAGTTTATTACATAAACTCAAGAAGCCATGAAACGTCTACAGGACTCGTCGTCAAGACGGTAACCACCTATTACCAGCGCAGTATACAAAAAGAATTTAAAGGAAACTTGTCAAACACATTTACTTGGTATTAACAAAAAACAAACATAAACGTGGATAACTTAATGTTATGTACCAAAATTTAATTCATTATTACAATTAAATTTACTAAAACACAAAATAAAAAATTAAAGTATTCTTCCTCTTAGGCTGTCATCTCCGTCAAAAGATTGGCTATCATGATAGCTGTTTGCATTTTATTTACAACAGCTCTGAAAAGCTTATTCAAATTGCTATATCACTCTCTTACGTTACGCAGTCATGATGTTCTTCTTTTACCCACGCTGCGGTTTTCTTCTATTTTCCCTTGGATAATCAGTTAGAGAATTAATGTTTCTCGCTTTTTATAATGTAACCAATGTACTCAATCTTTCTCTTTTTAATTGTGAATGTTAGTTATGGTAAGTACTTTTACATTCTTTTCAAAATGTTCTTATTGGTTTCCCTCTCTGTTTAAGGGACTTTTAGAATCCTTCTGTACAGCCATAATTCAAATGAACTGAGGATTATAAAAACATAACTACTTTTAGTTGTAGGCTTAAGTTCTTACTAGAAAATACTTTTTTATTTGCATAAATGTTTTTATTGCTATTTCTATTCGACTTTTAATTTCTTCCGTTGAGTCGTTGTTATTCATGTACCAAAGTATTTATATTTGCACTCTCTCTATTACTTTGACCTGTATTTTTTAATTTTTTGTAGTGACAATAAATTTAGTTTTCTTTATATTCATACGTACGCCGTTAATTTAACTTTTTTCTCGTACCCGTTTTTAAATAAATAAATGCAGTACTGCACTGGTTTTTCCGGACGGCACTGCTGAATTTGATCGGATTAGTCGCTGTTTCTTAGTTCGTTGGACGCTGCAATAGTTAGGTTATATCTAATCTAATGTTTGTGGTTGCTGGGTAGGTGTTACGACTGTAATTGTCTTAGAGTGTGATAACATCTGTAACTGCGATTATTTAGTTAATCAGTTTTTGTTGTATTTAATTATAATTAAGCGTACAAGCATTCAAGTGTCACTCTGTTCATTATCTTGAATATTATTACTATATTTATATTACTGTTACCATAACGCTGGTTGATTGTCTCATGTGCTATTAATTTTTTTAACTGCAACCATTGCTACTAGAAACTATTCTCTTCCCGTTTTTTTTTGGAAAAAGTAGTATCTTACCTGCTGTTAAATCTGTTCTTATTATAGTACATGTTGTTCGAAATATATATTGCTTGTGTTCTTGTTTGCTTTATTTTGTCTCTATCTTGTTCACTTTGTCCAGACGTGCTCTTGGTCTCTCCAAACTGAGATTCTTGATTTGTGCGAGGAGTGGCGCCTATGTAATTTCCAGCTTGATTTCAGTTTCTCAGCCACGCCTATTTACTAAAATTGTAGTTAGCCGTGGTGACGTGGTTGTTAACCACGGGATCTACTGCAGGAAAAAGTTGATAACAAAAAGTGGCGCTCAACGTGGAGTCTTGATTTACTGTATTACTTTCTAATTCGTTTTACTTGTTGGAGTGACGTATCAGTGGTTAGTAGTTATGAGTTATCGAATTTTTTTTTACTTTGGTTATCTTCTTTTACTTATTGATGTTTTCTTGTTGATAATTTTTAATAGTACTTATTGTCTTTTATAAAATGTTAAGCTTTCGCGGTTGTTATGTTTATGATTATAAGCGACTTTTGGCTTAGACCGCGTCGTAGTTAAACACCCAGACTTTGGCTTGGTTTTAATCTCTTTTTGAGATCTAAAACAAGAAGTAGAAATTGGCCTTTGCCGTATTGTCGTTCATTAACCCAAACAAACTGACGTTTCGTAAGACATTGCAGTTTGGAAAAAGGAAAAGGAAAGGAAAAATTGTAAGTAACGATATAAAATCTTAAGCTTTCGCTGTTGTTCATCCGCCAAGCTGTGGAAATAGAAAAACATTCGTGTAATATGACCCGAGAAGACGGTTTAAGACTCAGCAAAGCTTGGCTACCAGTATTATATCCTCTAAGACAAAGATCAACCTTCTTGGAAAGGACAAAAACACTTACTCCAAGTAATTACAAAGTCCGTCAAGCATTAACGGAAAGATAAGATCCGTTAATTACGTTAATCGCTATGGGTATAAATATCGTCACTTACACTTTTTACTTCAGTGACATTTAACGCTCTGAAGATGCAAGCTGCAATGTCTTGCAAAACGTCAGTTTGTTTGGGTTCACAAACGACAATATGGCAAACGCCAAGTTCTACTTCTTGTTTTGGCTCTCAAGGACAGACTAGGACCAAGCCTAAGTCTGAGTGTTTAACTACGACGCGGTCTAAGCCGAAAGTCGCTTATAATTATGTCTTTTGTTGACCGTGCTAGAAGATAGCGAAAGAGCCATGACAGTCTTCGATCTTGGTCTTCTCTATATCTTTCTTCTGGCTGAGTGCAATGTCGTCGTAAGAGGGATAAACCATTATGTTCTTATCCTGTTCTTCTTGATTTGTCTACTGGGTTTGTCTTTTTTTTTTAGAGTCATTAGTGTTACTAAAGACCAGTGGTATAATCAACTAGTTTCTAAGTTAGTTTGTGGTTCATGGTCTTTTTTGTAAACGAGTGTGAGTATCTCAGGATGATCAACATCTGTGGAAGTTGCTGCTACCGAATGATCAACAGAAGCTAATTATTCACAACCATCATGTCTGTTCTACTTCGGGTCATCGTAGTGTGGCAAAGACGCTATCTCTTCCTTTTCGACATTTCTACTAGCCTCATATGCGATCCAAAGTGGCAAAGTAGATGCGGTAGTGTCCTGTGTGTGTAGCGCAGGATGTGCGTATCTTGTAACAACGATATGACTGCAACATAGGTTTCTAAAAATTCTCTTCGTTTTAGAGATGTGGAGGCTTTTCTTCCTTCTACATCTACTCGTTTGCAAATTTCTAATTGTGCTTCGTTTTCTACTTCTAATCGTTATCTTCGTTTTCATTGGCGTCGTAAATATTAATTCATTTTGGCTATTAGGTTTTGATTTTATTCTTTTAGTTTTTGTTTTTAGGTTTGTGAGTTGGTGCTTTTACTTTGTTAGCGTTAATTGTTTGGTTGTAGCTGAATGCTACCTTTTTTCATTTTGCTGCATTAATATTTTTCTTTGCTTAAGTATATAGTAAATGTTTTTGGTTTTATTTCTTAACTGTCTTACTTTGGGGCAGACTACTTTTCTATTTGTATATAATTATATTTGCTTAGTCGGCCATTTTAAGATTTGTAAGTTAGTAGTAAGAATCTTACGTTGGTTTTGAATTTTTCTTTTCCTATTGAGTTTCCTATTCCCTTTGTCGGCATTTAAGTCTTGCAGTAAAGTTTCCGATTTATAACAGCAACTGGTACGCATTTGTTCTATAACTGACTATAATATTTGTGTTTTTCTTTTCTTCCTTAATAAAGATTTAGAGCAGTTGGTTGAGCACCGTAGGGTGGTCTCTCTTTTCGTTTTTTTACGTGGAGAAGAACAAATTAGGCATTTACATCAAGCTTTGTCTTTCTCCGTCTTTCCTTATCTCCATCTTTCCTACTTTTCATTTCCTTTTTCTGCGATCTAAAGATTTTTGATGTACCAACAATTTTTCTTTCTTTAGATTCTTTTTATGGTTCGTTTCTAGGGCATTAAAAGGTTGATCACTTCTTTTCGTCTCTTCTACGAAGAGAAGAACGAAACAATCACTTTCATATTGTTTTATCTAGTTTCTTTTTTTTTGTTTTTTTACTTTTCTCTCTAATTTCTTCTATTGTTGCTTGGACACTTTTTGGTAACTGTTTTCTTTAGTGTTTGTTGCAATACTGCTTGTTCTCTTTTTTTTTCTTTCTAAGCGTTTTCTTTCGCTTGCTTGTGGGACTTAGTTGACTTATGATTTTGTTGTGCTTGGGTTGAAGCTTGGCATAGACAACAATGCACTACAACGTCGTTTTTTGTAATCTACGTACTTCTGCTTAGTCGACTTTTTGATGTTTTTGGTCACTGTTAGAATATTTTTTCTCTTTGGGTTTCTTTTGTTCTTGAGCTGTTTTAATCCGTTTTTTTTTGGCTTTTTAAGTCCTAGATGACATTCCAACGCAATAAACAAAGGCTAGCGATGTTCGATTAGCAAGTAGTGTTTTTTTTAATTTTTTTTTTGTTTTTTATTTTGGTTTTGTTTGGATTATGTCAGTTGAATTATACTTTGTTTGGTACACTCAAGTAGTGTTTAGCTCTCGGACTTTGTTATGTGACTTTTGGGTTCCTGATTGGTTTCTTTGCCTTTTAGGTAACCCGATTTATGTGAATTTGCAGTTAGAATCCTCTTCTTTGAGATTTTTTTATTGGTTTCTTTTCTTAGATCTTTAGAATCTGCTTGTTTGTTTTTTGGAAAAACTCTCGTACCGTCCGTTGAGTAGTTTTTAGCACATCTAATATATAGTTTTTCTTGATTTTTCTCTTTCTAATTTTATATATCCACATTCAACTACCGTTCTATGCTTGAGTTTCATCTTTCTATTTCTTTAGTTTCTTATTTTTGTGAATTATCTTTAGGGTGGGTTTGGGTTTCATTGGGTCTTTAGGGCTTTTGGGCCTTTGGCGCTTACCAAAACTTCTTACATCTTATTCTTAACGTGCTCGGCTTATTGAGTGTCAAGTGCTCTCCGAAAAAGATTCTTTTCTCGTTTTTTGTTGCTTAGTGACTTGCTTCAGGCGACTGTTTGGAAGGATGTCCACTCCTTAGAAGTACTTTTTTTGCCATAACTTAGTTTTGTTCTATAGATCTTTCTTTTCTCAAAGATCTCAGTACCTACTTTGTGTTTCTTACGTCGGCATTTATTCTAGAGTTTTTTTAATATATAGTATAACCTCCCTGTGGCTTTTACAAAGAACACAATTTATCTTGGTTATGTTTTTGCAAGGCCTTCTGTGGTCTAACACATTCTCATTATGTTTTAATCTTCATACAGATTTTTTTTGCTTTTCTAATAACGTAACCATATTTTGAACGAAAAGTTTTTGTTACTAGTAGATTTATTTCTTGTACAAACTGTACACCTTTCTTCTCTTTTATTTTTTTTTCACGTAAATAGTATCCTATTAAGTCTTCCATTTTTGCTTTATCAAGTTTAACATTTAGATCACTCATAACTATCAATACTTCATGTTTTTTAGTTGTTTTTAGAACCTAGTCTTATGTATTGGTAAAAATTTTTCTATTTTGTGATTGTCTTTGACTAAAGTATACTTGCAGTATCTTCATTTTACCTAAAGTTGAACAACTTTAATTTGTTCCGAAAATGGAATAAAACTATTAACTGAAGTTTTGATTCTATTATTAGTGTTACTCTATATCGATAGTGAGGGTCGTTATTGATAGTTCCAAAGTAAAACTTTTTGCAATTCCTATGAGTTCTGTTGACAACAACTACGGCACCACGGCTAGCTACGATGTCGGTGAGTAGGCGTGGTTGAGAAAACTATAATAAAGAAAATGAAAAAATAAGCGCCACATTTCGTACTGGCAAGATTCTCGGCTTAGAGATACCAAAGGTATGTCTGAACCCATTAACAAAGAGAATAGGATAGAGCAAAACAAGACAATATATAATAATCAACGAGAACAGTAAGAAGCGTATATAATTATATCTAACAATAATATGTACTTACTATAGCCACTTATTCTTTTAACAAAATAGTAATTTAAAGAATTTAATAATATGCAAAACAGAACATTGCTGCTTAACAAGCTAACACGGTCATTAAGTTTCAACACCACAATTCTACATTTTAATCACCGCGAACAAATTAATAATCACCAAATATAATTAATAGCAATGTTAAAATGAGTACCAATTAAATACTTACCTTATCAAAGTTTCTTACAACAAGTAGCAAACGTCAGCTATCGTTAAAGTTACTCATGAGACTTGCGTATTATGTGAGCTTACATGTACTGCGTGATTTTCCAAAATCTGGCTTTGAATACATTTAAACAACCAAAGAAACTTGAATGGTATAGCGTCAGCGTATTCTAGACACTTTTATAATATAAAGTGTTAGAAACTAACCGTAACTAAGGATTTTTTTTTAATTAACATTATGAATCGAGTATACTTTTCTCCACTTAAATGTGTACTTACCAGATAAGCTAATGTGTGCAACGATAGGGAATACGCACTGTCAGCCGCTCGAACGGGAAAATGAAACAAATTCGACTGAGTGACAATTTATTTTATTTTTGAACATAATAAAAGAAAAGAAAGAAAAATGAAAAAGACTAAAAGAAAACTATTTATATTTTAATATAATTAGCCACGCCATCAGCCGGACGGATTTACGTTGTTTCCGGGTCTCTGAAACAATTAAACAAAATCTCAGGCGGTGAGCCACGCGAAAAGAAATACTAAAGGAGAAAAATGGCACACTCAGCGCATTATGACAATTAATTGACAATTTGGTTGGCACACGGTTCAGACCGATTTGTTGTTGATAACACTAAGCACAACAATTATATGGTGGCGCTAAGCTCAGATTAATTAGTTGATAACACTAAGCACAACTAATTATATAAATAAGGTTGTCTGTCATATCAATTTACCCCAAGTATTAATTTCATGCGACTCACCCCTTTCTGTATAAATTTTGTTTCTTTTTTTTTCGCACTAAAACAAATCTAATAACACTAATAACCAACTTAAGCACGCAGAGTGACGCTGCTTCAACAGTCGGCTTTGCGTCTCTCCGTCTCACCACTTAAGACAAGGGGATCCTCAACTACACTCGCTAAACGTCACCTCGTGACGTATAATACTTCCCCTATTTAAAACTTGAAGGGTCTCTCTCTCTAACAGTATACGTTTTTATTTTATTTTTTAACTTAAAATATTATTTACCTAACAAAAGTTAAAGGCGTTTTATGACTAAGACTAAAAAAAATGATTTAGTATGATCTTCAATTAAATTCTTGATAGCGCCTGTTGATAGCTAAAGTTTAACATAAGTATTACGGTGTAATCAAATTAAAAAATGCTTAAGACTGAATAAGTAAATATGAAATTGAATACAGTTACGCGAGTCATCTATCGCCATCGACGAATACTAAACGATATCCACAAATGTGAAACGTTCGACTCGGATAACACAAATCCCAATGGTTATTGGATATGTGGCATCATTCTCGGGGAAATTTCCCTTGTCGCAGCTTACTGACGCTTGAAAAGTTGTTTTGATTCCAGCTAACTTGCTATCAGAATTTTGGCCGACGTAATTGTTTTACCTGTAAATGTCAATTCAATCAAAAATCGCCTTAATCCGGCCAGTAAACAGAACAATTTTTCATTCCAGCAAAATTACTAAACGCGTAATGGAAATAACCGACGCTAAAAATTAAATAGAAAAAGGAATTACTTACGAATAAGCGGTCAGGCGTTTTATCAAAATCGATCTTTCACAGCGACTTTAAATATTCAAGTGGCTACCGACGCGATCTCCTTCCGTAAGTGTTGAATAAATCTAAGATTTTCCATCTAGTGGGGTCCGCAACCAGCGGCGTAGTGAAATTTAGTTAAAATTATGATTTTTAGAGAATAAATTTGTAATGACATGTAAGTCTGATAAACTAGAAAACATAAATATAATATAGGTAATAAAGTGGTTTCTCGTTCCTTTTCTCATCGCAGTATCAGAGCCGGTTTAATCAATATGTGGTTTTCACCTCTGAGTAGCTAGTATTTAGCGGTACATAAACGTACCTTCTTCATCTCAGTCTAACACTGCCATTCCTGCTACTGGATTATAGCTAATTTTAGTATTTTAATTTTTGAGTACCTACCAAATCTGGTGAGTATTTTTCTATCCGCTACCTAGAAAAACGCCCGATGAGGGACTAGCACCCCCACACGTATTAAAGAATAACTTACTACATTCACTTTGTTGCTTTTGCTTTTTATGCCTTCTGTTATTGTCGTCTGAAATATTCTTATGTTTTTCTGTTTAGTAGTCTAGAAGAACACTCTAAAACAATTTTGAATTTATAGGTTTATTTTGGGATTAATAATGTAGTTGTTACAGTAACGTACGATTTTTTGAAATTTTTCTTGACAAAGGTTTTGAACATTTGCGAGAATAGTCTGACTATAGCTAGTTAACTGTTCTCACTTTACAAAAAACGATTTGTACTAGATCTACACAAAACGTTTTAACAATAGGTATGCCTGACCCGTTTTAGAGTACAATAAGGCATCTTTTATAACAGCTGACAACTCTACGCTGCGAGGTACAAAACAACAAAACTCTGTGCCTAGTTACTACGCAATAACCACAAATTCTAGTGAAATGACTCAATCAGTTTCCAGCTATTACCTAAACGATTTATCTTAACCCTTAAATGCATAGTGTTGCAAATTTGCAACAACTAATGACGAGTCATATAAAAACTATGTGATTTTACATACAGCCCAAGTGCGCGCTGTAGCACATTCGCAACAACCTACTGAAGGTATTTAGTACGCTGCTTTGCTTATAGATGGAGCCATAATTGAAATTTTGAATAATTTTTTTAGTTGTACCCAATCAGCTGTTGTGTCGTGTTTGGTGAAAAAGTAGTTATTTTTGTTGTCAATTTTTAATAAATTGTACTGGAAAATTAGTTTTTATTTAAACGTGGGTATGTATTATTGATATAATTTATGATAAACGTCACACATGCGGTATCAAGGTTCTAATTGCCCAAATGATCGTTGTTGCAGAATTGCAACTGCGTGCTGTTTGAGTACAAAATAGTTTCATCATGGATCTACATAAACGGGCCCTTACGGACAAGGAATTGGCGAAAATTGTAGAAAATTGGTCAGGCTTCAGATGAGGATAGTGTTGATGATCTTGACTTTATACCAAATAGTGATGAAGATGATGATGATCAGAATGAAAATGAAAATCAAGTTGCTAATGAGGATATAGCGGAATATAAAGTTGATGATGAAATTGAATCAGAGGATCAAACTCAACATAATAATCCGCAACAAGTAATCTGTCCTCCAAAGAAAAACAAAGTAGCAAAAAGAAAAGTTGTATGGAAACATAGAAGCATTCAATTAAATGATTACCAATTAGCATTTTATAGAAACACACATCTTGACCCTATTGTAATGACTTTAGAAACTCAATATAGTTTTTTTAAATATTTTTTTGATTTTGAAATGTATAACAGAATTACGGAAGAGAGTAACTTGTCAGCTGTACAAAAGGATCCCAATACTTCAACAAGATTTACTTTTTTTGATATCAGGCAATTTATTGGTATTTGCTTTTACATGTATCTGGTGCATATGCCAATTGTTAGATCTTATTGGGGCAAAGAATTAGGATATGACCCAATCAGAAATGTCATGCCCCTAAATAAATTTGAGAAGATTCGATGATTTATACATTTCAATGACAACTCCAAACATCTTCCTCGGGATAATCTTGGGCACAATAGGCTTCATAAAATCCGACCCCTTATTCACGATCTCAATAAAAAATGTCTAGTATTTTATTAGAATCAGCACTTTCAATTGATGAACAAATGTGCGCGACAAAAGTGCGACATTTTATGAAGCAGTACTTGCTTATGAAACCTTGCAAATTGTTTGTGCTTGCTGGGGTTTCTGGGTTTGTTTACCGCTTTGAAATTTATTTTGGACAAGAAAATTTGTTTCCCAGGCATAATGATGAACTAGATATTGGCGCATCTGCTAATGTGTTTAGCGCGGATCATTCCACAAATAGTAAATTATAGAATATACCATGACAACTATTACACTTCTCTAGAGTTAATGGTTTACCTTGCAAAAAAGGTATAAAATGTCTTGGTACTGCCAGGCGGAACGGAATACCAGATTGCAAACTACCGCAGAAAAAGACCTAAAAAAAAGATAAACATGGTACATCAGATGAATATATGACAACAGTTGATGATGTAGATATTTCTTCATTGATTTGGAAAGACGACAAATATGTCACTCTACTCTCAACATACGCAGGAAAAAAACCAATTACACACGTTAATCGCTACGACAAAAAGAAGGAAAAAATTGTAGAAATAGAATGCCACAGGAATACAACAGACATATGGGGGGCGTGGATTTGATGGACAGTTTGATGGGGCTATATAGAATTACACTGAAGAGTAGAATATGGTATTTATGAATATTTTATCATTTACTTGACCTTACAATGATGAATGCTTGGCTCTTGTATAAGCGAGTCATGATTACAAAAGAAAAAGAAACAGAAATTTTTCCACAATCAAAATTTAGGAGTTGCAAATTGCTTATGTAATGTTGCTACCCACTCCACTCCAAAACGAGGCAGACCAAGTAACACCATTCGCAAAGAACTTGAAGCCAAAAGGCATAGAGGCAACGTTCAGCATGTTCCCCCCAAGGAAATACGCACTGATCAGGTGGGACACTGGCCAGCATTCGCAGAAAAGCGAACCAGATGTAAATTTCCGAAATGTAAAGGTTTCACAGACACAATTTGTGAAAAATGCGGCGTAGTTTTATGCTTAAATAAGAAAAATAATTGTTTTAAAATGTTCCATCAATAGATAGTATTTTATCATTTTCTGCAACAAAGTTGCATAATTGCAACAACTGATATTTTTTGCAAAATAAATGGAATTTTTTGACGTGTGATTTTTTTAAATATTTTTCTCACATTGCTTTAACAATTTCTGACCTAAAAATTTTTTTTTTCCAAATAAAATAAAAGATCACGCATTTAAGGGTTAAGATAATTTTGAACAACGTTTCAAACAAAAAAGTTTTTATAAGATTATATTAGTGGGTAAGTACGTATAACTTTTCGACATTTTTCGGTTTATCCAGGCCATTATTAAAAAGTTGATAAGACTGGCAATATTATACTAAAATGATTAAAATATTTTATTTTATTTTTTTTAAATTCTAAAAATCTTCCCATTATTTTAATTTTTATTTTAATATTTTAATAAATGCTACATGTTTCAACTAAGTGTCATCTTCAGGCGTATACTATAAAATAAAAAATATAAAATCGAATCTTATTTAAACATAAACTTACTACATTAGAATTGAAAAATCAAACTTCAAATATTAAATAAACTTTAAAAAATAATAATTATAGAAATCTGATAAATAATATAAATTAAAAAATCAAAAAGTTATAAAAATAAATAAACTTACCAACATATATTAATCAAATTAAGTATGGTTAAATATTTGAAGTTTGACAAATTTCAAATATTGATTTTTTAATTCTAATGTAGTAAGTTTATGTTTAAATAAGATTCGATTTTATATTTTTTATTTTATAGTATACGCCTGAAGATGACACTTAGTCGAAACATGTAGCGTTTATTAAAATATTAAAATAAAAAATTAAAATAATGGGAAGGTTTTGAGAATTTTTAAAAAATAAAATAAAATATCATAATAAAACCCATTTAGAGTTAATAAAGAATTAATCGATAAAATAAACTTTGATTAAAACATGTATAAAAATAAATAAATAACTAAAAGCTATTAGGAGAATTAACAGCAAAAACAAATACAAAATTCTTTTCAAAAATTGTTTAAAAAATGTTATTAACGCGTTTTTTAAATTTTGTTTTTCCATGAGGACTTTGACGCTATTTTTCTAAATTTTAATTTACAACATTTTGTTTTAAATTTTATTATTCAAGTTTAAGTTTACTTTTAGAAATCTTTAATTTTAGGATTTAAAAATACTCTACTTAAGTAAAACTATAATTAGCCAGCCAACCCGTTTTTATTACATAATTTTTACGTTATTAGAATACCTTTGTAACATACTCCACATAATCACGAGTACTTTGTCCGTAATGAATTCGAGAATGTGAATCTCAACGTCTGCAATAAAATAATTTTTATTTCTTTGTAATTTGTTTAGGTAATTTGTTAAAAATTAATTGAGAGAAGATTGTATTATCCATTGTAAATTCAAACTCAAAATGAGATTTTCAATTATAATTGTAAATGATTTAATGCCTTTCCCATATAACTGTTTTTTATTTATTAATTATTGGTGGCTACATGTTTCGACCTAACGGTCATCATCAGGTCCCTAAAATTATCAACTAAAGTAAAATCTCAACCTTAAAATTCTTAATATACTTACAATTAATAAATAAATTAATAGATTAAAATTAAACAGTTTATGTCAAAATGACAATATAAATGAAACAAAATGATAATATAAATTAAACCAGAAAGTTATACAAAATGATAATATTATTAACAAGAAAATTAAATAAATATAAAAATAATTTAAATAAAAACAAAAATATTATTTAAGAAAAAGATAATCATTTTCAAAATTAACAATTTAGTTTAAACATGCATCTGGGTCTGAGTTTTTATGTTTAACAATTTCTTTTATCTCCAAAAAAATTAATTTTAGACTTTTATTGCAAATATGATGAATTTTGTAGTTACTTTTATAATCAAAACAATAGTTATATTCTAATATATGATTAGCGAAAGAAGATTTATTATATAAATTAATACCAACATTATTGTTTTTAATGTAAGAAAAATGTTCTGCTATTCTTCTTCGAAATTTACGGCCGGTTTGTCCAATATAAAAAGAGCTACAGCTACCACAATTTTATTTGTAAACACCAGATTTATTCAGAATATCAACTATATCTTTACTATTGACTCGGGGCATCATGACGCGCAGGGCCGAAAATTCAACTTTCGGCCCTCGTAGTGTAATATACAATTATATACCTTTTGCGTTTGTCGTTTTGTTTAATTTATATTGTCATTTTGACATAAACTTTTTAATTTATTAATTTATTTATTAATTGTAAGTATATTAAGAATTTTAAAGTTGAGATTTTACTTTAGTTGATAATTTTAGAGGCCTGATGATGACCGTTAGGTCGAAACATGTAGCCACCAATAATTAATAAATAAAATAAATTATATGGGAAAGGCATTAAATCATTTACAATTTTAATTGAGAGATTTACGTTTACCTATTTTTGGTTGCATGTGGTCATGCTTACACGAAAAATAAGGAAATTACAAAACGACAGTAATACAAAATGGCGTACAGTTCTTGCAACTATGTAAAGAAAAACTCTAATTTAGTCAACAAGATGCAGAAATTTAGTGTAATTACTCTCAGAGAATAACAGTTACGTTTATTTGGTCATATATTAGTCATGTAAGTCAAGCTGTATTACAATAAAAAGTCCTAAAATGAGTCAATTGATTGTGGCTAGAAATTTAAAAAACAATATTATTACGCTATTATTTGATCTATTGCTTGTAATAGGTAATGCTGTTGGGAGATTCGGGTGTTGGAAAAACATGTCTTTTAGTACGTTTTCGAGATGGTCTTTTTCTTTCCGGAAATTTTATTTCGACCGTTGGTGTGGATTTTAGGGTAAGATATGCATGGTGTGATTGTGCTTAATAGAAATAGCGTTCTTAACTATTTTACATAATTACATAATTTAATCTTGTAGAACAAAGTTGTTGCAGTAGACAATTCGAGAGTTAAACTACAAATATGGGATACTGCTGGACAAGAACGGTTTAGAAGCGTAACTCATGCCTACTATAGAGACGCACACGGTTAATACTGCCATATAGTAAATGCGATCGACTAAATATTATATTTTCAGCTTTACTTTTACTATACGATGTAACCAATAAGACCAGTTTTGACAATATAAGAGCGTGGTTAGGAGAAATTAGAGAATACGCTCAAGACGATGTTGTTATCATGTTAATAGGTACGTAGCGTTAACAATGCAACCGTTAATTTACTATTACGTTTTAAGGTAATAAATGTGATTGTGGAGGAGATCGACTTGTACGTAGAGAAGACGGTGAAAGGTTAGCTAAAGAATATAACGTAGCGTTCATGGAAACTTCTGCGAAAAATGGTATAAACGTGGATCTTGCTTTTATGGCAATTGCAAGGTAACAGTGTATTTTTATTTGTGCCTTACGTTATGTATTTTACTTTTAGAGAGCTGAAACTAAGACAAAGCGGCAATAAGGACAGTAATAAATTTAGTGTTCAAGATTACGTTAGAGAAGAGACAGAGAAGTCTTCGTGTCCTCCATGTTATACTACTTAACTCAAATCATGTGGTAGCTAAATTTTTGCTTTGAAATTGGTCGATGGTTTACCAAAAAAAATATTTTAAAACCTATAAGTATTAAAAAAAAATATTTTTAATAATGTACTTTGCAGCTTTAATTTTTGTCTGTGAGATTTAGTACTAGTGGAGATTGATGTAGTATAGGTGGTGCAATTTCAACCAAATATAACTGTACTATAATTTAACAATAATGAATGACGCTTGTTCCACTTAGTCGATATAAAAGTATGTAAAGTTCTTATGACCAAACTAAAACTGGAAACAAATCAATTATAAGGCATATCTTTGTTAATGATTGTAAACAAAAAAGTGTAATTAGTTCAAAATGGTTGACACACTTATCATTGCTTTTGTCAAAAAGTGTTTATCACAAATATTATAAAAATATATAAAATTATATCGATTGTTATAAATTAAAAATATATTGTTTTCTTTTATGAAATTGTTTATTATAAAACTTTCTTGCGATTCTTAATAATAAATAAAATTAAAAAATGATTTCTACGTATATATCAACGGTTATCTATCAATCAGTTTTAGAATAATTGAAGCAATGGCGACAACAATCAAAATCCCACAACAGGTACGTAACTAAATGTAAAATTGCAAACAATAAAATCAGGGCCAGCGTGACGTTTTGCGGGACCGGGTTCAAAAATTTTGCGGTTTCTGAATACATATTCAAACCGGTGTATTTGAATTGGGTAATTTTCGTAAACGCGCTAAACTTACCTTGCTCTGGCCCTGGTAGGCGGAATGCAAATACCGTCAACTGGGGTTACTTTGCCCAAATTTCGTATTCAAATCGTTGTAACTTTACAATTATACAGAAAATATCCACAATAAAAATACTCACGCTTGGTAGAAGGTTTGTAGTATATGATAGAGGAGTCTTTTTTATTATTTAACTTAAAAAAATAAAATTTAAAAACAGGGTGGGCAAAGTCACCTAGCATATCGGGGTAACTTTGCCCATATATATAATTTTCACTTTTGGGCAATGTAATCTGTTTTTTATGTTTAAAGAATCAACAAAGTGAAAATAAAACCCAAATACACATTACAATTTATCAATACAAATAATAACCACTATAAATCGATAAATCTCCATCTTTATTAGAATACATCCAAGTTAAGAAAAATACACCGAAATATCACTACCAAAGTAGAAGATTCCTCTTTTCTCTTTTGATTGAACTGCTTTCAAAACCACATCGGAAAGAACAGCTGTTGCTTCGTCAGGTTGAACAGAAAATGTGAAGGATTTTCCTCTATCGTTTGTTCTTAAATAAGAAACTTTAAAATCTCCATCTTCAAGAATGTTTAAAATGCCATGCCATGAAATACTTAAGACTTTTTTTTCTGCAAATTAGACAATTACAAAGTCTCCGTTCTTAAAATTCTGTAATTGTAATTGCTCTACAAATGCACAGTTCTCATTTTCGGATTCTTCAGAGAAATTGTCATCTTCTTCTATTCTGCATGTCTTATTCGTTTTATTGATGGTGACCCTGTAAAAGGTTCTTGACGATCCAGGTGCATCAATCGGTTGTAAATCCTCAGAGCATATCGCTTTTCCTGCGGGTAGAGGTACTCTCTTATAATTCTCAGGTTCTCAACATGCCTGAAGGTAAGCAAGCAGTGTATCGCTAACTCTTTTTGTTGTTTGATTGGTGTTTTGTCTAAAGAGACAATTCCACATTTCTTCGTGGAAATCTTGCCTTCTCCGGAGAATTAGAAGAGTGATTTCTCATTTTTAAATCTGTTAGAAGTTTTCTCCACTGTCGTTTTAATGGGGCAAAGAAACAAACATCCACCGATAATGCATTTGGTGCCTGTTTTACGTCTAGCCCAATGTACGACTATTTTTAAGAACCACTCTTTAAAATTTGGGGCATCGAACCATCCACTCTTTGTTTTTTCATAATAGGTCCCAGGTGGACCTCCTTCTGCCCAAAATCTCCACATGCACTCCGCTTGATAAACCACGTAACACGGCAGCAATTCTCCAGTTGCCAAACCAGCAAACATCAAAGATATGCACCCTTTAGTGGAATTCATATACCTTTCAGGGTATTTTACTCCCCTACGAAATACCATCAGTTTTGAACCCGGATCGTCACTGATGTTAGTTTCATCAAAATTCAGAATGTTTTCAGGTGGAACATAATTTAATGCTCGTGCTCGAGATATATTCTGGCATTTTCTTACAGTTAACTGATCTTTATAACGTTTAATGAACTATCTGCAGCAATCTTCTCCAGGCATATTACCGTCTTTAAATTTCCGAACAGTTCGGCCACTTCTTTGCAGATAGTCTCTAACGATCAATCTTACGTCTAAAGAAGCTAAGGGCATTCCCCAATCGGCACAAACCAAAATTTGATGAAGAATTTCAGCTTCCTCTTGTGGTGATATTGAAGTTTGTCCGCCAACAGGTTTATCATGTTACCAATGGTTTTTCTTGGTATGCTATACTTGGTAGCAGCTTTCCGTATAGACATACCTCTGACTACAACATCTTTTATACCGTGAAATGGGGTCAATAACAACTGCAGGCTGAGTAGAACCGAAAACAGGAAACTTTTTTCAAAAATTGGTATTTCTTAGTATTTCATAATTAAACCTCAATCATCAATACTCAAACACTCAATAGGACGTGTCTGTAACGGGTATTAACACATAAAATTTATTTTTGTTTGTTGGTAACACTGTTTCAGTATTCATCTTCTGTGTCATGAAAATCGGTGTACATTTCACTCTGCACAAATTTTGTTTGCAGTTGTAAGATAAAAACAGGTAAGATGGTTAGGTTTTTGGTCAAAGTAGGTTTTAGGCGTCTGGTTTACATTGCCGTTTTCAGAATTTGTCTATCTTACTTAGGTTTCCATTTATTGCCTAATATGTTTTATAACCTCAGTTTTGATTATTTTTGGGGTGAATAGAAACACGGTGTTTCTATTCACCGGCTGTTCCTATCAACCCTATAATTTATTGAAATTTGTGTTTTTATTGCAGTAAAATGCCCCGTGTTTACAAACCCAACCCTCGAGGTACAACATATAAAAAGATTTATGAAAGTAATCTTAAAGCAGCCCTCACCTCAATTATTCAGGGTATGAGTTATAGGCTGGCGAGCGAAACATATAAAATTCATTATTCTGTGCTTTATCAACATAAAAAAAAAACAATCTAAAGCGTCAGGGAGGTCAAATAGCTCTAACCAAACAAGAAGAAAATGTATTGATTTATCAGATAATAGCTTGTTCTAATTGGGGCTACTCACTTGACCATTTGGTTGTCAGGATGATTGTAAAAAATTACCTTGACAGTAAAGGCAAAACAATCCCGAAATTTAAAGATAATTTTCCCGGCAGGGACTTTGTCTATTCCATTCTAAAACGTCATAAAGACTTATTAACAACAAGAATCTGTCAGAACATCAAGCGCTCAAGAGCTGCTGTTTCTCCCGTCACTATTAATGCCTATTTCGATAATTTAGCCGCGGAACTGAAAGACGTACCACTATCAAATATAATAAGTTATCCGGAACGCATTTGTAATACATCAAAATCAGCTATTTCTATTATGTGTGCTGCTTCATCTGATGGGAAATTGTAACCGCCATACGTAGTGTACAAGGCAAAAAATCTTTATACTTCTTGGACAGTTGGTGGGCCGAAGGATGCTAGGTATAACAGAAGCTCATCTAGTTGGTTTGTAGCAATTTCTTTCTTAGATTGGGTTCAAAAAATTGTAATACCAACCATAAAAGATTTACCAGGCAAAAAATACTTAATTGGCGATAATCTCAGTTCACATTTTTCTGCAAGTACAGTGTCTGCTTGCGAAGAACATAATATTTCGCTAATTCGACGCATTTGACCCAGTCTCTTGACGTGGCGTTTTTCCGCCTCCTGAAAACAGCATGGAGGCACATACTTAAAAAATGGAAAATAGGGACTTCCAAAAGACAGATTTCCGCACTTGCTAAATGATTTACTAAAGGCTATTGAACCTAACTCCGCAAAAAACATACAATCTGGTTTTAATAAGTGTGGAATTGTTCCATTAAATAAGGATAAAGTCTTAGAACGACTTCCGCAGCAAAATCTTGATGAGATCAATGATGAAAATACATAAGAAATATTTAATAATTCTTTTGCCAACCTCTTAAGAAGCATGTGGTATGGCAATGGTGAAACTGAAGGAAGAGGACGCCGTCGCAAAATTTAAGTTCCCGCTGGGAAAAGTGTTAAAGGTGCTAATTTTGAAAGCTGTTCTGATGAGCAGTCGGAGGATAAAGAAAATCAAGAGAAACTCATTATTTCAGGTGAAATTGAAATCTCAGATACAGATTCGGACCAGGAAATGAATTTGGCCCTCAGTCATTACACGAAAATAATGAAGAATTCTCAAAAAAGTACTCTAGATAAATCAGATAAACTCCAAGAGATGGATATTCCACCAGCAAATTTTAGAGATGATCCAGTTGGAGATAAACCATCAGAATGTGTCTGCTATGGGGGTAAATCGTTTCGCTATGTGTCTCCTATTTTACCTGATTCCGTACAACAAGGAATTTGGCTTCTAGTCTGTTTTCCAACAAATTTCGGAATATGCATAAAAATAAATTTTTTATCGGAGCCGTCCCACTAAACAGTTTTTAGGATATATTTATGGATTTCCAGATGTTCCAGATATTTACAACTTTAATTTCAACCAGGTCGTTGGAGAAGTTTTTCCAATTGAAGATGAGACAGCATCCACTTCGAAGAGAGACCTTTTATGATTTAATGTTATTTTTATGAAAATAGACCTTTTTCAGCAAAATATTTTTTTTTTCATTTAAACGTTTGTATATGTTTTTATTTTGTTTTTTAAAAACATTTTAAGTGTTTCTATAACCCCTCG
This sequence comes from Aquatica leii, assembly GCA_035610365.1. Lineage (NCBI taxonomy): Eukaryota > Metazoa > Arthropoda > Insecta > Coleoptera > Lampyridae > Aquatica > Aquatica leii. Next base: position 86,310,353 of record CM069436.1, on the reverse strand, counting down.
AATGTGTAGATTAGCAAATTTCCTTAAAATAAAGTGTTTTTATTCACCCCGCATCAAGGGTGAATAGAAAATAGGCACTATTTTTTTTTTTAAAAGTGAAAACTTTTTCAAAATTTTGTTATGTACTTTTTAATCTACTAGCCGTGACACACGTTTTCCATATTTTTTGTTATTGATAAGGTAAATACTAACTTCGCTGCATATACATAAAGATTGAAAATTGTTTCTATTTACCCCATTTTACGGTACCTGCACTTAATTGGTCCGGAGAGTACGAAATGTAAGAGCGGTGTCCCAGTTTGGGTTTATATTTCCTTCCCATAAAACTGAAAACAAATAAAAATTTAACTCACTTTACAACAAAAAACTATTTTAACGTAGGTATTGTTAATTAAAATAAATTTTTTTAATTTATTTTAAGAGAAGAATAAATGCGAGCAATGGGACCCCAAATTTTGTGTGAAGGATGGGGTGACATTGCCCATCAGCATAAAAAATTTTCCTATGTGATTTAATAACACTAATACAGGTGCTCTAAGCTTGTTAATGTACCAGTAATTAATAGTAATAACCAATAGAACTCACCTGCTTCGGAAATGGTTTCAACGCAAACAAGTTCTGAATAAATAAAACAACACTTTTTTATTGACACTGATATAAACACGTGGTTTCAATCGCAGAGCACCAACCGATAGCTGCAACCATGCTGCAACACTCCGAAATGACTTGCCACAGTCCAACAGATGTGCCTCGATGCATTTCAATGACACTTGTAGTAGACGTGGAAGTGGTATCTGGCGCGAAAACTTATTATTTTGAAACTGGACAGAGTCACCTCACAGGGCAAAGTAACCCCAGCTGACAGGTAAAATCTTAATGAAGAAAGATGTAAAACGGAACACGTTTGTACAAAATAAACAACATTTACAATTAGGACGTTTCTACATTACAATTAAAAATATTTACAAAAATGTTGTCCAACAAGACATTTATTATTAACCTTTTAGCGCCTAAGATATTTTACACTGCAATGAGCCTAACTGGGGTAATCGCCTGATGAAAACTGAAACTAGTTCAAAATTAAAGTATTTTATACACTTAATACACACAAATCTTGTTTTCCTGTCATCACATCTGGGGCAGAAAGCACATCTTTGACCATTTCGCAACTTGCTGTCAAGAGGACCTACTTTTTCTTGCTTCAGCACTGTTACAACTACTCCGCATTTTGTTATGGACTCCCAAACATGTCGATGTAAACCCCTTCAAGTCTAAGCTTCTCTGTTTCATATTAGGTTTGTAGAGACAGTTCCTCGAGAAAATTGTAGCGTCTAGATTTATCATCTCTCTGCCAGTCTGGGTGGTTGTAAATCCATACAATGTAAGCATTTAGTGCTGCTACGTCCACCATTTCCATAAAAACTCTCAAAGGTCATCTATTGCATTTACAACCACAAGTGTATTCTCTGGTCATCTTGTAACCTATATCTACTCTGCCTTTCGTCTTGTTGTAATGGAGAATAATTTCTGGCTTGTGCATATCTTCGTCGTGGATTTCTTTGTCGTGATGTTGCGTTGAAAAAAGTATTATAGCTTTTATAGGTATTGAAACGTAAGGCACAATAGTATGATTTGCAGTAAATCTAAATCAACTAGAATATTCTTCTCTATGTTTGCCCACAGACAGCACACTGACATCACATGACATTTACACGTCTTAATGACGTCTAGTACGTAATTTTGACGTCAATATAACGTAATGTGTTGCCTAGGGTTTACTAAGAATTCTTTAGGTATGTTTGATTTAATTAATCTCAAAGTTCCAACCAGGATTAATTTTCTTTCAAGAAGAGCATTGACCAGGCCAACGGAAGTAAAAAAAAATATCAGTAGTTACCTCACGTCTACAGTCATAATACGGCTTTGTTAAATCTAAGACTACTCTAGCACCTTGATTGATTTCCCGCACACCGTTTATTTTACCAGCATACACTTGCAAATTTAAAATGTATGCAGTTTTTGAGTCTGCACAAATCCAGATCTTAATGCTGTAAGGCTTAGATTTTATATAAACTTTAAATGGGCATCTTCTCCTAAACACTGCCAATGTCTCGTCGATGGTAATATTTTCGTATGGTTGGAAGTTGGAAACTGGAGTTATCAAAAACGTTTCTAAAATACTTTCATTATTGGAGCTTGATACAGTCAGGTCTGGTTTAGCACTATGTTAGTACATCGTTTTCTTAAAGGTTTTGGTAGATTTGCAAACCATTCCATATTAGACATAGCTGTGAATACCACACTAAACACATCTTTGTCATCTGATTCTGTAGCAACCAAGTCAACAACAGAGTGATCTGACAGTTTATCTTCTTCATAATCGTTTTCTATTATATCAGTGTCACCGTCATCGTCAATGGCGTTTTCATCGTTTATGTAACTTTCATTTGCTAGTCTTTCTAATTTTTCGTATAAAAGAGGGCAAGAGCACATTGCGTTTTAGATTTAGCTAAATATAAAAAATTGACAATAGTACTATGTATAAGCATACAATGTTATTTACAAAATTTAAAACTATGACACACGCTATAACAACCTTACAGAAATAAATAGGTTGAAAAGTTATTGAACTACAAAGTTTCACGTATTTATTATAAATAAATAAAAATTACGTATTGTGTCGTATTTATACTAAAGTACAAACAAAAAGAATTGCCATAGAAGACCAAACAATAGCAAAAGTAATTACATCAGACACCACCCGTAACGGCTTAAGCGGGGTAATCCAATTACCCCAAAAGATAATTACAAGATTTAATAAAAATACAATGGTTCTTAAAACACTCTAATACTTATAATTGTTTGTCAATGTGTAAATGAAGATTACCTAAAAGCTAAAATACATTCAATAAAGATTAAGGTAGATATAAAAAAAATGTTATCACAGGATAATGAAATTACCCTCTTGGGCGGTTGAAGGTTAAAAACACATTGCAAATTCTAGGTTTTTTCAACAGTTAGTAACTCTAGTAAATAATTTCGTCTTTGTAACAAATGGTTTAATACTTTCGTTTTGACCGTCAAAGGTAGTTAAATGTAAACTTTTACTACAATATCAAGACAAACTTTTTGTCCTCTTCTACTTGAGCAGATTTTGACACGTTTAAGATTTGTGTTTTAAAAAATATACAATCAACTGTTTATATGTTTCTGCAAAAAAACCGTTATTACGTATGAAAATTAAAAAAAATAGCGATATCTTGCTGTGGCTGTGATCGTCAAACAAACTTTATATGTTGTATTACGTTCGTTATACAGTTCTTACTCTCGAGATGCGGAAAGGCTTTAGTAGGTTAAATAAAACACATAGCAAAAATATATCGTGGTTTTTATGCAAGTAAAACTCGTTAAATTTTAACTAAAAATTTGCCTGTTTGGTAGAACCCACAGTAATAGAGGAAGAATAGGCGAAGAAGTCCCTCTGGTCATCTAACTGAATGTAAATGCTAGATCATCGCATTCTTTATATATGTCAAGCAACCAGTTTATAATTAAAGATATCAATAAACATCGGAAAATTAGAACATCCCCAAATTTAAATCAACTAAAGGCATACATAAATACCATAACAGATTTAAATTCTAACGTACATACACGTGTACAAACATCATTATATTAAACAGAAGAAGAATTAGTTAACTGACGGTCTGCCAGTGGGTACTGTAGTTCTGGTTACGGAAGGAATCTAGTTAAAGCTAAAAGGCCTCTACAAACAAACGTGGAGCAAAAATGAACATACCATACACATATCATAATATATCAAAAATGTTATAAAATGTATGTAACATTATCATGGAAGCAACGTATCGCGACTTTATTATTTAAAAGCAAGCACTTGTCTATAACATAGACTGAAGATACACTATTTCACATAAAAGTACATGGTCCGCATAGTATGAGAACTACCTGCGACTACACGCTGTTTGTCTATCACGGTAAATAAAATATTAGATTCGATTTTACGAGGCAATGCCATACACTTTGTTATTGCATCTATTAAAACTACTATTGATAGGTAAATATTACGATCAAAAAGATCTTAACCAAATATTAGCATAAATTTGAAAACTAAAATTCGCGAACCAAAATATATAGCGACATCTCGCTATGGCTGTAAACGTAAAGCTACCCCCCTTCTATTCTTTGCTGTATTAAGTTTGTTATACACTACTTCTACTACTTGTTGTTGTTATTCAACTAAAAATAATAAATAATGTCAAAATTAAATAGATGCAGTTAATTATTTAAAAACTAAATACCTACTTCGTCATCGCCTATTGTAAGAAATAAAACTAAAACCTTCCGTCTTTGCGTTGGTAAACTAAAACAACTGAAACGTTTTAGATGACAACGAAATCAGCCGTGTCAAGAAAGGATCTGAACGGTCTCTCATTCTAGGACGTGGGACATTCTGACCCAGATGATGATATCTGGGATGAGAGAGTAGGTGTTGCGTCGTTTTTTTATTTATATTTAGGCACGGGTTAGATTTTGCCTCCAAGTCTCGTCAGGAATTTACAGACACTGTGACAGTGAAGTCGTCCGCATAAGCGAAAATGTCGCAGTCTGCTGGTAAGTGTTTGTCTAAGAGAACATTAATAACTAGATTCTACAAAGTCGGGCCAAAAACCGAGCTTTGTGGACAGCCCTTCGTCAGTCGTTTGGTGAAAACTGAACGTGAAACGTTCGCAGAATATGTTATCGATCTATTTGATAAATAGCTACAACTGACGCGCGTAGCGTCATCAGGGACTCTCTTAACAACGAGAACGTGAACACATTTTATGCAAGAGTTGAATAGGTGAACGATCGTAGATGAGAGAAAGTCTAGAACAGTTTGCAAAACATTACATTGAATTCTGTCAAGTCCAGGAGTTTTGTTCTTAAGAATTTTTTTAGCTACCGCGGCCAAATCGTCGCTGGTGACCACTCAGTCCTGTCGAGAATTGCTTTTCAAAAGAGATCGGAATTTTATTTGGGCATGATAGGGATTGTCCGTCGATGGATCGTCGCGTCGTCTGGAAATAAATGTGGATGCTATTACTTTGATTGTGTCTTGTTCTAAAATGGTGTATATGTCGCCGTCTTTAACATTAGAGCAAGGTTGGATTGACAGAAACTTCCGCGAGGACAATCTGTAAACTAACCCTTACTGACTCGTCGCCAAATTTTTTTCTAAGAAATTTTGCCAGAACCTATACTTTGCTGTCTTTACTGCCAGTTTGTACCGGTAAAACGCAGTTTGTACGAGACGAATCATTAATGTTTTACGTCTGCAGAGGTTGTTTGGTGGTGTATTCGCAAAAAAACGTTTTAACCTGCTTGACGTAGGACTCCACTATGATACACCAGCTTTAGAGCTTATGCGTATGCTATTCAAGCCATGTTAGTAGTCGAAGATCATCTTGGTCAACTTGTTACATGCAAATTTTGCGTTACATTTTATTTATGTTGGTTCAAAAATTATTATTTATTCGATTTATGACCCTGAGGTATTTCCCGTGTTTCGCGCCGCTTTTGGCGATAAGTTAGTCGGACAGCGTGGGCACTTCGAGGAGACGATCGTGAACGGTCTTTTGAGAAAGTTGCCTGGATATTTTCTGGAGCTAATTTTTGCTTGAGGTTGCAAAATTCGGGTTTTCGAGATTTTTGCTCCAGAGATGTAATTAAAGTATAACTATTGGGATTTTTCGAATTTAGTATACTTACGATTTATTCGGATTTTTTATCCAGGATTTAATTTATCCACCACTCGGTAAGAGTTATTTTTCTTTCTTTATTTTATATTGATCCTTGTTTTGTTTCCGCAGGTCAGGCTGTTAGTCACTATATTTTCCTAAGGGTTGTTCTTAAATAACATTTTATTTTAGTTTAAACACCGAAATTTCTCGGTAAGGTTTGGTAGCGTATCTTTGTGAATATTTTTTTATAATTAGAAAATTCTTGTAGGTGTTTTACGTTTGGTTTTCTGTTGCCCTCGATAGCGATTTATCAGAGCGGAGTCGTCAAGAGTTATCGACAAACGCATACGATTCCTGTCTTCGAGGTGACGACGTTTAAGTACAGGTTTTATCTTATTTACGCTTTACGCCTAATGTTATATTATGTTACTATGATTTTAAATTGCAATTATCGTTCCTTTGTAACCCTGATGAATCGATTCTGATCGGGATTAATTTTTTTGGTTAATTAATTTACATAAACAATAGTAACCGTAATCTTTTTTAAAATTAATTATGATTAATTTGTGTTTTGGGTTCTACTACGTCTGTGTACGTTTCTTTTTGAAATTATATTTTTAGTTTCGAACGTATGGTTTCTTTTATAGTTTGAACCTGGGATTGTTACGTCTTTAGTTTGAGAAATTTACGTAACAAACTCATTAATGAGGCGTTTACAGATTTTGGTTCGTGACACAGTGCACCACGTGAAAGATAAGAGGGAATTGAATTTGCGATAGCATTATTTAGGCAAACTGTATCTATGCGTTTAAAATTGAGGATTCATTAGGAATCGGTGCAAGGTTAGGGACATTGACGGTTAACTCAAACCGTATCAGTCGGTGGTCACTTTCTATCACTTTAGGAATGACTCGCCAATCTTTTATTTTTTGGCTAAACAACTGGACGTTAATGTAGCATCTACATTTGTTGAACCCAAATGGCTAGCGAAAGTGAAAAGTTGATGAAGTTTGTTGATACAGAGATCACGCTCACCTACAAGGTTTTCTACATATCGCCTCCGTTTGTCAGTCACCGGGGAGTGCCAAAGCGGCGATTTCCAATTGAAGTCACCTGCTATGACAATAGGAATGCCTCACACTTTATCAAGAATTTTGTCTAAGTGTTAGAGATGAACTCAAACATCCTCACTCCGCGGCCAACAAAAGCCGACAATTGCAAAGGAGGTGTTTCCAACTGTAACCATAGTTACGGCATTGTAGTCATTTGTTAAAGTGTCACCATTCCGACAGATTTTGAGCTATTGAAAACAATAGCCGAGTAGTACAGCATAGAAGACGATACGGCAATCCTCATGAAGGGTACAGCGGCACCAGCGAGCTTGTACCCTGAACTTGAACTAAACACGTATGATTCTTGGGTCAATAGTATGTCTATGCTGTTGTCGGAGAAGAAACTCATAGCTTTAAAAATTGCAACACGTGAATTGCGAAGATTCACTTTCGCAAACCTTAAAGTTAATTAAGTGTCCTCACAGTCCATAACGGTGTTGGATATTTCAGCATCGAGTCCTTTTAAGTTTAAGATCGCCTTGTGTTTGACGATGTCTCATCGTTTATGGCCAAAACCAACGGAGTTAGCGCATGTGTGGTCTCAATCCAAGTTGGGACATGTTTTGATTTTGTGCTTTTTACCACAAAGCAGCATGTTACTCGGATATGATCATTGACCCTGTACGCATTCCAGGCGACGAACACACGACGCAATGCCAAATGGTATTGTCGAACTTCCGGGTGGACTTCCAGGATCCAATGGCAATTTGCTTTGTCTTTAGAACCAAAGCGGAATTGAACTTTCAAGTGTTCATTGGCAAGATGAAGCACTTCATCGAAGACGTTGTGAAAGTTCTGGGAAATAATGACTTTTCTAACGACTCGGGGAACAAGTTATAAAAAACGTTAAGGATACAGATGCGGAGTAACGACTTGCTTTGAGGCTTAACTACAAAGCCGGATTTATCAAGGATGGCTACAGGTATTTTTGTATGGCCCTTTTATCAGATTCGAATCGAACGGAGTTTTCACCTGTCTTGGTTACACGTTCTAGTGTAAGGCCGTACTTTAGCGAATCTAAAATCTTTATGAGTCATTTTCGTTTCGTCAGCGGTCTTTAAAGAGAGTCAGGTTTGTGGACAATAACGGCAGTCGACCTAGAAACAGGAATGACTGATTTACCTAAAGCTACTTTAACTTAACTTAACACAAAATCAAAGTAATTACAAAATTACTGTCGGTTTTAATTATCCAACTTCGCCTGATTGCTCACAATAGTAAATCAATATCTTTTGGCTTTAACTAAAGGTGAAAGATTTATAGCGGTAATTGAAGAGAAACCAGAGTGCTATGCAACTGGAATAGAAAATTTTTAAAACGGCAGAAATGGTTTTCATGAATACTTGAGCACACCTTGAAATATTTTGAGTGGTTTTGATAAACATAAGGTAATCCATGGTGCGAACCAAATAATTTTTATCATTCTCAATCGATAGTTGTAAACCACAAGTGAATATTCTTGCTCGGTGCACCCTTGAGCACGTTCGACCGTTTCTTTGAACCAGCACACAATATGCTTGAGCAAACCGAGCTGGGAAATTAAAAATTTATACAGTCACTTTTGAAAAAGAAAGAATTAAAGAAACAAAAAAATCGAGAAGTAAATAGGGGAAAAAAAGAACTAAGCGTTCTTTTAGTCAAACCTAAAAAAAGGCAAAGAAAGACAAACCTTAAAACAAAAAATAGACAATTTCAAACAACAACTAATATTACCCGATTCTACCATCGAAAGCGATACGTAATCGGAAGTAGTGGAAAGTCGGCTAAAGTGAAACGGTCGGGTAAAGTAAAATGTTGAAATTAAACTTTCAAATTTAGCGCCAATATATGTTTGTCTGTGGCAAAAAAGTATGTTTTAGTTGGTAAATGGCTTTAGAGTTTGCCTCGAAGATCAAGTTTGCCAAAGATTTTATTTTTTTATAAAAAAATTATAATAGCGTAAGTATATTTTTATAAGCGCTTGCGGATTGTCTTTTAGCTGAGGTATCTCCTTTAATTACACAGTTTTTTGGAACTGTTTACGTTGTCTGTAGATGTATTTACTGTCCAAAACATAAATAAATAATGAATAAAATAATTTTTTGCGAGGAAAAAGGAAAATGCTTCCGAAGAGAAAACGCAATAGTTGCCATCAATCATAAGATGTCGAAAATATGCCACTTACGCTGTTGCAGCAGCCACTGATTCCAAAGTCACGTTATTCGTCATTTACAGGAAAACCTTTGGCAAGCGCAAAAACACATTTACCACACAGCAGCAAAGTGTATTAAAGGTTCAACGTATCCGTTCTACCAAACCCTACTGCAGTGGTTCACTTTATCCGACCGAGATGGGTAAAGCGGAACGAGTGTACAGGTATCATAGATTTTTTTTTCCTCTAGAAAACTTGATACAATTTAACTAATTGCTGCTTTAATGCATCATCACGTAACTGTTCGAAGCAATAGAAACTGACCAGGTTATTCTAAAACCTTATATTCATGAAAACTACACTGATTTTTGTCTTTCTTGGTCCACTTTATCGACTTTCCTCTACGTGCCAACAATGCAATTTTTTTCTCTACAGAAAATTATTGAGAAAAGTAAGATTCAAGGGTTTTATCAAAATTCCTATAATTGTGGCTGAGGAGTATCTACATTACAACGCAAATAAAAAACACGTCAACGATACGCTTTTTTTAAATACTAACTCTTTATTAATAATCTGGTAAATATGCGTGGTAGTTTTTTTCGTTTTTTTTAAACAATATTATATTTATAATTTGATAAAATCTTTTAGCAAGAACTTGAAATTTAGTGTCTTTGGGTGATGTAGAATATAGAACAAATTTTTATTATTATTTATTTATTAACTTTTGTCTTACAATTTTTTTAATAAAAATACAATACGCGTCTTTATAAACAACAATGGTATAATCATATTAATAAATTTGTCCAGATAAGCCGGACAATAAAACAGTTAAAACTATTTAGTATTTACAGTATGAGATATTTAACTTATGCAAATCAGTTTATCTAACGGGAATTGTCAAATACATAACCTCATATCCTGTACAAGTATATTAATTAGTATCAATGTTGTAATTTTTAATAATCAATACAGTATAGAATTAAAAAGTAAGTTGTACAAAGTTAAATTATGGAAGAAAATAAATCTGAAAAATCTGATACAATGGTAGAAGAAGATAAGGAAATGAAAAACAATTGTAATCTTCTTGCAACGGACATAGATTCGGAAATGATGGTGAAACTACGAGGTGATGCTATAGGAAATACAATGTACAGCGAAACTTTTGTCGCTAAGACTTTAATGCAACTCACCAATTTACAATGGTCGGATAAAATAGAAGAAGATTTGTGCTTTTTATGGGATATGACGCTAGAGAAAGATGTTTGCGATTATTTATTAAAACTATCGTATCCTAGTATTGCGTGTGATGTGATACTTAAATATGACGAAAACAGGTTAATGGAAATAGTCATAGGCATTTTAGCAAACATTTGTTGTACCGTAGATACGGCAGATATAACTGACAAACAAGCTAAAATGATTTTGTCTGTTCTAGATATAGATGATTCCCTTATTTTAATCCAAGTTGTTCGCTTTATTAAAGCATTAGCTTACGATCGTGAACAGTTACCATTCGTTGACGAAGTTGTGTTGGAAAAATTTAACTACATATTATTAAATTCCTGCAATGTAGATCTTCTATTAAACTCACTTGATGGAATGTCTAAAATGACGTCGGATAATAAATTAGAGGTCAAATTCATTAAGGGTGATTTAATACAATCTTCTGTGATTGCTTTTCAATGTATCTGTAAATTAGAACAGGAACGTTTATCTTTATTAGACGATGAAATCGAAACCAATCATCAAAGGACAGCACTTACTTATCTAATCCAAATTGTTACAAATATCTGTAGTTATATTAACACCGACGATAAAAATAACGAATTTTCGAACGAATTAAACAAACATATAGGTACTTTTATCGATGAACTATCAAGAATTCTCAACTACTACAGTAGAGACGAGTGCGTCCTACCTGTATCCGAAGAACTTCAGTTTTATATCAAAGCCTTCATCTTTATCTTTCAAGTATTAAACATTGATTACAACAAATCGATTTTTAAAAGCGTAGTTAGTATAACAAATATTTTATTAACGAATAAATGCGAGGAATGCGAATTGTTCTTAGAGTTTTGTAATTATTTTATTTATGTTGGCAAATTAGACAATTTAAAATCGGATCTCAAATGTTTTCAACAAGACGTCGTGTCGAATCTGCTTAAAAATTTGTATAGTAATAAATCTACTTACGATGTTCTAAACGAAGAAAATCTGAATGCCTTACTCTCTGAATTTGATGGGAACAAATAGGTTCAAAAGACTTATTGTATTTGTACAATATTGTTATATTAGCGTATGAGTAAACTTATGTGATATTAGTCTAATGGAATTTAAACTGTGTAGAATGCTTATTGTAACTTTTATACATGATTTGTGTAAATGAATATAAGTGCATTTAAATAAATAATATTATATATATACTATTAGTTGTCCTTTTAAACTCATTACAAAAAAAACAAAAGTTACTAATAACTACTGATAGCACATTCTATGGATGTCTATAGAATGTACGGTAAGTGTACTTTACTAGACGTCCATTACTGTATCTGTGATCGTTTATAAAATCTTTGTCACAAAAATGGACGCAGTCGCGTACAAAAATCTGCTGGATGTTCGCTGATGGAAGTTTAGATTGGAAGAAAAATAGTCCACGAGATGTTCATATATGTCCATGAACGAGTTGGACTAAAATCGGATATTCTATGGATATGAAATAGAAAATAACTTACTTAATACAACCTTACAAATTAAGAATTAACGTTAATAAACATAATTTCTTTTATTTTATTTGTAGTGAGAGATCGTCGACGGTCTACCATCAACTGCCCAGTTTTTGAAAAGAATCTTTCGCACGGGATGGAGGTTGCTACTGGTCCAAATTTTATCCTTACGAGTTTACTTAAATTTGGATAGTTGTAGGCGTTATTCTTCCACCAGCTTAGAGGGTTTTCGAATCTATTTAATAACGGTTCTTCTAAATACCTTTGGATTTCAATACTTGCACGAGATCTATTGGTTCCTGTAAGCTCAAACGAAGCGACCTTTTTTTCAAAAAAACTCCAAATTGACAATTCATCGTCCGATTGGGAAGGAGGTGTCGCAAACTCGCGATTACAGAAAGGAGATTCTTTCTCAATAAGTTGAGTTAGTAAATTCATAACTACATTCTTTGCTTTGTCGCCAGTTAGTTCCGTTTGAAAACCTACTGTTTTGAATCTGGGGTCTAAAAACGTGGAAACAGCTAAAATTGCGTTAGATTCAAAATTTTTCAGTCGAGAAACAACCCCTGCGTGTATATCACAAATAACTGATTTCGTGTTCGAAAACTCCTGTTTCCCCATTTGGCAATAAACATCGTAAATGCCGTTTGCAATTATTATTACGGAAGAAAGAGTTATGTACTTTTCATCACTCATCAACTTCGTAACCGATTCCAAAGGAGCAAGTACCTTTATAAGTTCTCCTACGATGTTAAATTCCTCCTCGGTCAACATCGGCAAATCACGATATCCTTGAGCTGCCAACGTTGCTTTTATCTCCTCTTTTAGTTCGTAAAACCTCTCCAACATATAAAACTGTGAGTTCCATCTTGTACGAATTGCTTGCAGTAACCTCTTTGGTTGGCGTCCATTCTGTTTTTGATATAAATCCAAATTAGCCTTAGCGCTACTATTAGTTTTAAAGTACACAACTATGTTAGAAACTTTTTCTAGAAGCGGCAATACCGTTGTTAAACCATCTTGTAACACCGAATTGATTGTGTGCGCCAAGCAACTTAAATACTCCCACTTCAAGTCGTCTCTGATAGCTTTTTCAATGTTTGTCGTATTATCTGACACCGTCAAGAGAATTGAGTCTTCTAAATTCCACTCGCATACAATTCGCTGTAGCTCGCTTGCCAAAGTGGCACTCGTTTGTTTCTCATTGTACGAAACAGTTTCCAACAAAACTGACTGCAATTGAAATTGTGAATCAATAAAGTGCGCGGAGACAGCGATAAATCCCTGATCGTTGACTGATATCCACCAATCGGTGGTTATCGTAATAGAAACTGCGTCTTGAATTTTTTCTTTTACACTATTGTACAACTCGTTAAATTTTTCAGGGAGTAGTATTTTAGACAATACTTTTCTGCTAGGCAAAATATAGTCCGAATTTAAAGCGTTCGTATACTCGCAAAACGCACTGTCTTCTACAATCGAAAAAGGTTGAAAGTCTTTTGTAATTAACCTTAAAAGATAATCGTCCATGTGCGTTTTATCAGTAAATTCAAGCTTGATTGGTACACTAGTTGCAGTAGATATAGATGATTTTAAGTCCATTGGATCTTCCTGATCCATAAGCTGATGTAGATTGGTTGGTGATGTGTTTTCGAAATCGTCTGCGTTAGAAGAACAATTATCCTCTGTTTCTTTAATCTCAATTTTTGATGCTCCTGCGCCTACGTATGAAGCTTTACTTGCCACTATAAAATTAACTGAAGGGTGCTTTTTCTTTATGTGCATTTTTAAGTTGGTTATTGAAGATTTATAGGAAAATTTTTTTTTGCATAAATTGCAAAATGCCTGCGTTTCATTGTCGACGGTAAAAAATTTCCAGATTATGGAACTTTTTCGTTTCGAATCCATACTACTATAACAGGAATATTAAAATTTAAAAACATAATAACACGTTTATTTACTTACCGAAAAATTGTGAACTAATTATACACACCAATTATGAAATTATGTACGTGGAATCAACAGAATAATAGTCTGCTATCGCAGAATTAGCATTAATCAACAAAGCGATAAAAGCAATAGCTTGTAAACGACGACACTATGACGACTGCGCGTTGCTAACAGCTGCTATTTAAAAACAGCAAAACTGGTTGCTACTGCTATTTGGACACGTCCCCTCTTTACTCCCCGTCATTGCATGACATTATGAAATAATTTCATTTTTGCATTCATGTGATATGTATTTTTACATAGTTCTTAATAAGTAACAGCAAAAATTTAGTAATTGATAATTGTTGTTATGCGATTTTATTAGATAATATATAGTTCTATTATGGAAATTTCATAATTCACAATAAAATAGATATTTATTTTATAGTTTTGTTTTATCCATGGTTTCAATAGTTTTTTTCTCATGTAGTTTTACACACTGTGGTTTTACCTTTGGTTTTACTATATACCAACCAGTGGCGTATCCACGATTTAGATTTAGGGAGATAAACGGGTTATGTGTAGACTTGCCAATATTTAAACAATAAAAAATGCTAAAGAAGCTACAATTTACAAAGACAATGGAAATTAAATTATATATTACCAGTTCACAATAATTACATAAAAGTATATTTTTATTTTGAGCGTAACTATATTTTCTCTATTTCTGTAATGTTAGTTTTTTCAAAGTTAGTATCTCTGAATCATAAGTTGACGTTACATAAAAAAGAAATCAAAACTATTGTAACTTAACAATTGGAATTCAAAAGTTGATGCCAAGATAAAATATATAAATACGTCCTATAAATCCAAAGTTATAGTTAGGTATACTTATAAAATTATAAAGAGATTGTTTCATATGAGATTTTAGGTTAATTAACACATACATTTTAACATGTCAAAGTGTAAGTGTTGCCAATTCAATAAAATACTAAAGTTTCCCAATGTTTGAAAATTAAAATTATACGGAAAAGATTAAAATTGAATTAAAATAGAAAAAATTATATAAAATACACGTCATAGAATACGTTTCATTGACTCTAGCGTTTCGTAAAGTCGCCGCTGCGCGGCTCTGGTATCATTCTTGTTGTTTATATTAGCATTTTTTTAAATTTGGATTATTGCGCGACATGTGGTATCTGATTGTCATTCGTTTGCATCGTGTCTGAGTAAACTTTGCTTTTGCAGTCTACGGCTTACATGTGTAGGTACATTTCAAGTTTCGTAGTTTGCTGAATAAAGTTCTACTATTTAGCGATGCTGCAACATTCTAGAACTTCGAGAATCTTCGAGGCAATTGAAAAACTCAGTAAAATGTTCCAATTGAAGATAAGGCAAAAGTATTAAAAAAATAAATGTGTGTACGCGCGTGTCGTACATGATTACAGATTATCTGATCTCAGTTATTGTTATTATTTGTTTATTTTATTTTATTGAAGAGTTGGTTCGTCTAGCGCCCCTGCACTACAGCCTCTTTGGTCTTTTTGTGCGCCTTGGATTTATTACTCCTTCAGCAAGTCTGTTTCGTCAATGAAGTCTAGAAACTTATTCCAAGAAGGTTTTTTCAACTCGTCATCGGTTAGATTTGGTTTGACAAAAATCGTTGTTTGTTGCGTTTGATATGTTTTGTATTTACACAGCACATATGCTGCACAGTCTTGTCGTCTTCCAAGCATCCGTGGCATAAAGGGCTACTTTGCAGTTCCATGCATGTGTTTGTTAAGGCCACAGCGCTCTGTTATTAGACTTGTGAGCAGTGTTGTAAATAGATAATTTTTAAATTATACAGATATACCTAGCTAAATTTTTTTTCTTAAAAAATTTTCTAGTTAGTATTGGATAATAGATAACAATTTAAATTTTAAATAGATAACAGATAATAGATTATATGAAATGCTTAGATAATAATAGCGATGGATGGAGTTTATTTGAAGAACTACTACGAAATGTGGGAAATTACTGAAAAAAATACATAAATTTTGGTTACGGCACACTGGATTTTTGGATATATATATTATTTAACTAGTATAAATAAAAATTTATATATATGCAGATACACATAACTTATATAACTGTAGATAGCTATAAACGATGGTAAATACGTTGAGTTAGCTTAACACCCGCGAAATTCAAAATAAGCTTTGAAAAATTCGTCGGGATAAAACCACAACGTAATAGGACATTGGGGGTAAGCAACTCAACGTATTTACCATCGTTTATAGCTATCTACAGTTAATTTTAATCACATAGTAAATTTATACTATGAGATGGCTCTGCCATCAAACACTTTTGAATTATAACTTATATATTTTTTAATAGTATCTAGATACATATAAATAGATAAAAAATATCAATCTAGATTAATTTATCTGTATGAATTTATATAGATAATTTACAACACTGCTTGTAAGTTTCCTTAACTTTTGTCGACTCAGCTTGAAAGTGCATTTTGAGTGTTTCATTGTAGCTCTCTAAGGAACATTTTTTTCTGCCTTATCTCTGTCGACTTTTTCCATAGTTTTTTATGCTTTGCTGCTAGTTTCCTGCAAATTATTTCTTTTCCGGTCTCGTGGGGGATTCTGAAAACGGATTCAGGTCATATATATATGTTGTCCTCCTTTAGCTAGCGCATCCGCCATTAGGTTTCCTTTAACACTCTAGTCTTTTGCTATCCAGATGAGCTGTACTAGTTGACAAGTTGTCAATATTTCCAGGTACTGTTCATGCATGCCATAATCAATTTGGTTTTATTAATGGCGATCTTAGTGTCAGCACGGTATAGAAACAATACAGTAGTTTCAGTTCACAGGCGGCACTTTGATCTTCGTGCAACATATTTAGCCAGTGCGCATTATGCTACGAGTTGATTTTGATGACGAAATCAAACAAAACTAACGCCTTTTTTAAATTTGTTTGCAAGCGTTTATGTTGCACAGACGCACATGAACAGAATTCCTCAGAACATCTGTTTAACGGACTGCGGCGCATTATGCCACGAGTTGATCTGCGCGAAGTAAATTATGTTACAGAAACTTGATCCAGTGAAACTACAGTATTGTTTCTATACTGTGGTGCCAGTAAGTAGTGCTGTTTGACTGTCAGATATAATCGATATTAGACCATTAACGTATGATTTCGAGCCAATAATGACTCACCAGTCAATAGTACCAACTTCCGCTTGAAAAGCGGACGCATATTCACCCAAGGTCAGCGAATTGCTTCCCATAGTGCCTGCCTTCATACATTCCTGCACTGGTACCATTGTGATTTTTGGCCCAATCTGTATACCAGATATAGTTCATTTAACTGCGTCCGGGTACATGTTTTTTGTCCACTCGTCTCGTGACGATATTATCACCTTAGATTTCTTTAAAATCTGATAATCTTTTGTGAAGTCAGATCTTATAGTTAAATCGGCATCGAACTGTAGTTTATTCCAAGTTCTGGAGTACCACGAAGGTACCTGAAAATACGCTTAACACAGATCCAATCGAAAGATGTGGGCGCAGCCATTGATCGAGCAACTTTCAAAACTGCGTAGGCAATATCGGGGCGAGTAGCACAAGCCAAGTAGGTACATAAGTGATCCTACTACAGGCTGAAACAGAACGGAACTATCGAGAGCACCGTTGGATGTACTGTCTGGTTGTGCATTAACAGAAGGTGTCTTTGTTCGTTTGGATTTGACCATGTCAAAACGTTGTAGTGATTTCTTAATGTAAATTTTCTGTGAAACGAACAGTCCGGATTCTCGTTGTTCAATTTGCATACCTAAAAATAAATCCAAAGAACCTACTGTTATCTTAAATTCTACTTCGAGTAATTTCAAATACGAATTGACCGCGATAAGACCATCGTCGACGTAAATTGCTACCAATAATTTCTCTGTTTGATTCTGTGGAATGTAAATGCTTGGATTAGCTGTTGAACGAACAAAATCATTTCTTTCCATAAAAGAGTGGAATTTGTTGTTCGAACATCGAGGAGATTGTTTCAGATCGTATAAAGATTTATTTAAACGACAAAGACGACCTGATCCATCATCAAAACCTTCCGGTTGTCATGTAAATCTCTGCATCTATGTTTACATAGAAAAACGCTGTATTTACATCAAATTGGCTAAGCACTAATTTTTCTTCGGCTGCGACTGCGATTAAAGTACGAATCGCGTCGTAACGAGCAACCGGGCTAAAAGTCTCATCATAGCAGGCGCGGCTCCAGCAGCTAATTTCGGTGGGGGCTCCATCAGTTTAAAGCGGGGGGGGGGGGCGCATCACATTTTTAAATAATAATGTATTGAATATGGCGTTAATATAAAATTGAATAACACTTCGTTATGCACCAAGCTTTTACTTGCAAGCGATAAAGCATCATAAATTATACAACTATAAAAAAAAGCGAATGTATTCATACAAACTGAGAAAAACTTCAGTATTCTTTTCAAAGTCGGGGGGGGCCATAGCCCCCCTGGCCCCCCCTCTGACGCCGCGCCTGCATCATAGTCGACTCATGCACGTTGAAATATCCCATGAATAACCAAACGAGCACGATAGCGATCTATTGAACCATCAGGGTTCACACGAAGCACCCAACGGTTATAAAGATACCAAATCCCAAGTTTCAATTTCTTCAAAAGATGAACGCTTTTCTTCATTAATAGCACACAACCATTTGTCTGAATCGTGACTTTTCATAGCATCACTGAAATTGGTCGGAGCAAGTTCTTCGTGAACAGCTTTTGTTAAACATGCTATTGCATTATTTGCTTGGGAACGATGGGCTTGTTCATTCTGGACTTCACCTTGAGGTTTCAAATTGATTTCATCTGATTCCGGATTACTACTCGAGGGTAACGTATTTGTTGACTCATGTTCTTTTTCTATTTCTTCATCGATGTGTCCGCATTCAAATTCAATTAAATCGTTCGTTGTGCATAATTTTTCCAGGCGAAAATCTATGTTACGCGATTTAATTATGCGACGGTACCCATATTTTGTAACCATCCTTGTCGTTTACATCACCGATTAAGTGCCCAAAAACTGATTTATTATAGAATTTTAATCGAAACTTCTTTGTATGTTTACGTAACATTTTAAACCAAAAATGCGCAAATAACCGAAACTGTTAAATATTCTACCGTACCATAACTCGAACGGAGTTTTGCCTTGAACACTTGACCTTCCGGTGCGGTTAATTAAAAACGTAGCAGTGTCATATGCATGAGCCCAAAACGATTTTTGTAATTTACTGATCGAAAGCGTTGAACGCGCTAGTTTAACTACGTGTCGGTTTGATTGTTCCGCGACGCCGTTTTGTTCTGGCGTATCCGGACACATTAAACGAAATTTCACGACCACCGTCCGAACGAAAAACTTCAAATTTTCAACCACTTCTGACTTACGTTTCATAAAGTAAATACGGACTAACCGCGAATAGTCGTCTTTGAAAACTACATAATAACGAAAACCAGTTATGGAGTCAGTCGACATAGGACCGTTTACGTCAGCAATAATTAACTCACCCACCTCATGTGGACGATTTTCACGAGCACCAAACTGTTTTCGTTGTGATTTTCCGAAAATACATCCAAAAAAGCACATTGAATACGTGTCTTTTATCTTGATGTCCGAGTCGCTTGTGCCATTCTTGTAGTAATTCTTCGGAAGATGCTAAATTAACTTCTACAGTGGAATTCAGATGCCGAAGTCGCATATTCGTTATGTACATTGTACCGATGAGTTGGCCTGTTGCAACGATTTTACCATCGCGCCGAATGCAGCATGCTCAGCGGCCTGACGAACGGAGAAAAGTTGGTGACGAGCATTTGGAATGCACTGGAATGTACCAAACGTCATTTAACGAAGCGAGCAACTTGCGAGCAACCATTTGTTGTTTATACACATCCGGATCCGTACGCAAGCAGAAATTTCTTGCTGTCTGAACGCGTTGCGGAATTGAAAATTTTTTAAATGTAGCGAAATGTTGTTTATTTGCAGTCCGATATCCAAGAATCAGCATAATCTACGTCTCCATTGACTACCAGACCGGTGGCAAGAAATGTTCCTGGTTTGTTTAAATTTGTATCGGAGTTATTTTTACTTACTGCCGACTTTTCTTCTTCTGTTGCGATTCGTTTTTGGCAGTTTGCAATAAGATGTCTACATTTTTGCAATATAGACACGAACGGGTTTCCTTCTTTTTCTTAGGTTTGTTTATATCTTTTGATGACCTACAATCGTTTTGTTTATTTTGCATAGAAAGCGCTGATTGCGAGTTTCCGTGTGTTGTCAGCGAATTCTCAATCGAACGCAAATTCTCAATAAGCAGTTTTGTTGTTTGTTTAGCTTCTGGAACACGATACCAAGTTAACAGATAATACTGGTGTATTCCGATCCAAGTATTTTAAAAATGCGATGAAGCAGCAGCGATAAGGGCAGCCTTGCATTCGGATTATTTTTGCGTAATTTATCGCAAAGGTCATCGTGAAGTGTGTTTCGTAACGGAAGTTACGTCATCGTTCGTAGTCTCGAAAAAGGAATCGAATAGAGTGTATAAGTGTTGCAGTGAGGATTGTTCGAAAACTGAAATTAGGGTATCCCAAATTTCTTTCGCGTCAGTTTTCCTTCGGACATGAATAACTGGTTCTTTATCTAGAGCTGTATCAATTATACGGGCTGCACGGGCATTATCACGTTGACAATTGGTATGCGTCAGACGGTTCGTCGTCTTTTGTAGGTGACGTCGGACACACGCGTGTACCATCAACAATCGAAAAAAGGCACTGTTTTTTCAAAGTTTAATCTGTCACTTCCACGTTTCCCACTGTTCTTCGTTTACTAATTTTCTAATGCTTACCGTACTACGAACACTATCGTCAGTTTGTTGCGCTGTCGCGACCATTGTTTCTTTGTCACGAATACCTTACTCAATTCTTTCACAACGAATACGCTTAACAGCAAGCTCAAAGCGCACCTGGGCCCCTAGCCTGTTTTATTAACCCGGCATTAGACATGTGGGGTGTGACAAACCCCAGCGCTCGAAGAATGTAGAAAAAATATTCAAATTGACCACCATTTCTCTACACGTGGTTGTTGAAACTATAGTTCCAGCATAGACACAGTGCGAATAGGACCGTTTCAACGTTGCTTGGGGTTTCTCACACCCCACCAGTCTAAACTCGGAACTTTTTTTTGAGCAGATTTGTTTTGTTTTTGTGACATCGTTTCTACAGGTAGGTTCTTTATTTTAATTAACTATGGTTATTCTTTGTGAATTATCGCTTGTATTAGCTCGTGTATTGATGGGAGATTACGAGGAAGAGCAGAGACGTCTCCAAAGTCTATGGCAAGATGCATAAAATGACGAAAAATTTATTGATGAGGACGATTTCGAAGAAGACGACGAAATAGACAATGTCAGCGTGTGTAGTGATTATCCTGACTGAGAACAGAATGCCGAAGAAGAAAACCCAGAAATGTAGGAGGCCGACGGCTAAGAAAACGTCGCAGACCTGGTTGAAGTTCATAATTTTTATGGAAAAAATTTAATGACATGGTGTAAGAAATATAACGTAAGAACTAGATCCGAAAACATCATACACCTGCCAGGAGTTAAACCATATAGAAAAAATGCCAAAACTCCGCTTCAATGTTTTTTGGTCTTTTTTGATGAAATTATTGCTGATATAGTTGACCACACTAATCAAAGAATTGCAGAAAAATCTGAAAATTGGAAGGCCTGTCCACATTATAAAAAGACATGCATAACAGAAATAAATACTGTATTTGGATTTCTTTATTTAGCAGGAACTTTCAGAAATAATCATTGGAATTTGTCTGATCTTTGGGCCACTGACAGGACAGGCATGGACGTGTTCAGATATACGATGAGCCAGCGACGATTTTCATTTTTCTTGTCTTGCCTCAGTTTTGACAATAAAGGCAATCGGCAAGCGCTAGTCAAAATTGATAAGCTGGCTCCTATAAGAGCTGTTTTTGAAATATTTGTCAAAAACTGTCAGGCTGCTTATTCACCTTCTGAGTATTTAACTATTGACGAAAAATTAGAATAATTTCGCGGTAGGTGCTCCTTCCGGCAGTATATTCCAAACAAGCCAGCAAAATATGGCATCAAAGTACATGCCCTGGTGGATGCGCGCACATATTATGTTTTAAACATGGAGGTTTATGCAGGAAAGCAACCTGATAGCCCTTTCGATATAAGCAATCGTTTGAGAGACATAGCCCAGTAAACACACGACGTCCCAGGGACGTTCGTTTTATGTCTAAATGATGTCGTTACATCCTGGACTTTAAAACGAACCTGTTTCTCAGGATGTCAATGAAGAACGTAGGAAGGGATGCGGGAAAACAAATGCAAACTTAGTGCGCGTGCCCACTTTCTTTCTTGTTCTCTGGTGCCTACTCAACACCCGTACGCTTCTTTGGTATATCAACGGGGTACACTCTGTTTGCACTCTGTATTTGTTTTTGTTTGTATTCTGACTACTTTATTTATCTGTTCTTTATTTTATTATCTAACGTTTTTTGGGTGTTTTAGTGCATAAACAAATTTATTGGGTAAGTTTTTGGTACTTTGATGTATTTATTTATAATGTATAAAAATCATCATTTATTATTATTATTTTGAATTACTAAAAATTAATAAAAAGTTTATCGAAATTAAAAGATCACAATTATTAATAATGGTGATTTAAAACTCCATCTCGCGCGCATACCTGTGCGCTGAACTGAAAATATTTATTTTATGCAAAAAAAATTTTTTTACTCAAAAAATGTTTTCTTTGTATTAAAGGCTTAAAAGCGTGACGTTATCTCACGACTTTTATCGTCGCGATTCACAATAAGTCATCCAAAAATTCACCCACTACCGGTCAACATGACCGATAAGACACAAAATCGCTAATATAACTAAGAAACTATAACGTTATCGCGTTCTTGGTAACATTAGTTCATAGTTATGATTAGTGTACGGATTTCTCGTATTGTATTGCTATTTCCACAATAATTAGTTAGGTAGTTAAAAATACGTCTAGAAATAATTTTGTTTTTAGCACATTCCTCTGATAAAATGTAAATGCGAAACGTATAAGAATTCTTAATGAATTTGCAAAACTGACGTATTTACAATTTTTTTTTAAATAACGATTTAAACAATTTTTAACCGGTTATAATCGATCATCTCTTATGATTTAATCAATAATAGAATAGCCAAAAAGATCAATCAATAATTCTACAAAAGAAGTATCAATTTATCAATTCTATAATTTAGAAAAATGTAAATTCTGACTACATAGAAATACCAAAATAAGTTTTTTGTATTAACTTTTTTATCGACTCTACATGACGATTACCATATTTTATGTAGTTGCATTGTTTCAGGCGCCACTTAAAAAAATCGGGAACAAGGTATAAAAAACTCGCTAAGAAGGGCCAAAGAACGCCGGGATCGAGAAGATAAAAAAATGAAATAATCTAAACTTATTTTAATTGAATATAATTAGAATTATTATTTAAAAATACAGTTTTATGTAATGATAATTTGTATTTTATTTGATAAAGTTATTTTTATTTATTACGTCCAGTCGCCGAGGAGTACGTTAAGTCTTCTTACTAAATAAAACAAACAATAGAAAAAACCACACAGTAGATGTACTTTAACTGGAAATGGTACTTTTCTTGATAAAAATATAATATACATATATAGTAGTAATTACGAGAGCTCGAGTAACTCATTGCTTAAAAGCGTATAAATTAAACAACAGAAAACGTATCTCGTCCAACAGACGTTGCATTGAAAGTATCGATCGACATATTAGTTCCTATTTATTTTCTCGATTCTTGTTTTTTACTTAACTGAGTCACACTCGAGCCACAGAGTACAATCTGTGCTCGAGCTCTCGTAATTACTATATACCTATGCTATATACTAAATCTAAATATATTCAATATGTGGAAAAGGAGAGGGATGATTATCTCCTACACATCCTACAGTCATCTAAAAGGGACGTCCTGTTGCGGATGCACTAAGATGTCCTATAAGGACATCGTAGGGATGCACACACTTGTGACAAAAGAACGTCTCATGAATGTCCCTACGACGTACACAAAACCAAAATGGGATGACTTTGAGACATTCAGTGATCCGCAACATCATGTCTTCGGGATGTTCTTGGGATATTTGGTTTCCAGGAAGGAGACACTATTGCTTTGCATGTCTTTAAAAAAGGCAAGGTTGTGTTACTAATATCATCACTTCATCATGACGATTCAGTAGACAATAATTCTGAAAGAAACTCCCAGAAATAGTCTTTTTTTATAATTTCAATAAATGTGGATTGAATGTTGTGGACGATTAAAAACAAAAAATAATATTTTTATACGGAGATTTTAATATTACCTACTAAGAGGGCCCAGAAAAAGACCACAGCACTAGAATTTAAAAAAAATTGATATCAGGAAGGCATAACTGACCGAATCAAAAAACACTTCTCGCGTCACGCTACTAAAACTCTAAACTGACTAAGAATCGCAGGTTTTTGTACACTAGATGGCGCTTGCCAATGCATTCGGTTTAGTTTAATCATTGAATAGGTTTAATTTTATTCAGCAGGTGTAAATGCTCCGTTGACAATTCGCCAGCTGTTTGGTATATGCGAAAATGCTAAGCTGCTAATACTGCGTTTCGCAGAGCAGCATCTCACGTTTGCAGCATGATGGGATAAATTCCATCAGTTTCTGGACACTGAAAAGGTTTAAACGTATTGATTCCTTATTCTAGGTTTTTAAGATTAATTATTTTTCTCGCTAATTTTAAGTTCCTTTCGGGTGCCCGTTAGCTTCTAGATGCTTATTGATATCTTGGATCTTGGATAAATCTAAATTATTTTGCAGACCGGAGGATTTTTTGACAGTTCTTTCTTTTCTACTGCAGGTTCTTCCGAACAAAAAATTTCGTTTGAAATTTAACGAGTTCTACTTGAATAAAACCAGAAATTTACTTTTTTTACAATTTTTTTCTAAGGCTTTTCTTGCACTTTTTTTTAAATAAATTGGATTTAAAAAACCGATTAATTCCGTAATCTCTTCTAAATCTTTATCCTATCGGACATTTCGTTGATCATTGCATCCAGGGTTACGTTAATAACATTAACATTAAATTTTATTTTAGGATCTGTAGTTCCGGCTTCATCGTGAAACTTTTTTATTTTTCTAATTCTATCACGTTTCAGATGCATATTCTCTTCGTTCAGATCCCATTGAATCTATTTTGACTTGGAGTGTTCAAAAAGTTGTTGAAAATATCAGTTCTTAATTACGCAAGCTTCATGTACAAAACGACTTGAAATAAATCGATATCTTTTTTTGTATTATCTTTGATGTAACATCAACAGCTTGCATCGTTCCAAAAAATTAAAGTCATTAAAAAGTCAAATGTGAAGCTGTTGAAAATACCTGCAGCAGTTGACACTTCTTCATGCTCGTGTTTTATATTTATAATTTTTTCTAAACATGCAATCACTGATATAAAATTTTTGTAATAAAGCGCTTGTCGCCTTGGCTCTTGCTGACCATTTGGTATTGGATAAGCTTTTGAGCGTGCATATTCGTTCTTCTCCTGGCAGGATTTTATTTTCATCTTCACTGTCTTCCGTTTCCAGTTTCGAAAACAATTGATAATCCTTACAAGATTCTTCTAGCATATAGCCCATCGGCGTTGCGGAGAATCAGCAAAAAAAACGGTAGCATTTTTGCACATTTCCAAAAAAATTAATGTTTCTTTTCAAGCACTTTTTCAGCCGCATGGCTTAATACTAAGTTCAACTGATGTGGTGGGCAGTGAACGTAGGGTGCAAAGGCTTTATAATTGTCTTTACTAAAAGCTTTGCGTAATAGAGTGTGGATACCTTTTTTACCACCACTCATCACACTAGCTCTATCATAAGCTTGTCCAACCATATTTTCCGTATCTGGATTGTGACGTTTAAATGTATTTAATAACAACGACGCGTATCCCGGAGCATCATGATGTTTTTCCAAATTTAAAAAGTACAAAAATACTTTTTTTTATTGCAACAGTATTATTTAAATTATCCAATGGGCATAACGAATAAGTAAAGCTACCAAGTCTGGTCAACAATAAATGTTCAAAAAACAGCTTTTTTGTATCTCCTCTAACAAGATATTTTTGGTGGTAACTGCAAGTAGTCCATTTTGTTCATCCATTGATGATCAACTGACTTTTCTTTTAAATATGCTCGTATTCCGGTTGTCGCCATTAGATCTAATTTACTGCGTGAATGTTCATGGATTCTGGTAGATAAATGTCTTCAGTTATTCCACATAACTATATTTTCCTTTCCAAATAACCAACACGTATGACAGTAAGCTACATCTATTTGGGGTGAATATGCAAGTCACCATCGGTTACGTTTTTCACCTAAGCTGTTTTTAAAAACATAATATTTTTTCGAAAAACTACGGTTTTTTAATATAAGATTAGATATGCCTTGTGGTTGGCAAGCACCTAAATAGTCCATGGGCATCCCCAGTGGTACTCGTAAAGAAGAAGGATGGATCAACGAGGTTTTGCGTAGACTACAGGCAGCTAAACGACGTGACCCAAAAGGACAGCTACCCTTTACCCAGAATTGACGATACGCTAGACACCCTGTCAGGATCCCAGTGGTTTTCTACGTTAGATTTAAAGAGTGGATAGTGGCAGGTAGAATTAGAACCCAAGGATCGTGAAAAAACAGCTTTTACGATCGGAACTGGTTTGTGGCAGTTCACTGTAATGCCCTTCGGCCTGTGTAACGCTCCTGCAACGTTCGAGCGTTTGATGGAGACCATCTTGCACGGATTGTCTTGGAAGACGTGCTTGGTTTACTTGGACGACGTGATCGTGGTTGGAAGGTCGTTTGAAGAGCACTTGAACAACTTGAAGGAAGTGTTCCAGCGATTACGTGGGGCTAACCTCAAACTGAGCCCAAAGAAGTGCCACGTATTTAAGAAGGAAGGCCAATACCTTGGTTACGTCGTATCTAGAGATGGAGTAAGGGCTGACCCAGACAAAATCCGAGCAGTGCAAGCATGGCCTAGACCGATCGACAAACATCAGGTCCGAAGTTTCCTTGGGTTGTGCACTTATTATAGGAGATTTGTACCCGGATTTGCCAATATTGCCAAACCATTGACAAAATTAACCGAAGAGAAAGCAGAATTTAGATGGAATGAAGACTGCGAAAATTCTTTTAATCAACTAAAACAAGCCCTAGTCACTTCACCGATTTTGAGTTATCCAAGAAAAGATGGAAAGTTTATTTTGGATACTGACGCAAGCAATCTGGCCATAGGCGCGGTCCTTTCGCAAGTTCAAGATGGACAAGAAAAAGTTATCGCGTATTTTAGCAAGGTTTTGTCCAGGCCAGAAAGGAATTATTGCGTGACTAGGAGGGAGCTGTTAGCAGTCGTTGAGTCCATCGAAGATTTCTACAAGTATTTGTATGGACGAAAATTCTTACTGAGAACAGACCACGCCGCTTTAAAATGGCTACTGCAGTTTCGTAACCCAGAAGGACAAGTAGCAAGATGGATCGAGAGACTGCAAGAGTATCACTACGACACAGAACACCGTGCCGGAAGCAGTCATCGGAACGCTGATGCCTTGTCCAGAAGACCATGTCCGGCGGACTGCAGCCATTGTTCGCGACTGGAAGAAAAAGTCGAATGTCTCCGGAGAACTGCTATGGTTGATGATGAGTGGGAACCTGAGCAGTTACGTCGCGAACAAGAAAACGATCCTGAAATAAGACTACTCCTGGACTGGAAAGAAAGCGGCCGACGACCAACCTGGGAAGAAGTGAGTGCTTTGGGCAAAAATATCAAAGCGTACTGGGCGCAGTGGGACTCCTTGATAGTAGAAGACGGTCTTCTTAAGCGATCCCTAGAAAGTGCCGAGGGCACGGGAACAGACTACAGCATGTAGTGCCGAAGAGCAGGGTGACCGAAGTGTTGAAGCATCTCCAGGATGGGACATCAGGAGGACACTTTTGCATTAAGAAGACGTTGGGTAAAGTGCGAGAACGATTCTACTGGATAAACTGCAAAGAGGACGTCATAAAATGGTGCCGTAAATGCATAGTCTGCGCATCAGGAAATAGTCCAGCGAGAAAGCGCAAAGCACCCATGAAACAATACAACGTAGGAAGCCCTTTGGAAAGAGTAGTGATTGACATCGCAGGGCCGTTCCCAGAATCCGATTCGGGAAATAAATACATACTGGTGGCGATGGATTATTTTACGAAATGGACGGAGGCTTACGCCATATCCAATCAGGAAGCAGCTACAGTCGCAGACGTATTACTAAAAGAGTTTTTCTGCCGGTTTGGAGTTCCGTTGGAATTACACTCCGATCAAGGCCGCAATTTTGAGTCTGGGCTGTTTCAGGAAGTTTGCCGACTGTTAGGAATTAAGAAGACTAGGACAACGCCTCTCCATCCTCAATCTGATGGCATGGTTGAACGGATGAATCGAACAATGGGTAAGTACTTAGCCAAGGTAGTGTCCGAACACCAAAGAGACTGGGATCAGTACTTGCACCTCTTCCTAATGGCATACCGATCATCCGTTCACGAAAGCACAGGCCAAACACCATCCTGTGTAATGCTCGGTCGTGAAATACGATTGCCATGCGACCTTCAATTTGGCCGAAGACCGGAAGAGGAAGTCGCTGGAGAAGATTACGTCAGCAAGCTGGCAAAGAGGCTAGACGAAGTACATGAAGAGGTTCGTAAAAACACACAAATTGCCAGCGACAGGATGAAAACAAGATATGACGTCAAGGCACAAAATGGAGAGTTTCAACCTGGCGATATGGTCTGATTGTATAACCCTCAAAGGAGACGTGGTTTGTCGCCGAAGCTGCAAAGGCAATAGGAGGGCCCCTATGAAGTCGTGCAGCGTATTAACGACGTTATATACCGCATCCGAAAACCGCCCAGAGGCAAGCCAAAAGTGGTCCACGTCGATCGTCTAGCCCCGTTTGCTGGCGATAACCACAATCCGCAAGTTCAGGTCCGAACCAGAGTAATAAGTAGCAGAACCAAGAATCCAATCGAAGAAATGGAGTTCGAAAAATTTATGAACTTATACGGAGGTTCTGGAAAAGCTAGGTTCGGAGTTACCACCGAGGAACAACAAGACCTGTTCCAGACACAAAAAGATTACGCCATCGCACATTGCGTGAGCGAGGACCTTGACATGTCCAAAGGGGTTGCAGTCAAAAAGAAGTTTGGGCAGCTAGATGAATTACGAAGACAGCAACCGGCAGTCGGAAAAGTTTTAGGACTACGTGGTGACGGACGCTTCGTTTTCTATCTGGTCACCAAGAAATACTCACGGGTCAAGCCGTTATACAAAGATCTGTGGCGAACATTATGGAGTCTCAAGAGAGAAATGGAGTTCCATCATGTTAAGAAATTGGCAGTACCCAAGCTTGGTTGTGGCTTAGATCAACTGAATTGGAGGACAGTTCGAAACATGTTGGAGGTCGTCTTCCGAGGAACAGGCATTCAAGTGTTGGTCTGTAGTTACCAACCAAGGAGAATATTGGGTCGAGAAAAGTCCATTGAGTGTTACTTTTATGGTCAAGGAAGTTGCCGAAATGGAGGAAGCTGCCGCTATCGCCACGATCCCTTTTACCGGTGTCACATCCAGTCTCCTGTTCTGGGACAGAACAGTCCTAAGAAGGGGGCAGTGAAACGTTCGAGAAATTATTTACAAATGCAAGAGCCTTCTAGAAGCTGTCTAGAAGATATAGCGAAAAGTAGGAAACGTTCGAGAAGGATTCGAGAAGGATTCGCCGATGTCTATAAATGCCAAACATGGAAATCGTAGGTCAGTTATTGTCGTAACGCGAATGCATGCTGTATTAAGAAGATTATCAAGTGTAAATAAATCGTTAGCACGCGTGTGTCTACATAAATATACCGAGAATAATCGTGTACGTGATTATTAGTGTAAACAAGTGCGAGGCTATCCGAGGACGTTATCTTATCTTAAGTGATATAAATTATAGTGTAAGTGTTTTTATTGAATATTATTACATTTAATTAGTTCGGTTAATTTAAAAGTGTACAAATTTCTAGAATAAGTAAACGTAGTTTTAGTCGTTTTAAATAAATTAGTTAAAAATAAATAATTTGTAACAATACTAAGTCTATTTTTTTTCTTTCGGTGAGTATTTCGTTTTTAAATAAAGCATAGTCCGAAGGAAATGGTTGTGCAAAAGGTTCTTGCTGGGTTTCGGTTTCCTGGTAATTTTTTCGGTTGTTGTCGTTAATTGATCCAAAGATTCTAAAAATGCAGATGGAGAATCAGGAACATTTTGCAATAGAAAGCTTTGCCTTTCATTTTCTGATCCTGAGTCTGTAGTTAATGAATCTGAGTCGGATCTAACGTCAAAAGAAATTATTCTTGAGTGTAAAACGATATTGCAATTAAATAAATAAAATTGATAAATGAAAATATTTTTACCATTGTAAATTTAAAAACAATCTCTAACAAACTAACACTTCAAGTTCACATACATTTATCACAATTCAGTTAAATTTTCGCTTGCGATTGCGAGTACCTACTGCTTGTTTGAAGGAATCAGAAATGAACCGAAATGATTTTCATTTCATTTTCATTTATAAAATACGGATGTTGGAAGAATATTTTGCCAATACAATAGGAAAGAGTATTAAGCTTTTTTTGAAATGAGGGCAGCGGCAACCGGCAACCGACAAAAATATTCAGGCGGCAGATACCTGGCTCTTTTTACTGTGATATATTTATTACGAATTTGGGATTTCTCAGCATTAGGGGCCCGTGGTAATAAATGTATAAATATTTTTTTGTTATCAAACTTAATATACTAAAAGGGTGGTAGCTTGACGATCACAGCTATATCTAGATGTTGGTACTTTTTTTGTTTGCGTGTTTTAGTTTTCAAACGTGAGTGGGTTATATTACAGTTTCCAGAATCTGATTTGGGAAATAAATACACCTTGGTGGCTATTATTTATTTGTTTCACGAAGTGGACGGGACTGGGACGGGGAAGAAGCAGCAACAGTCGCAGACCTTTTGGTATAAGAGCCAAAACTTATTTGATTCTATACTTAATTCCAGAAAATCATCCGATTGTTAGAAATTAAGAAGAACGACGCCTCTCTTTATTCTCAGTTCGAAAAATGTCAGCCAGATTGCATTTTTATAACATCACTTTTTCGTTATTAGCGTGTATTGTCAGATTGCGTTTTTATTACATTACTCTTACGTTATTAGAGTACATTTGTGATGTACCCCACAAAACCACGAGTACTTTATAATAAATTTGAGTAAGTATGTGAACGTCAACGTCAGCAATAAAATAATTTTGATATGTAAGTTTTTAGTATGTTTGATTTAGTAATTAGACGTTGAGATTTACACTCAAATTCGTTACGTAGAAAGTACTTACGGTTATGTGAGATACGTCACAAATACACTCTAATAACGTAAACGTGATGTAATAAAAACGTAATTTGTATACGGTTAGGTATATTGAGGTAAGGAAAAATCGGCGACTCTTTAAAACACATCCTAATAAGGCTTTCCAAAGCAATAGAATAACTGCATATTCAAACTTACACACTAATATTATCACTAACAAAATCTCACTTATTTTGCAATTTACCATCATAAGCTTTAGCTGACAATGAAAGATTTAAACTTTGAAACATGACTTATAATCAAAACGCTTTAAGAAGAAAAAGACGTGTAACATTAAAAAAATAGAATACAAAAATATGAATATTATTTTTTTATAAGAAAATCTACCGTTGTAACAATTTGCTTAAAAAAATATTGTTAGATGGCGTAAACATCGGAAAATAAAATTTCAAGTTTTGTTGTTT
Organism: Aquatica leii; assembly: GCA_035610365.1. NCBI lineage: Eukaryota > Metazoa > Arthropoda > Insecta > Coleoptera > Lampyridae > Aquatica > Aquatica leii. The sequence goes on along the minus strand of CM069436.1, from coordinate 86,278,697 downwards.
AGGTTGTCTAAACTGAATTGCAAAAATTATACACTGCTCATGCGCAAATGTCAGATTATGGGTCGATTTTGGCATGGCGCTGGTCCGGTTTGTGTTTATTGCTTATTAAAATGCGATATGTAAACCAAATTAAAGAGTTTCAGTATTTTGTATGGTTATTAAATGTAAAATTGTAAAAGAAATCAAATTATTAATTACAAATGTGGAAGAGAGTGCAAATGGGACTTAGAGCATTTTTGCTTCTCACTTCAAAAGTGTGGACTTGCTTTTGCTATATGATCAAAAAGCAGACAAGAGCAGTAAGTTTACAATAATACACATTTTTTACTTAGTTTCGCCGACTATTTGTTTTAATTTACTTATCGCGAGTTATTTTATTTGTTGATTTGGTTTTGATAATGTTCTGACGAATAAAGCATAGTTTTGATAAGGTATCGAAATATTGTAGACAAATTAAAGTGTTATTATCTTAATGAAGATTATTTTAACGTATTTTAGTCAATGGCAAGGTTGAGATCATCACAATATTGTAATTTGGCAAACGTCGTATTTGGCAGTTAATCAAATTTTTCGGTTAAACTAACAACTTTTATTAATAAACAATTATTTTTTAGATTATTCAACATCAGTCCGTCAAATATAATATTTATCCTCTGTCACCGTTATCCAGACATCGATTAAGTAAGCCTGTATTTTTTTTTTACTAACGTTTTAATCATTACATTATAGGTATTGTGAAACGCAAGGTGTTAGTATTAGACTTAGACGAAACGTTGATTCATTCGCATCATGATGGCGTTGTAAGACAAACAGTTAGACCTGGAACACCTCCTGACTTTGTATTAAAAGTAGTAATCGATAGACATCCTGTACGGTTTTTTGTTCATAAAAGACCACACGTTGATTTTTTCCTCGATATAGTCTCACAATGGTATGATTTAGTGGTTTTTACTGCGAGTATGGAGATTTATGGTGCTGCAGTGGCCGATCGATTAGATGCAGGACGTGGCATATTACAGCGTAGATATTATCGCCAACATTGCACTCCTGATTTAGGGTCATACACTAAAGATCTTAGTGCGATTTGCAATGACCTGTCTAGTATATTTATATTAGATAATAGTCCAGGAGCTTACAGAGCTTACCCGGGTTTGTTTTTAACTATGAAAGTTTTTTAATTGATAAAATTACTTTTGCAGATAATGCGATTCCTATAAAGTCGTGGTTCTCGGATCCAACCGATATTGCGCTGCTTAACCTCCTTCCTGTGTTAGATGCTTTACGTTTTACGGCAGACGTAAGATCTGTGTTATCACGAAATTTACATCTTCATCGTCTTTGGTAGATTAAGGTTAGTTAATGTTTTTCTTTTATTGAAATAACGAGAGTTTCAGCGAAATTCAAAGAGACCTTGTTGTCGGATACGAATATTCTACTAACCCTTTTAGCTCCCCTCTTTGTACATAATTTAATTAATGGAATATATTTTTCGTCTATTGTGAATCTATCATATTCGTTAATGCAAAGTTATTAATAAGAAACCATTTGTATATTTGAAAATATATGTGATTCTAATGTATTGAATTAATGCCCGAGTAACATGCATTATTGTGACATCTTCAGTTTACACTGTGATAGCTGTCACAGTTTGTGTTTTGCCGCTTATTAATTCTCAGCAGTTATTGAACAATGATAAGATTATACGTGACATAGTTTTTTATATTTTGTTTGTGTTAAATTGAAATTTCGTTTCAACTACAAAACATTCGTAGGTCTATATTTATATATTGTGATCATTATAATTCTGAAACGCTCTGTATAAAAATTTAAGATGGGTGTTTATGAATGACCACTTGATTTTTAAGTCTTTCTTTATAATAAAATTCACTTTTCCATTTTATTACAATTGAATGGCTATTATTTTAGTTATTCTTTTGTATATTGTTCTGTCAGTATATTAAGGTACAGTTTGCAAAGGCCTATCTAAACATATATGTATGCGTACTTTTAAACTTCTTTGCATAATACATATTTAATTAATGCTACACAATCAGGGATTATATCAGGTACACTCGAGAAAAGAAAAAACGAGACACTATCTGTGTAGTTGTGTAAACGGGACTTAATTTATTACAACAACAAAGTCGTTGAATAATTCACGTTTCATTCACTGTTATTTTAACTAATGCAATGGCATTATAGAGCAGTTTTATCGGTTGCGATTTTACCAACGTTTCAAGTTTATATATTTGCAAGTGAACGAGGACAGTTGCATAACTAATTGAAGCTGTACAATAGAATATTTATAAAGTATTTGTTTCTTTAAATCATTTCCTGTGTTTTCTTTTATAATTGTATGACATTCGATTAGCGCTGAACTATAGGTTAATGTCAATTATTTTTATTTAATTATTTACAGTAGAATTAAATTGGGTTTATTTTTTAAAAATTATTTTAAGCATATTGTCTTAAAGTTATTTAAATAAATAATTTTTATGAAATTTACTTTTTATTAGCGTTAATGCTCAGACTACTGAAGGAATGCATTGATAATGAAGGGGTCATAACCCTTATTAATTTTATATTATACTCGTATTTGTAATAGTATAATTAATTTTTATTTCCAATTTTGATAAATTTATGTTTGCGATTAAGTATTATTTATGCTCACAATAAAAAATATTAATTTGTTTTGTTATTTAAATAAAATTGGACAATATTCTCAAAATAGAAAAAAAACTATTCGACTGTAATCGAACGTATTAACGTTAACCTAGAATTAAGTTCTAATTGAATGGTATTCGATTATATAATAAAAAAGAGGAAATATCCAGTTAAAGAATCATGCATGTGTAGCAAATTTATAATAAAACCAACAAAATTGCTCTAAAACACAAATGCATTGCAAACTTCAATAAATCTGTAATGGTTAGGATTAAACCTCATTTACACTGCTATATACTTGTACTTAGAAGTACATAGTATCCCGTTTTTTCTTTCTTGAGTGTACTTGTTTTATCGTAAATACTTAAAAGCAACCGTTTGACAGAATTATTTAAGACCTTGTTTAAAATTATGTGACTAATAAATTTAAAAAATACATGTTATTATACAAATTTTCAAATACAACCTAAAAACAAGAACGCAGTCCCCGTTTAAAAGAATTAAACAGTTCTCGTTGCGTCAATTTACACTCCACTTCGTTAGGTTCTTTCTCAAGTTTTTTTAAGGAGTTCACTATTTATTTCAATTTTTATAATTGCATCTTATTCTACACACATTTGTACAACGTAGGAAAATGCAGAGACAAGAAGGCAGTCTCCCCATTTTGCAAATTAGAGAATCAACTAGTTTTTGTTGCGTCAATATACTGTCACCTTCGTACTTCGTTTTTTTTGCAAGTTTTATAGCTGCATGGTATTTTATATACATTTTTAGTTAGAGAAACGCAGAAACCAAAATTTACCCCCCGCATTCAAATTAAACTAGTTCTCGTTGCGTCGTTTTCGTACGGTTTTTCTCAAATTTTCTAAAAAGATCTCCCTTTTTTCACTTTTTATAATCGCGCCGTATTCTACACACGTTTTTACATAAAAATATGCAAAAAGTCAAATGAAGGTCCCCCACATTTTTAACTGAATATTTTACATAGATTTTTACATAGAGAAATGCATAAACCAAAATTTGTCCCCACATTTTTTCAAATTAAACAATCAATTAGTTCTCATTGTGTTGATTTACTCTCGATATCGTACGTTTTTTTTTTCAAACTATCTTAAAAAGTTCACCTTTTATTGCAATTTTTATAATTGCGTCATATATATTGTGCACACATTTTTACATTAAAATACGTAAAAATCCGAAGGAAGCTTCTACATTTTTTTAAATTAAAATCACATAGTTATCGCTGCGACGATTTAATCTCGATTTCGTACGATTTTTCTCAAATTTTCTTAAAAAGGATAACTTTTGTTGAAAGTTTTATAATTGCTTGGTATTTTACACACATTTTTACATAGGGAAATGCCTCAATGAAAATTTGTTCCCTAAATTTTTTCATATTAAACAATGCATTAGTTCTCATTGTGTCGATTTACTCTCGATTTCGTACGATTTTTTTCAAATTGTCTTCAAAAGTTAATCTTTTATTGCAATTTTTATAATTGCGTCATATTGTGCACACATTTTTACATAAAAATGGGCAAAAATCAGAAGGAAGTCTCCTAAATTTTTTTATAATTGCTTCGTATTCTATACAAATTTTTACATAAAAATACGTAAAAATCAGTAGGAAGTGTCCTACACTTTTTAAAATTAAAACAATCGCCTAGTTCTCGTTGCATCGATTTACTCTCGATTTTCTATGATTTTTTAAAACTTTTCTAAAAAGACCAGCTGTTTTCACAAGTTTTCTAACTGTATGGTATTTTACACACATTTTTACATAGAGAAGCGCATAAACCAAAATCTGCACCCCACATTTGTTCAAATTAAATCAGTTCTCGTTGCGTCGATTTACTCTCGATTTCGTACGGTTTTTCTCAAATTTTCTTATAAAGACCACCTATTTTTTCCAGTTTTTATAACTGCATGGTATTTTGCAGAGATTTTACATGAGGAGACGCGGAAACCAAAATCTGCTCCCCACCTTTTTTCTAATTAAACAATCAATTCTCATTCTATCGATTTCGTACGGTTTTTCTAAATTTTTCCTAAAAAGACCAGCTTTTGTTACAAGTTTTATAACTGCATGGTAATTTATATACATTTTTACATTATTGAAAGTTTTATAATTGCTTGGTATTTTACACACATTTTTACATAGGGACATGCGTAAATCAAAATTTGTCTCCTACATTTTTTCAAATTAAACAGTGAATTAGTCCTCATTGTGTCGATTTACTCGATTTCGTACGATTGTTTTCAAGTTTTCTTAAAAAGATCATCTTTTATGGCAATTTTAATAATTGCGTCATAGTGGGCACACATTTTTATATAAAAATAGGCAAAAATCAGAAGGAAGTCTCTTAAATTTTTTAAATTAAAACAATCGCTTAGTTCTCGATTTACTGTCGATTTCGTACGGTTTTTATTAAATTGTTCTAAAAAGATCGCCATTTACTACATTTTTTATAATTGCGTCGCATTCTATACGCATTTTTACATAAAAATACGTAAAAATCAGACAGAAATTTCCTACATTTTTTAAAATTAAAACAATCGCCTAGTTCCGTTGCATCGATTTACTCTGGATTTTTTAAAAATGTTTCTAAAAAGACCATCTTTAGTTACAAGTTTTATAATTGTATGGTATTTTACACACAATTTTACAGAAAGAAACAGTGAAACCAAAATCTGCCCCCCATATTTTTTAAAATTAAACAATCAATTAGTTCTCATTGTGTCGATTTACTCTCGATTTCGTACGATTCTTCTCAAATTTTCCTAAAAAAGGCCACCTGTTGTATTATAATTGCTAGGTATTTTACACACATTTTTACTTAGGGAAATGCATAAACCAAAATTTTCCCTCCACATTTTTTCAAATTAAACTATGAATTAGTTCTCAATGGGTCGATTTACTCTCGATTTCGTACGGTTGTTGTCAAATTTTCTGAAAAACACCACGTTTGTTTGCAAGTTTTATAACTGAATGACATTTTGCACAGATTTTTAAGTGGAGAAATGCAGAAACCAAAATCTGACCCCCACATTTTTTCAAATTAAACAATCAATTAGTTCTCATTGTGTTGATTTACTCTCGATTTCGTACGTTTTTTTTTGAAATTGTCTTAAAAAGATCACCTTTTATTGCAATTTTTATAATTGCGTCATATCGTGCACACATTTTTACATTAAAATACGCAAAAATCCGAAAGAAGGTTTCTACATTTTTTTAAATTAAAATTACATAGTTCTCGCTTCGACGATTTAATCTCGATTTCGTACGATTTTTCTCAAATTTTTCTAAAAAGGACACTTTTTGTTGAAAGTCTTATAATTGCTTGGTATTTTACACACATTTTTACATAGGGAAATGCGTAAACCAAAAATTGTCTCCAAATTTTTTTCAAATTAAACAATGAATTAGTTCCTATTGTGTCTATTTACTTTCGATTTCGTACGGTTTTTCTCAAATTTTCTGAAAAAGAACACATTTGTTTGCTAGTTTTATAACTGAATATTTTACATAGATTTTTACATAGAGAAATGCAGAAACTAAAATCTGACCCCCACATTTCTTCAAATTAAACAATAACTTCATTCTCGTTGCGTCGATTTCATACGGTTTTTCTTAAATTTTTCTAAAAAGACCATCTTTTTTCCACTTTTTATAATCGCGTCTTATTCCACACACATTTTTACATAAAAATACGCAAAAAAACCAAAGGAAGGTCCCCCACATTTTTTCAAATTAAACAATGAATTAGTCTCTCGATTTTGTATTATAATGGTATTTTACACACAATTTTACATAAAAAACAGAAACCAAAATCTGCTCCCATATTTTTTCAAATTAAACAATCAATTAGTTCTCATTGTGTCGATTGACTGTCGATTTTGTACGATTTTTCTCAAATTGTTCTAAAAAGATCAGTATTTATTACAAGTTTTATTATTGCGTCGTATTCTACACACATTTTTTACATAAAAATACGAAAAAATCAGAAGGAAGTCTCCTACATTTTTTAAAATTAAAACAATCGCTTAGTTCTCGTTGCGTCGTTTTACTTTTGATTTTGTACGGTTTTTCTCAAATTTGCCTAAAAAGGCCACCTGTTGTTGTATGTTTTATAACTGCTTGGTATTTTACACACATTTTTACTTAGGGAAATGCGTAAACCAAAATTTGTCTCCTACATTTTTTCAAATTAAACAATGAATTAGTTCTCATTGTGCCGATTTACTCTCGATTTTGTACGGTTTTTCTCAAATTTTCTGAAAAAGACTACATTTGTTTTATAACTGAATATTTTACATAGATTTTTACTTGACAACTATTGGATTCTTCATTCAAGGAGGGGCATAAAAAACTGCTCAGTTTTTCTTTATGGCGACGTTTCGTGCACTTTATCAGGCCACTGTAATTTATTAACAACAACTATCTAATGAATAAGTTAGCAATAAATTATTATTCATTAGATAGTTGTTGTACTTACGTAAATACATTGCAGTAGCCTGATGAAGTTCACATTTAGTGCACGAAACGTCGCCATAAAGAAAAACTGAACAGTTTTTTTATGCACCTCCTTGAATGAAGAATCCAATAGTTGTCAATTAAAGTTAAATAAGAAGGATAAAGAAACCCTACCATAGATTTTTACATAGAGAAATGCAGAAACCAAAATCTAACCCCCACATTTCTTCAAATTAAACAATAACTTACTTTTCGTTGCGTCGATTTCGCACGGTTTTTCTTAAATTTTTCTAAAAAGGTCACCTGTTTTTGCAAGTTTTATAATTGCATTACATGCACACATTTTTACCTAGGGAAACGCAGAAACCTAAACCTGTCTCCACATTTTTTCAAATTAAACAATCAATTCTCATTGTGTCGATTTCGTACGGTTTTTCTAAAATTTTTCTAAAAAGACCACCTTTTGTTACAAGCTTATAATTGCTTGGTGTTTTACACACATTTTTACTTAGGGAAATGCGTAAACCAAAATTTGCCCCCCACATTTTTTCAATTTAAACAATGAATTAGTTCTCATTGTGTCGATTTACTCTCGATTTCGTACGGTTTTTCTCAAATTTTCTAAAAAAGACCACGTTTGTTTGCAAGTTTTATAACCGAATGATATTTTACACAGATTTTTAAGTAGAGAAATGCAGAAACCAAAACCTGACCCCCACATTTTTTCAAATTAAACATTCGATTAGTTCTCATTGTGTCTATTTCGTATTGTTTTTCTAAAATTTTCCTAAAAAGGCCACCTTTTTTTACAAGTTACTAAAATCTGCCCCCCCACATTTCTTCAAATTAAAACAATCGCTTAGTTCTCGTTACGTCGATTTACTCTGGATTTCGTGCGGTTTTTCTCAAATTTTCTTAAAAGGACTACCTTCTTTTGCCAGTTTTATAATTGCATGGTATTTTACACACGTTTTTACATGGGAAACGCAGAAACAAAAATCTGTCTTCTACATTTTTTAAAATTAAACAATCAATTAGTTCTCCACGGTTTTTATAAAAAATTTCCCAAAAACAAATTTGAACGTGGTCTTTTTAGCCAAATTTGAGAAAAACCATACAAAGTCGACAGTAAATCAATGAAAGTCGAACTAAGAATTAATTGTTCAATTTTTTTAAGGGACTGCTTTCTGGCTGTTGCGTTTCATTTCAAAATTTGTGTTACCATTTATTTTCTAATTTTCTTAAAGTTTACGATATCTTAAAGTTTTTTATACAGTAAGAATAGTTTTCAGTTTTTAAAATCTTTCAGACAATTTTTTTAAATTATTTTATATACAGGGTGATTTACGATTATTCTCTCTGTTTTTTGTGCAGAAACGGTAAGATGGTAAGGTAACATATCAGCATAATTTTTTAGTGAGATATGTCAAGTGTTAAGGACTAGTTTTTAAATTATTTTTAGTTATACAGGGTGTTTTAGAAAATTGTAACATATCAAAGGTTTTTTTTAAAGTAATCCACTATATTTTATGACATTTTTAGATTATACGTTAAAAACTAAGTCCACTTTATTCAAGGTTCTCTATACCTATCTATTATTAATTTCGGGAAAATTGTGATTATAGCCTTTAGGGCTTTACTTAGTTGTGTCGGATTTCGATATTTTTACAGGTTGTTTAAAAAAGGATTTTAGTTTAAATTTTTTAAACATAAAAAAATCCCTTAATTTAAATGGATTTTTCTATTTTATGGGAAAGAACATTATGTTTTCTATCAAAAACTTTTTGTAATGCATATTGTCGAACAGGGATTTTCAAAACGGCCCGCGGCTTTCATTAGCACTGCCCGCTTAAAAATAATAAGTAAAACCATATTATGAAAAATAACTACTACCGCTCTTTAATATTTAATAGTAGCTATATAAATATAATATATACCTGTGCGGATGCAGCCCCCTATTTACTCAAGGAATCTAATGGCGGCCCTCAGTCATTCATAAGTTGGAAACCACTGTTGTAGAATTAATGATATAAAGTTATTAAAAATTTTCCGTGAAATCTCTTTTCTATTTTTGCTGGCTATGCTTTTAAGAGCAAGATATTGTATATTCCGACACATAAAGGTTCCTTAATATAAATTTCAGAAGCTGAACCTGCGCTCTCTATAAAAATAGAAAGTTCTATCAGTAATAATACAGACATCTTAGTTTCATCTAGTTGGCGGCTGTCATTAAACTTAGTGTTCTGTCTGAATACAGTTGATTAGGTACCCTACTTTTAATGCTAGCAGCTATTACATTTAATCATTCAAACTTGAGTTACGTTTACATAATGAAACAATATTCTCAACAAGAAAAAGTGGATATAACGTTTATCCTTTCTGTCCACTTGACGCCATTCTAACTGTAATACATCTTACAAACTGAGAGCAACTATTCTGAACAAGTGCTTATATACCATTCCGAATATGCAGGCTAAGCAATTCACACGTACACAAGTTGAGGCGCCTATGTACACTCAACTAAACAAAAAACGGAACACCTTGGTTAGTTCGAATGAAAGCGGTTAGCGGTCGGCAATCATTCGCGTAGTATACCATCGCGAACGACCACGAATGATTGCCAATCGCATTCGTTAACAAGCCTAGTTTACACCGCTAACTATTTCAATCGAACTATCCAAGCTGCCCCGTTTTTTTCTTGAGTTTAGTGTACAAACTACTGTGACGGGAAACAACCACATAGCTGTTTAAAAACAGATTTTACCCTGTTGTATAAAGGCAGGGTACTTGTAGAAAACATTCTTTTGTTGTTGAGATAACTGCTTTACGTTGAGTTCGTTCTAATGACATTAGTTATCTGAGTTTGACATAACATAGTAAAAATATGAATCTATAGGTAGGCTGAGATTTTAATTGTTTTTTGAGGTAGTTTTATATTAAAATTAATAATTCCTCTTTGACATATTCGCCCTGTTTTATTAATACGTTTCTTTCTGCTTAGTGCTCAAAAACCAAATGGATGTGCGACTTCAGCTATTTTACATCGCAAGAATTACTTGTATATATTAGAATAATTACTATTAGAATAAATTATTTTTTTATTTTATTCGTTTTGTTTAATTGTTATTTTTAAGTAGTATCCGTTGTATGTTAGTGATTTGTAACGTCGCGTCACATTCTTGAATTACCAAAGACAATTTTATTTAGTTTTGTGTAACAATAGAATGTTTTATTGTAGCTAAATTTTAATTACTGTATTAACGATATTTGTACATTATATGTAGGTGAATCTAACAAAGTATTTTCTGTATCAGAAAATATTTCTTTAGTAAATGTTTTTCATAAATGTATTAAATGAACTATTCAAAATTGTGGTACCTGTAATTGGCGTGTTGCGACAATGGAGATTTTGTTACGGTATGTTCTCATATAGTACAATAATATAGCAACTAATGATTAAAGAAAATAATAATTAAATTGTTTTGTTTATTTGTACTTAAATTGTTGCAAAGTTTTATAGGTGTTCTTTGAAGAAAATTTAAAATACTACGTACAAATTTATTATTGGGTATTTTTCTAAGGAATTATGAAGAAATGTAACCGTTTTAAGATTGCGGAAAGTGTACATATCTGTCCTATCAGTTTATTACTGAGTAGCCAATAGAAATGTAAATATTCAAAATTAGATATTACAATGACGTGTAAATATTTTTACTTTATTACTGTATATAGTATTTTAAGAAATATTCTGTCACATTTAAGAGCATAATGTACAATCAAATAGATATTTATTTGATATTTACTCAATAAGAAAACCCGAATTATATTGCGTATTTATTAAAACCCAATTTCGTTTTATTATAACATAAGAATAAAATAAAAACAATTCAATTTCTGGTAACTTCCCTATTTTACAAATGCATATCCTACGATTTTTAAATAATAAAATGCACTTTTATTCAAACAATTCCAAACTGATGGAACCTTAATTATACATTATTTCTAAACTACTTTCGCTATTTTTGGTACCCTGTTCATGTTCAGAAGAGCTCGAACCCGAACCAATTTCCATTAAATCGTCGGATTTTGCATCTATCGTGTCTGGGTCGGGAGTAACACTCGATAACTGCCACGCGGGTATTGAAGGTGGTACTACCGACGTACTGGAAACAGACGGAAATTGTTTTCTAAAAATAAAGAAAATCAATATAATCGCAATTTGTACCAAAAATTTAAAATCTTTGATCCCTCGACCCTATTAAAATAAATTTTTATGGTTTTTACCATACCAGAAAGAACAAATAAATAAAACTGATTTATATATTATGATGAATACACTGGAATCACATGACGCAGTAAAAACAAAGGATGTAATTAATGATGAAACTGTTGGCCTCAAAACACCAATGGGTTTCTCTTACTTTGGTGTCCTTCCTTTAAATTATGTAAGCAATAAGAATAATCTTAATAGTTGATTTATGAATCATTACTGCACTGCAGTTATAATTTTTACTGCTTAAACTATAAATATTTTAGTATTTTAACGTTGATCGAAAAAACGGGCCCCATAGGTGAATGTAAAGACTCACCTACTAAGTAAAAGTCCTTTCACAGTCGAAATTTCCGCTTTTAAATCGTGCAACTGTTTATGCACACTCATTTCACCGCCCTGCGTAATTTTATCAACTTCTATTTTAACGTCGAAAAGCGATTCTTTTAAATCGGTAATGGAACTAGAAACTGATTTATTTAATTCTTCTAACTGATCCTCGACACTTTTCTTTTTTTTATCTCCAAATAGAAACCGCCTAATGAATTTCTGAAATAAGTAACATTAAAAAATAGTTTGTAAAATGCAACGCACAATAAACCTTATAAAACATATAAACAGCATATATGACTGCACTAAGTATAGCTACGTTATGTACAATTTCTTTAAATTTTTGAAATAAAGTAAGGGGTTGTAATTGCATGGACTGTAAACCCGATTGAATTGGTATTGGAAGCGCTGGTGCTTCCCTACTTTGTTGATCGTGTAAAACATAAGCACCTGCACGTTCACACGCTACTTGTATTTCTTTATCTGTCAATCCCTTCCTCTGCAGAAACTTTTGTTTTTGTGCTAACGGCGTATTACTAACATTAGGATTTTGGAGAAATTTAACAGCAGTTTGTACCTACAATCGAACGAGTTATTTTCACCCAATAACAAGCAACTATCTTACGATATTTTCCCGAACTTCTGAAAACTGCTCTTCTTTTGGTACTTCAGCCATGCTTTGTTGTTAAACCCAATAAATTAGTTTTTATAGACGATAAAGTTCAAACTTCTTAAATACTTCTCGTTTCCATATCAAAATCAAAGGTCGGAGTTCACGTAATGTGGGTCTTTCTAAGCTGCTTTTTTTTAGGTATATCGCGAATTTATGTACTAATTACGATTCAACCCGAAATAAATGTATAAAAAAATGGGTATTAAGCAATACTACTATCAAACTCACTTTCAAAGATCAACTTAAAGTTTAATTTATGGGATTTTTTTACATTTTTCTCTAACTGAAACTTCATTTATTCAATGGGAAAAGCATGAGTTTGTTACGTACATCGAAAAGTTAATTGTATATGCGTCGAATTAATCATAAATTTTAATCGAAAAGTATATTTTTAGAAAAGTTTTAAGCCGTTTTTACATTATCATAATTTTATTAAGTTATAAAATAAATTTAATAAACAATCACTTAAAATTTACTAAAGAATAAAATATGTTAACTACCGAAATAACGTGTAAAAATCGTGTTATTTTGATCGTCGCGTTAATCTAAATGGCGCCAATTTAAAGAAATATATTTCTTTTAGCACATAAAATAAGATTATATGCGCTATATTACTTTTGGAAGTTATAGTGATTGGTGTAAGTAACTACGGTGAACAATTTGCTAGGTTAATTTTCTGTATGTAATGCGATGTGACTCACTTGCATTTCAAAACTATATCCCGCAAACCAAAAAGTAAGCAGCGACATCTCGCTGTGGTTGCTATAGTCAAGCTTGTTATACACTGCTTACTTCCGATATGTGAGAATTATTGTTAAATCAAACATACAGCAAAAATAAATCGTAGTTTTTGTTCAAGAGCACATTAGATTTTAATCTAAAAGTTGTTACATGCAAAAGTTGGAAACAATGTCACTGCCTGAAATGAGGTAACACAAACGATGTTGTGCCGCTGCTCAGTGGAGACGGAGTGGGTTATATTTTAAAATTCCGTGATAACTTGGAAACGAGATTGACATAAAATCGAAATAAAATGGTTAAAAAAAACTCAAAATCGGTTAGGGCGCCAATCAAGGACACGATGATTATAGCTTCTGGACCCCTGATAACCCAGAAGCTCATCTGGTTGGTTACAACCCCTGGACTTACCTCGAGTTGTAACTGGCTAAACTCTGAAATGTACTTAAAAATTTACGTACGCGGCAGCTGAATGAATAAAAGCTCTTTACAGTTTAACAATTTAACATTTATTGAATTAATAAAATAATAAAATGAATATCAAACAAACTTGAATAAAAATAATAAATGAAATAATAATAAACCAGACAAAATTCACAAACTGAATATAAAAATTAATATATATAGAAAAATAAAGCGCTAACTTGTTCAAAAACAAATAAAAATAAAATTCAAGGCCTTGTCCGCATACTTAATCCGTAAATTTAACAACAAAAAAAAATACAAAAGTCATAAAATAGACGTCCGAAACTTTGGTTTCGAACTCAGCGTTAAAGAAAAAAATTACATGTTACATTATCTTTCATGCATGAATACGGCTTATTTTTTTTACAAAACACCAACCAAAATTAATTAATTAAAGCGAAATTCACGCAAACTTCTTCAAGTGTTTCTTGAAATAATTATAACTAGCCGTAACTCAGTCGGCTCAAATCAAAGCTTGTTACATGCCAAAGTTAACACACGGTCACTGCCTGAAACGAGGTAACATAAACGATGTTGTGCCACTAGCTCAATGGAAAAGGGGTGGGTCATAATTTAAAATTCCGTGATAAATTGGAAACGAGATCGACAGAAAATCGAACTAAAACGGTAAAAGACTCAAAAATCGGTAAGGGCACCAATCAAGGTCACGATGAGGGTAGCTTCCGGACCCCTGATTACCCGAAAGCTCATCTGGTTGGTTACAACTCCGGAACTTACCTTGAGTTGTAACTATTCTGAAATACACTTAAAAACAAAAATACGTATGCGGCAGCTGAATGAATAAAAGCTCTTTAAAGTTTAACAGTTTAACATTTATTGATTGAATAAAAAAAAAATAATAATGAATATTAAACAAATTTGAATAAAAGAAATTAAATAAAAATAAGTAAATAACACAAAACAAAAAAAAACAATCTGAATACAAAGTTAATGTATAAAAGAAAAATAATACAACAAAAAAAAACAAATAGCGTTAACTCGTCTTTTTCAAATAAAACATAATAAAAAAAAATTAAACTTCAAGGCCTTGACCGCATAAGTAATAAACAATTCAATTAAACTAAAAATACACAAGTTATAAAATATACTTCCGAAACTTTACTTCGAACTAAACAAAATATAGTTTACATATTGTTACATTATCTTTTATATGTGAATAAGATTTACTTTTACACACGCACAAAACGAAATTAATTACATTTAACTTTACGCAAACACCTTTAAGTGTTACTTGAAATAATTAAATTTAACGTTAGTCGTAATTCAATCAGCTCAAATTCAAAGCTTTTACTTCATTTCAATCGCGGTTCACTACACGGTAATAACCAAAATCGATAAATACCTTTTACTTAATTGTAGATTCCAGGTGAACTGCGGGTCACAGTGGTTTCCGAAAGCTACGACTTTAGATTGACTTCGGTTGCTCCAGGTGTACCGTAGTTGGATACAAGCTCGATGGAATCCCCAAACAATAGAACACCGGCGGAAGATTTATTTCACAATATAATTTAAGCCGCACAACGGCGAAGAAAAGGATTTTTCCACATAACACATCGACATTAAATCCCTCGAACGTGATTGATTATTTTTTTGGAAACCATAAAGTCTAATTAAACCGTAAATTACGAAATTTAAAAAATCAAACTTTTCACCACTACACTAAATTTTCACGGTTCCAACTTCCGCGGCATTACATAACGATAGGGTAAAAGTACCCTAATCACTCAACTACATCTCAGTCCCCGGTTTTTCTTAATTGCGACCAACGATTCATCCCCAAAACCAAAATCTTACCTCTTTTAAAACTTCGTATCCCTACTTAACTAATTGAACTTGCGCTGTAAAATCTTTGTAAAAGATAGAACATTAAACGAACTAAATTAACAAAGATGAAAAATATAATTGGCCATGTGCATCTTGACACGTAGACCTTCGACAGAAAACATTTCTCACCAAAAAATGCTTAGCTCGCTTAATTGCAGGTGGCTCGTAATCGCGCTTTATAAAAGAACTCAGCCTAAACAAAGTGTAGATACCAAGAAAAATGGATCAACTTACATTCCAAAAGGAAGTCGTAAATTATATAGAATTGTTATTTTACTGAGATAAACAAGTAAAACACTAAATCAAAATCAAAACCACGGGACTTTATGCATTCAAAAAAAATACCAGTAATGATTGTAAAACAACTCGAAATACCAATAACTTAAATCACACGCAATAAAATAACGAGCAAAACGTTTTCGATGCTAATATTGAACTAATCAAACGTACCAATAACAAAAAAAAAACAGAAAATTCAGCCAGCTGAATCTATTTACGGGGTCTGACATAAAAAGATTACTGCTGAAATCCCCAAACGCTGGTTACAAGCTTTTAATCATAACGATCGCGGTTCACTTCACGATAATAACAAATTCAATAAATACCTTTACTCAATTGTATACTCCAGGTAAACTGCTGGGCACAGTGGTTCCAGAAGCTTTCGAGTTTAGATCGACCCCGGGACGGTCTAGGTGTTCTTGTAGTTGACTGAAGGTTCGGTGGGACCCCCAAACAATGAAATGACGGCGGAAGATATGTTTTAATGCAGCATTGAAATCCGCACAAAAGCGAAAATTGGATTCTCAGCATAACACATCGTAAATAAATCCAACTCGAACGTGAGCTTTATTATGGATACCATGAAGTTCAATAAACCGTAAAATTACGAACTTGGAAAACCAATATTTCCTATCACACCACTTAATTTTCACGGTACCATTTGTTTAACTTCCCCGAACCCTTGACTACGTCACGGAACCCGGTATTTCTTAATTGCGATCAAAAAAAAGATCTCTCTCAAAATCAAAATTTTACTCCTTTTAACTCCTCGTAATCCCACTTAATTCAATAAACTTGCGCCGTAAAATCTTTGTAAAAGATGGAACACTAAACAAAGTAACTTAACAAAGATGAAAAATATTGTTACCACGTGCGTTACGTCACGTACGCACACGAAAAGACAGGAAATGTTCTCACCAAAATGCTTGTTTAGTTAAATTATCAAGTGATCCAAATCACGCTCGTAAGTGACCTCAACATAAACAAAAGTAGATTCTAAGAAAAATTGATCAAATTACATTCCAAAAAGGAAGTCATAAATTAGATAGAGTTGTTATTGCATTGAAATAACCAGAAGTAAAAACACTAAATCAAAATCAAGACCACGGAAATTTATGCGTTTAAAAAATAAACAAACCAATAATAATTGTGAAATAGCTATAAAATACAAATCAACTTAAATTAAACGTAATAAAATAACGAGTAAAACGTTTTCGATGCTTACACAGTAATCAATCGCTAAAATAAAAAAAAATTCAGCCCAATAAATCTGAATACGGGGTCTTCATCAATTATATTTATTTATTCGATTCCGATCGAAAAGATGTTCTAACTTTCGTGGTTTTTATTCGACTATAACTCGTGAAACTTTAACCGAAATTTTCTCTGTTTGGTAGGAGCCTCAATAGAAAAGGAAGAACAAACGAATAAACCTTCGCGGTCCTCCAACTAAATGTAAATGCAAGGTAATTACCTAACTTAGGTTTATAAAGCAATTAGTTTTAATCAAAAATATCAACACACGTCGGAAAGCTAAGACAACCAAAATTACAGTAACTTTGTAAGAGTACAAAATTTCTGTCTACATTTTTTTTTAATTATTTAATTTATAAATAATTGCTTAAAATTTACACAAGAATTTTTCGCCAGATATGTATTGCAGGCTAAAAGGTTACATTTAGTTAAATTAACACAGCTTACTCTGAGTCGGACTGCTTAGTTGAAATAGAAAGATAAAGAACGGCACGCTTCTCGGGCGCCAGATTTGTTCGAAGAGTTCACTTTCTTGTTCGACGGTATTGACGGTAACTGAAGTAAAGACCCGGTTGTCCAGGGTTTCGAACAGACTTAAAAGCGCATCGAGGCGACGGAAATAAAAGACAACAGTAATAAAAATAACTTTATTTTATTCTTAAAAAAACGACTCGGTATATCGGCGAGCTAATCAAAAAGAGCGGAAGCAGCGGAAATAACAACCAAGCAAGCGTAAGACTAATTTCCAGGGGAGGCAATTTGGGGAAGATCATTAACTGTTACTAGCGGGAAACATTTAAAATAAGTTGACTGTTTTATGTATGAGTAGATTGAACAATTAGTTTTAGTTAAATTAAAAGCGTATCGTTATTTAAAAAATTATTACTGCTTAGAGTTTAAGTCCAGGGAGGGGAGACAACTGCTCCCTCTTGCCCTTCTTATGAGCGCACTTGTGCTCTGGGACCCCGGCTCCTTTTCGGGTTGAGCTCCAACTGAAAGTGAAGTATCTGCGTTGGGCCCCGGTTTTACTGCGGACGTTCAGAAAAATGAGAACGACTTTAAGCAGGGATGATATGCGTTCTGACGAATGAAGCGACTTTAAGCGGGGATAGCGCGCGCTCTGATGCGCGTTCGGTACCCGGTGGAAATTCCCTTCGATTATTTATTTACAAACGGACATCGGCTAATTATTACAATCTCAATTACAATCACATAAATCAGTCTTAATAGTAACAATAACATAAATTAATAGCGGTTCCTATAATACCAATAAATAACTTAACTCGGTAATGCAAAAATAAAATAAAGTAAATACATACAGTTCAATAAAACTATATAAATCGAAATTAATAGTATCGGATACAAAATAAATAAAACGCAATACGGCAAAACTCAAATAAAACAAACGATGCGTTAACATAAAATAAATAAATAGCGGAAGTAGATCTAAAACTAAACTTAAATTAATAACGGTTCGTTACAACAGGAAATTCTCAATATTTTACCTGTAATCAATCTTTATGTCAGAATATACAAATTTCATTTGAAGTCACTGATACCGTGCACTATATAAAGCCGACGCCCGTTTCGTAAATTTGAGCTTTAAATCTCTTATTCTAACCGTCCGCTTCTAAACTTAACTTTGTATCTTCTCTTCAAACCTTTTGCTTCTAGACTGAATTCTGAATTGCTTATTCAAACTATCCGCTTCTAGACCAAAGAACTCCTTCGACTTTAATTGATTAAGCCGTATACTTTGTTAATTTTTCAACCGTTTTATTTTCTGCTATTTTTAGTTTCAGTTTCTGAATTTCATTTTTAGTTTACCGTTTGTTTCCGCTAGAACTTTTATTATTTAATTTTAACCATTTCTAATATATTTAATTATCTTTAAATAGCTGATCGCGCGTAGTGAATCTCCGATGCGCTTTTAACGCAAAAGAATATCTTGGCGCATGAGGTCAGTATTAGATCCTCGCCGTAATCTCAGAGAGCAAAAACGGTACCGCGTGGCGCTACTGGAAAGAAGTTTGCTCCTATCGTAAGCAATGATTAATAACCCGATGTCGACACAGCGTAATAACTATGCTGCGCCGTTCACGACAATACTTCTGTCTTATCATCTCATTCGAATTGCAAAAGAAACTCTGTAGCAAAATAACTTGGTCTTCGATTATCATAACCTGCAATTGAACTTTATCGTAAACCAAACCATAGTTTTAATTATTCCATTAACTATAGTACTTAGCAATAGTTCAGTTTCGTTGTTTTGGTAACATCACTCTCCGATTCAATGTAAACACCTCCAGTAGAGTATCATTTCAAAACATTAACTGAAAATAATTTTCAACTAGAACTACTGCCAGTTCAGTTATTTTCGTTAGCTCAATAACTACCTGTAATACGTTTTCTGCACATGATCTACCCGTAATCAACCAAAAGTTATTTAATTAACTTGAGAACTAAAAACAAGTGTTCAACATTTTGTAAGCACTTTGAGACCGATACATCTTATTTCGAAGCGGACCACTTCGACGCTTCCACTTCGACACCGCCGCTTCGACGCCAGATCATTTCGACGCGACATTATCTTGAAACGAGATCATCTCGACGCGCCCTCAACTCGACGAGAACTCTTCCTTAAAATCATGAATTTTGTATTTTTAATTCATTCAACGTTATGGTAATTTCTTTAATGTAATGTAAGTATCGGCTTGTATGTAAGCGTACTTATTTTGTTTAGTTATAAAAAAAATGCAATATAGGTTATTAAATATGTCGAAAACAATTTGGAAAATATAGGTACATAATATAAAGACCTGATTTGATACTATGGCAAAAAAGTGATGATGTTAGAATAACTTAGAGGCATTGCACACAATTTCTTCATGGATTAAGATGCATATTGTTACTTATTTTTTATTATATCTGTTATTATTTCTTAATATATATTTGAATCTGGTTTTATTTCAATATTGATGATACGTGTACTAGTGTCATTGTAGAAATCGAATCGAAATACTTTATTTTTAGTTTGAAGTAAAGGCGATATTGTGGTGTGTTCTAACGTTGGGATGAGCTCGAGTCGAAATGAACTTGCGTCGAGATGATCTTGCGTCAAGATGAACTTGCGTCGAGATGATCTCGCGTCAAGATGAGCTCGCGTCGAAACGATGGTGTCGAAATTACCACTATAGGACCTCATCGCCAACCCCCCTCCCCTAGAAAGTAACTCAATTACAGCCGCCGGTATAATTCATGTATGTAATTTAACTTTTATTTTTGTACATACAATTATATTATAATTATATTTAATTTATTTTGTATATTAGCAATAAACGAATATATGAACCTGGCGTACTTCAATTCTTTGACTTGACACTATCTAGAAGACCGCAGCCAGCTGCAATATAAAAGGGCAACAACGTAATGGCCCACAAATTAAACAAACACACAGATATGATAACAGATTTAAATCGCAAGACATATAAACACGTGCACCAACATCATCACTTTAAACTGAAGAAGCCGACGCCCTTGCCTGTGGGTACTGAGGTTCTGGTTACGAATCTACCCAGCTAAAATTGAAGCTTTGGTAGTAGAAACAATTAAAAAAATTTTATATATAAAACAAGTAAACGAAAATGTAGGGTCCCGTGCCATGAAAGCAACCTACCGCAACTAGAAAATACACAAATATGCAAGGTCTCATAGCATAAACGTAACTAACACATAACAAAAATACAAGGTTCCATAGTATAGAAACAACCTTCGATCGTTTGTTGTTGCTCAATCACGGTAGAAAAATATTAAATTTACATTCTACAAGGCAATACACACAATGGTTTTTATATCAGTTATCAAACCTTTTATAATCACCATCCATAAGTAAATGTTACGACTAAAAAGTATGTCCAAACTTTGAGCGACTTTTGTAGCATCAAATTATAAACGTACGAAAAACTAATGCATTATTATTCATAATTTAGAATTGAAGCCAGAGATTAGCATAAATACCTTGCAGAGAAAATGATCTAATAGATTAACACAGATTGATTCTAAAACACGTCAAATATATATAAATAACAAAAACAAAAGTGGTAATGAAGTTTAAATAGCTTCTTTTTACAAACAAAGAAAATCATCTACATAAAACCACTTTCAATTTTTATAATCTTCAAATTTAAGTATAAATAAAGAGTTAATTATTTCGGTTACATTTATAATCGTAAATGTTTTATACAAAATTTCACATGCTAAATGAAGTTATTGAAATTGCAAGACAAGGAAAACGCTACAAACGAAGATTGCATTTTAATCGTCCTTTTAGTTTCCTCGGCCCATTATTTTCATAATGTCTAAACGTAAGAATAAACGGTTAATTATTACAATCAAATTTACGACGCTTGATGTTGTGTCTAAACTTACATATAAACGCAACCATAAACATAAGGAAAGGCTACGAATATAAATTACATTTCAAGCAGTCCTTTACGACATGTCAATTCAGTAATTTTAAGTTTTAATTAAAAGTTAGTGCAAAATCTCGTTGAATAAATCTAAATCGTACACATAAAACGATGAAATTAAGAAAATGGAAATGGCCGCCAATGCGTTTGTTTTATAAAAACAAAGAAAACGTAACGTTTCTATAACGCTGAGATTTTAATGCAAAGTGTTTACAAATTAGAGTTAATTTTCCCATCACTTATGTTAGCTAACGTATAGAGTTACTTAGATTAAAATTAAAAATAACACAAAAAAATAAGCACACATTTTATATCAAGAAGGCCGATTGTACAGACAGTTGACACCATTCTCTCGCTACTACCCTTAGTGTTCTCAAAACCTCTCTTAAAACGAATCATGCGTAAAACGATGGTAACAAGGCGCAACTCGTAATTTTCAGTCTTCCCGCTAGCTGACGATGCTTACGTAATTACGCGCGTCTTTAATTGAATTTAAATTTAAACTGAACTATCTCAAATGCAAATCTAATGTTTTATTTACCGTTAAGGACATTCATCGGGTGATTTCAGGTAGTTCTCATTATATGGGGACCCTGTGCTTTTATGTGAAGTAACGTATCTTGGGCATATGATATAGACAAGTGCATGCTTCTATGTATTAAAATCGCGGTAAGCTGCTTCCATGATAATACACCCTATATTTTATAATATTTGTTAAATATATTATGTTGTGTTGATTACATTTGTGTATTTTTGGCCCACGTTTGTTTGTACCGACACTCCACCTTTAGCCAAATTACTTCCGTAACTAGGACCCCAGTACCTACTGAACCGCCGCAGCTAACTTCTGATCAGTTTAATAATATGGTGGTGTCCGTGCATGATTTGTTTATGTATTGGGATTTGAACTTGTTATTGTACTTATGCTTATCGAAAACGTTTGTTTAAACTGACGACATTCTAACTTCTAGACAGACATTGTTGGAATCTTATTTATCTGAGAAACGTTACAATAAAATGAGATGAGACACAATTACTTGTTAATTTAATTTACTACCGAGGTTGCTTTTATTAATTCATAAACCATACTTCTTTTTATTGTACACTTAATTATATATTTATAAATAACACAAAGAAAACCAAAGACTATACAAATTTGGTATTATTCTTGCTGATTGCACTGCGGGTTAAAATCTTTTTGACTTTAACCTTCAGCCTGTGCGATTATTGTAGTTATCGTTCTTTCCGCCAAATGACAACGCTTACGTAATTTCGTGCATCTTTAATTCAAATTTAAGTTGGATCATGTCGATCAATGTATACTTGAATGCGTGACCGAAGGAATTAATGGAACAAAGTTTTATTAATTATCTTTTTTTTTGCGATTTTCATTCTGCAATAAATTGCTTTAGTTTTCCATTTCTGCTTGTGTAACTCGTACCTGAAATTTTGATTTAGAAAATGTTCTAAACGATACAATTTCTAGCAAGATCAGAATCTCAGACACGAATTGCGCACGTGGAAATAAAAAAACTGCATAATTAAAATTCAAGGACGAATTGCATAAGTGAGAACTCTGCATAAAAAGCAAACAAAACAGGTTTTGCCGGTAACCGTTTGAGCACCGCTCTCTAATGGATTCGACGAACTAAAAATTCGATGAATCTATGTATCCCTAGAAATCAATTTTAGACAGCGGTTAAACGGGCGGATCGTCGACAGCAGTGTACGGTACCGACGTATACGTCAATATGATTGATGTTAAAATGATATTAAACATTTTTTAAGCTATAAGCAGCTATTAGATAATTTTAAAAACTCCTAAAAAACAGTAAGTTATCAACAGCTTATGTTCTTCAATACAAAGATTTTATTCTAGAATTTCGTACAATGATCGGGGGGCTTTTTGTCTATAATCATAAGGGGGAGGTACTTATCTCCAGGGTTTATCGCGATGATATTGGAAGAAACGCAGTTGATGCGTTTCGTGTTAATGTGATACATGCCAGGCAACAAGTTCGTTCTCCTGTAACCAACATTGCAAGAACATCGTTTTTTCATATCAAGGTAAATCCGTTTGTTGTTGTATGCAATCTTATTAATCGGACTGTTTTCAGAGGGCAAACATTTGGCTAGCAGCTGTAACTAAACAAAATGTTAACGCTGCCATGGTGTTTGAGTTTTTACTCAAGATTATCGAAGTTATGCAATCTTATTTTGGCAAAATTTCAGAAGAAAACATAAAAAACAACTTTGTTTTGATCTACGAATTATTAGATGGTGAGTTTATTAATAGGCAAAATTTGGTCGGTGTTTACACTATAAATTTAAATTAATGACGTTCTTGATTGTATTTTTGCTTTTGATTGGTACGAATAAGCGGATGTAAATCTCGAATTGTCAATGCATTTTTAGAAGTCTTTATTTTCTTACAAAAGTTTTCAGTACATTTTTCTACGGTTACAATTCATATGAACGGTAACAAAAGTTTGCATTCATTGGTAATGTAATTACAGAAATTTTGGATTTTGGATATCCTCAAAATTCTGACACCGGTGTGCTGAAAACTTTTATAACTCAACAAGGAATCAAATCGGCTACTAAAGAAGAACAAGCCCAAATTACATCTCAAGTTACTGGTCAAATTGGATGGCGTCGTGAAGGAATCAAATATCGACGCAACGAATTATTTTTAGATGTTTTAGAATACGTAAATCTCCTTATGTCACCTCAAGGTAAGTAGAATTCTGTTATGAACGCAACAAGAATATACCTCATGCTTTATGGTATTTATAGGCCAAGTATTGTCAGCTCACGTGGCTGGAAAAGTGGTTATGAAATCTTATCTCTCTGGAATGCCTGAATGCAAGTTTGGTATTAACGACAAAATCGTTATGGAAGCTAAAGGCAAAGGTGGTTTAGGAAGCACAACCGATTCAGATCCGACCCGTTCTGGTAAACCGGTTGTCGTAATTGACGATTGTCAATTTCATCAATGTGTAAAATTAAGCAAATTTGAAACTGAACATTCCATTAGTTTCATCCCGCCTGATGGCGAATTCGAACTCATGAGGTACCCGTCATTGTTTCGCATCGTATTTAATCTTTAAAGAGTATTTTTATTCAGATATCGTACTACAAAGGACATATCTTTACCTTTTCGTGTTATTCCTCTTGTGCGTGAAGTAGGACGTACCAAAATGGAAGTAAAAGTAGTTCTTAAAAGTAACTTCAAACCATCGCTACTTGGACAAAAAATTGAAGTGAAGATTCCCACACCTTTGAATACATCCGGTGTGCAATTAATTTGCCTTAAAGGCAAGGCCAAATACAAAGCTTCAGAGAATGCAATTGTTTGGAAGTAAGTGATTTTAGTGTTACGTAAACTTAGTTAATTGCGTAATTGTAGGATAAAGAGAATGGCGGGAATGAAAGAAACTCAGTTATCTGCCGAAATCGAGCTTCTAAAACTGATACCAAAAAGAAATGGACTCGTCCGCCGATATCGATGAATTTCGAAGTACCATTCGCTCCATCCGGATTTAAAGTCAGATATTTAAAAGTTTTCGAACCTAAACTCAATTACTCTGATCACGATGTTATAAAATGGGTCAGATATATCGGACGTAGCGGATTGTACGAAACTAGGTGCTAAATTAGATCTGCCCTTTCTTTGTCGAATTTACCCCAAGTTGTAACATAATCCTATTTTAAGTTTTTTTATGCATATTATGTCTACCAGTATATTACCGTTTAGGCTTTTTAGATTATATGTACGTCTCTATTAAAATTGCGATGGCATCGATGAAACACCTATGCTCTTATTCGAACAATTGCTCATACGGGAAAACATTCAAAGTATTGTCTGCAACTGATATTAAAAAGACAATAAAGGAATCTTAAGAGCATGGTGGCGTTTCTTTAATGCCGTAATGAAATTGTTATAATAATGATGTATGGAAATAATAAGTAATTGATGTGTAATTGCTTTTAATGTAAACAATTAAAGTGGGTAGTATATGAAGGTCATTTTAGTGTAGATTTTTGATGAGTTAAATAAGTTGTTTGCTCAAACATTAGTTTGAAAGAATCGTGATTATATAAACGCGAAGAAAGGAAATTTAACTAAATAAATTTTCAGTTGAAAACGTCCGTAACGTATGAATTTAACGACGAAACACCTTGTATGTAAGTATAGTTCAAGTTTAGTATGAATAATGTTCAAAAGGTACTGCAACAAGTATGTTTTTTATACACCGGCTCAGTTGTCAAACAGCAGTTTATCAATTTTTTTTAGAACATCAGTATACTTGAAATTCAACAAATTTGTGCTGTACTTTTACGTAATTTAATACAACATAATTCACAATGGTTGTGGAAAAACCATCGCATTCTTCCAACCCTTTAGAACAATTTGTACTTTTAGCCAAAGCAGCTAAAGGGGCTGCTTGTGTAGAGTTAATAAAACAAGTGCTTGAGGCTCCTGGAGTTTATGTGTTTGGGGAATTATTAGACATGCCATATGTGCAAGAGGTGCTTTAATCATTAGTTTGAGTTTTGCGAATTTATCTCATTTGTTTTAGTTAGCAACTGGTGCTCATAGTGCAGTTTGGAACACTTTAAATTTGTTTGCATATGGGACTTTTAAGGAATATGCTCTGAATAAGAGCAATTTGTTGGAGTTAACGCCAGGACAGAAGAAAAAATTACAGCATCTAACCATAGTTACTCTCGCTACCCGTACAAAGGTAATTAATTATTAACATGTATAATTGGACAGTCACTGTTGTGTACCGATCAGGTTTGTTTTTAGTCATTTATTATTTCGATTCAATTTTTAATGGTTATAACTAATAATAATTAGACTTTGATACTTATTCAAAGTAACTGCTTTTACTGTTGTTATAATTCACGGATTGAGGTTTCTTAGCTATGATTTTTTCTGTACTTTACAAGCAAGGCTAATAGTTGTTTATTATTGTTTGTTGTGTGTATTAATGGTTTCTAATTGTTGGAGTACTTTTCTCTTAGTCATTTATCATGTTCTCAATACAGGCTGTTTATGGTTTTGTGATTTTAGTTACAAAGCGAGATTAAACATCTTAAAAGAAGGTTATTAACGTTATAATGATTGATTAACAACTTGTGCAAAGTAAATTTAATTTTAAACGATAAGTTATTAGTGAATTTTTTTGTCAGTCATGTTTCTCATGTTTCATCAATTGTCGCTGCACTGCTGATTTGACAAATTGTTCTGAATCCTAATAACCAAAGTCCATCGAGCCCGGTGTCCATGTCGAATCAACACAGTGACTAAACCTCACCATTTGAGATTTTGATGAAATTTGATAGGTACACTGCCTCTATAAAGTAATTGGACAGTTTTAAGCGCGACTTGCAAGGTAGGCAATCAAACTTACGTTACAACAAAACGCCTAGTTAAATTTGACAACATTGGCATTAGAGACATTATTTGCAGCGATATTACGAGGTTACTAACTATTCTTCATAAGCACTGCCTCAAACCTTCAAAGAGCATGTTTCTTGCCTGCAAATATTTATCTAAATTGTACCCTAAAGTTTTAAATTTTTCTTCGCCGAGTTTTCTATTTATTTATGTTTTCTGCTTAACTAATTAAAAGATTTTAATTGTTATTTATGATTAAATAAGTTCCATCTATAACTCGAATAATGATAAACTGATGTATGCTCAAATATAAAACTACTGTACTAATTAGCCTAAAAGTCTTAATATATCTGGATTAAATTAATGTCAACATTCCGATTTTCTTTCCAAAGGAAGTATTATCACCATTAAAACGTAATTAGTGATCGAACAATTGCAGTATAAATTTCCATTACTCCTTTTACCTTATACGTATGAAACCAATGAGGTATAATATAATAACTACTGGAGGCACCACTTCGTATGCTAGTATGGTTACGAATTCGGTCCGGTTTTATTTCGTGTTTCCCCACTCCATCCGGACAAGAAAGCAAACTATCGTGTATAGTTAAGTGTTTAAATTACATTCGACAATTTTAGTTTTGTCAATTTTATTTGCTTAAAGTGCATTTAATAATAAATTTAATAATCTTA
Organism: Aquatica leii; assembly: GCA_035610365.1. NCBI lineage: Eukaryota > Metazoa > Arthropoda > Insecta > Coleoptera > Lampyridae > Aquatica > Aquatica leii. The sequence continues at coordinate 86,251,136 of CM069436.1, read as the reverse complement.
ACTTATCTATAATACAAGGGTTTATTTTATAAACGGAAAGAGGTAAAAAATAATCTTGCGGGCACCGTAAAAAATGTGATAATAAGTAGAATGTTGTTTAAAAATTATATTCACCCAATTGTAAAGACGTTTGGAGTGTCGCATGTGTGGAAAATTAGTTGTTTAAATAATTACTATATACATAGTTTGAATTTCGATTGAAAACTTACTGCAAAACCAATTTTAAGGTAGTAGTTCCATTACATTTAAGAAGTTGATTTAAGTTAACTAAATTTATTTTATTTAAAAATACATAATTTTGTATTTTATTTTTAATTATATGTATTTTTAGTTTAAGAAATATGCCAATTGTTTTCATACAAGGTTTAATTTAAGGTCTACCTTTCAAACGTGGTCGACTTTATGCGTTTTGGCCCGAAAGCAGTGGGGATATCGACGACTCGTTTTTATGTACAAAGTGGTTTCTCTAGTTAGTATTATATACCTCATTGTATGAAAGATTAAAGGATACATATCTCCCTTTATAAAATCAAGTCTAATTTCTCCTATAGAACGCGAAAAAAAATCCAAATGAAATTTGAATACTTATGCTGTAAATCTAAGAATCCCAAAATTAGAAAAATGCGAAATGCATTTTTCCGCTGTCTCTTCGTAACATTTAATTTAAGTATTAACTATTTCGAGGGAATCTAAATTTAATAGTAATGAACTGAAATTTCGTAGTTTGCATTTTTTTTGGTTTTTATAGTACCTACTACATTTTTAATAGAAATGATACCTTAGATTTTATTATAAATTATACATAAACACTATTTATATTACAAGAACAAAACTAGATACAGAATATCCATTATTGGTTATACATTCTGGTAGACCGTTTGGCATCGAATTCATTAAATTGGCACATACATTAGCTGGAAGTTGTTTATATTTCGTATTTCTATGTTATTGTTCAGTTCGTCGTTCTACCCACGCACTGCTGCCGCCCACAAATTCTCTATAGGGTTCAAATCCGGCGACTTAGATGGCCAACGAATTCTTTCCATTTCTGGATGTTGTAAGAACCATTCTTGAACTACCGAATTGATCCTTCAGGATAAACTGCTCGTACGGAGGCAACATAACGTTTTCTAAAATCGTCAGCTAATTTTGAGCAGTTAAGCGTCCATCGACACGTATTAATTACCCTGGGCCAGCATCACTCATCCATCCTCAGTACGCAGCACTAATTATCCCACTTCGTTTTGTGTCTCTGGAAACATTCCTTTAAGCGTAATTTTGGTGAGAATTTCTGTATTCTTTCTTCTCAAATTTTAATTCAATCTTTGAATTTGGTTTCAATGCGCTAAGTACTAGTGATAAAAGTAGAAAAACATTTCTAAATTTTTGTTTAATAGGTGATTATACTAGTTTTATAATCAACAATCTTAGGTTTTCCAAAATAATTAAGATGTAATGAACCAAATCTAATGGTTACAAAATTCATTACGTTTGCCAAATGTAATGTTTTGCACCCTATACGGATTTGTCAACATTGTTAAAAAATGCAAAATAATAAGGAAAAGTAAATGAAAAAAGTATATAATAATATAAATTTAAAAAGAGTTTAAAAACTATGTATTATTAATATTTTGTAATTATTTCGTTAAAAAGTTTTACTTCTTTGTATTATTATATTCTGTTGATGTTATTGTACTTGTTTTATTATTATTTATTACTTAAAGCAAGATGAAACGTTATTTCTTTATTTGGGGATATTTTGCATTTTGTCATCTTATTTTTACACGATATTTCTTTAAAGCGGGGACCCCGTCCGTGCCTGAAAGCGCCCTGTCTACTTAGAATTTCTGCATTACGTCGCAAGTTAGTGGGGCAACTATTGTGACACAAATTATGGTCCCGTGAGCTGTGAAGAAGGTTTAAAATAAACATTGCCCTGCGGTCCATAGGCTGTGACGAAAGTTTAGCCGCGGGGCTGAACGTGTTAAATACTAGTCATTTGTCCTAGCTTCGCATGAGTGCAACCTATATATATATATCCCACGATATGACATCTTTTAGGTTAATCGTTATTTATAATTATCAGGTTTTTGAAGTATTGGGTATCACTTTGTAGGTACAAAAAAAGAGACTGGTTTTTCCAATGTTTGATGATATATTTCCATTACTTAGTTTTAGCAAAAACTTGCAAGAATTCTGTTTTGATTTATAGGTAACGAAACTCATATTAGTTTTCATTTCCAATTCAGTTACATCTAACTAAAGATAATATCTTTTTAAAAGAATATTAATTTTCTTGCCACTTGTATTTTTTGTTTTAACATGAATAAGATTTCACGAAAGCCACCTAAAAATAAAACTACAGGCACAGATAAGTGACAACCTTCTGTCTAATACTTAAACTAGTAGGTTCGATGTTATCCATAAATTGGGCTAAATCAGCAAAGTTGAAGCATTTTTTACGTGTATTACGACAGGGTAATCAACAATTGAACATCGGATTTTACCTATATTCATAAAAATCCATTTTCTAAGAAAAAATGCAAACTACGAATACATGTTATGAGAATTTGTAATGGGAATTAAGATTACAATTGTTCAACCACTAATTACGTTCAAATAATGATAATACTTCTTTTACAAAGAAAATCGGAATGTTGACTTTAATTTAATCCGGAAATATTAAAATTTTAGGCTAATTAAAACAGCAATTTCATATTTGGGTATGCAGTTTAAATTTATTCGTGCTATTAATGGAACTTTTTTTTTATTATAATCAAATTATAAATGACAACTTTTTTAATTAAGGGCTATAGCGTTCATTTAAAACTTGAGCAGCGAACATAAATACGTAAATAGAAAATTCGGCGAAAAAAAATTTAAATCTTTATGGTACAATTTAGATTCATATTTGCTACAAAAAAACATGTTCTTTGAACGCTTGTGGCGGTGCTTATAAAGAATGGTTAGTAACTTCGTAATATCGCTGCAACTAATGTCTACAATGCCAATGTTGTCAAATTTAACTAGCCGTTCTGTTATAGCGTAAGTTTGGTTGCCTACCTTGCAGGTCGCGCTTAAAAGTCTCCAATTACTTTTTTGAGACAGTGTACATAGGTTAACTTCATGTAGACTAAGAAATATACAAAGTATCAGCGCAATATCTCAAACGGTTTTTAAATATAGCTATGTAAAGTTATCGAAAAGCGTAAAATTTTGACCTGTCGCGTCATCTCTAAATTGAAATTACACCGCAGGGAAAGTTAGCCTTTCCACCAACGCAAAATGAATGATTACTTATTTTATAATTAAGGGATAATTAAATTTGGTGCTAATTTAATGTTGGATGGGGTGGGGCTAACTTTCCCTATCTTGAAATTGCAGCTCTCCTAGACAAGATAGAGTTGAAATTTGTGTCATTTTAAAGCTAATTTTAAGATATTTGATATGACATGCATCTCAATAGGGTTTAACAGGAAAAGGTTTTTTTCAAAATTTGAATTAAGATTTCAAATTTAAATTACTCAAAAAGCGCACTTTTTAAAAAATTGAAAAAAATCAATAGTGTTGATAAGGTTGTTGTTAATAAGTGCTATAAAAATTATGATGGGACAGCAATGGGTTCATACTTAAAAAAATTATGGAAAAATGTGTCGCTCCTTTACTACGCTGACGAAGTTCAAACTCGGCAACGACTAGAATTGATAACGTTTAGGTAGGCTCTCCCTTCGCTGGTCTGGAAAACTTCCAAGGCGTACTTATGCCAAAAGCACCTCTCTCACATTTTACCGTTTAGATTAGACATTAAACAATACAAATGGGTGCGTGAGAGATGATCGGAAACTGCGACAAAATATATAAAATGGTTTATCCCACTAATAGTGAATACGTTGACATGTTAATTTATGGAAAAGTACGTCAGAATTTTAATGCAGCAAATCCATTGTACGCTGGTCGGTTTCCTAACAAGCCAACATCTATTTCACAAAACCGTGCCAAATAGATGTATCAAATCACCATTCTCTACGTTTACAATTTTGCCTATGGTTTCTACAAAAACATGCTGAAATTCCAGACTTTTCTTCTATTGTATTGGCGACTGATATCTGGGCTGTTGAAAATCCACATGCTTTTTCGTGGTAATCACTTTCAACACAGTTTTTTAATAAACGTTTGAGTCTTATTAGCAAATGTAGTTTCTTTAAGATGGCGCAAATTTTAAACATTTACATAATGTGTTTGAAAATAAATGGATTGGTCGAGGTGGTCTTGTTCTATGACCTCCTCAGTCACCCAACCTTAACTCTCTTGATTTCTAATTATGGGACAATATGCTATACACCAACAAAATGATTTGGATAATCTTTGTATCTTCGTTTAGACAGCTGCGGCGACAATGACTTAACTAAAAACAAACAAAAAACAAACTTAATAGTTACATCGCTCTTATTATACAACTTTTGTTAAGACGTTGTAGAATAGTTTAGAAAGTCAATAGATGATTGACAAAGTCCACTGAGAACTAGGAAAGCCTTAGAGTAAGTGGGGAAGATTTTAAAGTCTACTGATAATTTTCAAAGTAAAAGCTTAGAAAGTGTGGAGAATAGAAAGTCCGTTGAGAATTAAAAAAGTTACAAAGCGTAGATTCATAATAATTCAAAAGCATAGAAAGTATAGGTAGACAGTTTAGAAATAAATTCTAAACATTGAGCCAACCTTGAGAAATACAACAGACAGTTAAGGTGATTCTTTCTAATGTAAAATCAGGCAAAATTATCCCCATTTTATGATAGACTTTAGAGCAAAACCAAATCACCAAATCTAATGGGAAAAAAACACGTGTATGCTAAGTATAACTGAAGGTCGCTAATTGCTTGACTTGGCCACAAAGGTGATAGTTGTTCCTACAAAAAATCACGAAAATACGACAAAAACACATTAAAATTCACATTTATTTTCAATGTCTTTGTTAAAATTATTAAATCAAAATAATCAAGCGACTTACATTTAACCTTTATTAACAAATCTGCATTAGCATTGCATTTTATGTGGGCAATATCACTTTGAAAGTACCTCTTATTGTCTCAAAACGCAACGTATAAATGCTGTCTCTCTTATCTTCCGTCTTTGTCGTGTAACCTACAGCCGATTCTTTGCTCTCTACTTCACTGGAGATGTTGACTTACGGTGACGACGTGAATGTTTTCTTTACGGACCAGAGTATAATTTGGATTTGTAGAATAAAGAAAGAATCGCCTTAAGAAAGTCGTCGGAGAGTTCACGAAGTCCACTGAAATTGCTAAAAATTAGTAAGTCAGTTGAAAATTTAGACAGTTTGTGGATAGCTAGACAACGTATAGTATAGAAAGTTGGAATATAGTTTATAAAATTGAATATTTTAAAACTCGGGACAGACCATTTAAAAATCCAAAGAAAAATTTAGCTGCTGGTTTAGAAAATTGACGAATAGTTTAGAAATTTACGATCAGTTTAGAATATATAAATAAGATCACGCAAGAGTTGAGACATTCAGCAAAGTTTACAAAGTTTGCGAACAGTTTTGAAAGTCTACCAGGACTTAGAAAGTCGTTTAGAAGTGTAAACCGAGCATACTGAAAGTCGGGTAAAGTTAAGTAGTGTGGTCAACAGTTTAGAAGAAACTAGAAACGTAGAAATGATGAAGTTAGAAAGTCTGTCAAAACTGGTCGACAATTTAAAATAATGATGGAGAGTTTACAAGGTTGGAGAAAAGTTTAGCAATCAGCCGGTAGTTTAGAAAGTCTGTGGATAGTTGCGTATAGCTTCTTAGAAGATTGTTGCAAGTTGGCAAAACGTTTAGATATTACTAAATTTATTGTTTACTTCATTCCTTACTAAATTCGCACATAAATTAATTCACGCTAACGTCATGAAAAATGACTTCGAAAGTAATTCTTGTGTGCGGGCTATTACAGAGGATACCAGCAACTTTAAAACGGGATCATTCTTTTTTCTCACTTATATTTTAATAGTTTGTTTATTATTGTTTGTTGTATTTGTTACTAAATATTTACAAAAAATTAGTTACTCTGGCAATCACAGCGGATACCAGCAACTTTAAAGCGAAATGTTTGTTTTTAAAAAGATATTGTCATTTTTATTTTGCAATATGTTATTTATTGTCGTTTGTTCTATTTGTTACTAAATTTGCACAAAATTTAATACACACCAACATGATCAAACTTAACTCGCGTGCGACATGTGAGAGCAAATAGCAGCATTCTTTTTAGTTTCCTATAAGGAAAGTATAGCGATCGCAATTTTTTTTTCAAAACTTTTTTTTTTGATAAAAAGTCCTAGTAACTTGAAATTTGGTATAGAGCTGGCTTTTCATATTATTTCGGTTTTATCAGATGGATCTAATAAAGAAACCGGAGGTGGATGTATCCGTCATTTTTAACAGTTTTTCTTATATAATTTTGTACGTATGTAAATTATTCGAATTATTTTTACAGTTTCTTATAGAGATAATTCTTCCTAACAATTTATTCAAATAAAAAAAATTTTTAACATTAACAGTTTATTAGATATTTTATTTATAATTTAAAATGAATTCTCAAACATAATCTAGGTTCGAATCCTGTCTGCGACGATTTGTTAGAAAAAAATTCCATATCTGTAAGGAAAAGCAAGATATGTTAAAAATAATAATTTTTACTGATTTACTAAAGGGGAAAGCAATATCAAGGCGCACAAATGTAGGAGTAGTTGATATGACTACATAAGCTCAATTTGCTATATTTCGGTTATACCTTAGTGAAATCTAGGAGATAACCTCAAAAAAATTATAGCATGCTAGGAAGTCAATACAAACGTCTACATATCACTTTAAAGTGGTTTTATGACAACACAACCTTAAAAAAAATATGTAGACATTCCTTCATCATTCCTTATAGGAAAGTCGTGTGGTGACCAAACCCGTTTTTTTAACAAATAGTATCACTTTTATGTTGCAATATGTTTTTTATAATGGCTTATTTTATTTGTTATCGAATTTGCACAAAAATTAATCAACGTCAACGTGATCAAAATTGACTTTGAAAGGCAAACTCGCGTGCGGCGTATGAGAGCGAATAGAAGCAACTTTAAAAACGAAATAATTCTTTTTTAACAATAATTCTTATTTTTATGTTGCTCTAGGTTTTTTATTATGGTTTATTTTGTTTGTTATTAAATTTGTACAAATATTCATCCACGCGAACGTGATAAAAAACGACTTCGAAAGTAAGCCTTGTGTGCGGGCATTTACAGCGGATACCATCAGCAACTTTAAAACGAAATAATTCTTTTTGAAAAAATATTGTAACTTGTTTTGCCGTATCTTATTTATTATTGTTTATTTTATTTGTTACTAAATTTGCACAAAAATTAACGTCAACGTGATCGAAATTGACTATGGAAAGTAAGAATTGCGTGCAGCGTATGAGAGCAAATAGAAGCAATTTTAAAACGAGGTTATTCTATTTTAAAAAATATTGTCATTTTTGTTTTGAAATATGTTATTTGCTATTGTTTATTGTATTTGTTACTAAATTTTCACAAAAGTTAATCTACGCCGACAAGATCAAAATTGGAGTTTGAAAGTAAGACTCGCGTGCGGCATGCGAGAGCGAATCGCAGCAACTTTAAAAACAAAATAATTTTTTTTCAGCACATATTGGCACTTTTATGTTGCAATTGATCATCGAATCTGCACAAAAATTATTCCACACTAACGTGATAAAAAATTACTTTGAAAGTAAGCTTTGTGTGCGGGTAATCCCAGCGGATACAAGCAACTTTAAAACGAAGTCATTCTTTTATAAAAAATAGTCGCAGTTTTACTTGCAATGACTTTATTATTCTCAATTGTATTTGCTACTAAATTTGTACAAAAATTAATCAACGTCAACGCGATTGAAATCGGCTTTGGAAGTAATACACGCGTGCGGCATATGAGAGCGAATAACAGCAACATTAAAAACGAAATAATTCTTTTAAAAAATATATTGTCACTTTATTGTGCAATATGTTGTTTGTTAACGTTTCTTCTATTTGTTACTAAATTTGCACAAAAATTAATCAACGTCAACGTGATCAAAATTAACTTTGAAAGTAAGACTCGCGTGCGGCGTGTGAGAACGAATAGAATAGAACTTTAAAAACGAAACAATTCTTTTTTAACAATACTGCTCACTTTTATGTGGTATTACATTTTTTTTATTATGGTTTGTTTATTTTGTTTGTTATTAAATTTGTACAAAAATTAATCCTCGCGAACGTGATGCCTCACAGCGGATACCAGCAACTTTAAAACTAAATAATTTTTTTTGAAGAAATATTGTCACTTTTGTTTTGCAATATTTTAGTTATTATTGCTTCTTTTATTTGTTACTAACTTTGCACAAAAATTATTCAACGTCAACGTGATCGAAATTAACTTTAAAAGTAAGACTCGCGTGCGGGGTATGAGAGCGAATAGACGCAATTTTAAAACGAGATCATTCTTTTTTTAAAAATATTATCCTTATTGTTTTGTAATCTGTTATCTGCTATAGTTTATTGTATTTGTTACTAAATTTTCACAAAAGTTAATCTACGACGACGAGATCAAATTGGAGTTTGAAAGTAAGACTCGTGCGGCATGCGTGACCGAATTGCAGCAACTTCAAAAACGAAATAATTTTTTTTCAGCACATATTGTAACTTTTATGTTGCGATTTGTCATCGAATTTGCAGAAAACTTAATCACAGTGGATACAAGCAACTTTAAAACGAGATAATTCCTTTTTGAAAAATATTGTCACTTTTATGTTGCAACTTGTCATCGATTTTGCGCAAAAATTAATCCACGCTAACGTGATAAAAAATTACTTCAAAAGTAAGCTTTGTGTGCGGGTAATCACAGCGGATACAAGCAACTTTAAAACGAGATCATTCTTTTTTAAAAAATATTTTCAGTTTTACTTTGCAACATTTGTATTATTCTTAATTCTATTTGTTGCTAAATTTGCACAAAAATTAATTTACTAATCTATTATTAAATGACTTTGAAAGTAAGCCTTCTGTGCAGGCAATCACAGCGTACATTGTAATTTTGAAACGAAATCTTTCTTTTTGAAGAAATATTCTCATTTTTATTTTAGCATATATTTTTAGTTGTGGTTGATTTTATTTGTTACTAAATTTTCACAAAAATGAATCTACGGCAATGTAATCAAAAGTGACTTTAAAAGTAAGACGTGTAAGTGGCAAATGGGAGCGAATCGAGGGGTGGTTAACTTCTCCAAAAGGTGTACACAGATTTGAAATCTTTCCAAACTTTTAAGGATTTTTAGGATTTGAAAAGATTTTTGTAAAACTTTACAGATTTTTGGGGATTTCTAAAAATCTTTGTAGATTTTTTGGGATTCTTGATTATGTTTGAAGATTTTTGGAAATCTTCAAAGATTTTCATGGATTTTTTAAACTCTCTCGAGATTTTTGAATATTTTTACGAACTGAAACGAATTTTTTTAAAGATTACAGGAGATTTGGCGGGAGTTTAAGGGATTTTAAGAGCCTTTTTTATATTTTAAAGCTGGTTGCCCAATTTTTAACAACCCTTAATAATAGGGGTGTTTGTGTTTTGGGGGCATTTTACATACATAATATTCCTTCTTTTATTAAGACATAATTATGTAACTTGTTACCTTGGTAATATTACTAATTGAAACAGTTACTATTTAAAATAACTGCTGTGGTCATCACACGACTTTCCTATAAGGAATGATGAAGGAATGTATACATATTTTTTTAAGGTTATGTTGTCATAAAACCATTTTGAAGTGATATGTACACGTTTGTATTGATTTTCTAGCATACTATAATTTTTTTGAATTTTTTCTCCTCGATTTCATTAAGATCATATCGACTAACTCTTATATTTAAGCACTTTGATATTACTTACCCCTTTAGCAAATCAAGAAAACAAATCGTCACAGACCTGATTCGAGACTACATTATGTAACAACGATCTCAGTAAAGTAATGTGAAAATAGGAATTTCAAATAAATTAGGAGTTAGAAAGCAACACGAAAAAAAAACAATAAAAATTATCTATAACATTTTATTTAACTAGGTAAATATATTAACTAAAGGAAAGAAATAACATATTTTACATATTTAATATACATAATATATGTAATTATATTAGGATAAAGCTTTTTTCAGAGCCTTAAATGTTTTATCAATTTTAAGTTTATTTTGTCGTTTTACAAAAAAGGGGTCGTTGCCAATTAAATCTATTGGGCCATAAAAAATATATTTTTCGTCGACTTTTTGAATATCTTCTCTTCTCTAGCCAGTTATATTCATCTAGTTCCTGTTTTAAAAATTTTATTATAATTAAGTTTTCTAAAGAAATTATGCGACCCAAAACCAACTCTCGTAAAAAATGGCATAATAATAGCCTTTTTTAAAATATAGTTCTTTGGAATATCTCGAGTGGAATCTTGGACGGACGACTGTGATGCCGTCGAGGACGTTTGAGATCAGCCAGATGATTCATTTGGTTCGCTCGATGCATTTTTAGCACTTACAATATTCCTTAATATTTTTGACTTTGGGTTTAATGGTAAATAAGTTTTTTTTGTGGCTGACAAAATTCGTCTATTTTGACTTCTCCGCCGAGGATTTTTTAGCTGATTTTTTTTATTTTCTTCAAGATGTTTACAAAATTTCTAAATTCTTTTTATTTGTCCAGACAATACAAAAATGTGCTGAGTTTAACTTAAAATAGCCCATGTTTTCTGGGAATAAATTGTCGATTTTGTTTCTTCCAAATTCTTCTACATTTTTTATATCATTTTTATCGATTTCTGCAAAAGAGATGGAATTGTCAAACCCTACCAATCTAAATAAGTTTTCCTTGTACTTTGGTAAGCCTACATTGTATTTCTTTTGGAACAAAATGAAAATCTTCTGTACTATCTGTACGGATCTCCAAATCAGTTTCTGAAATTCTGAAATTAATAATAATTAATCCCCCTTTAGATACTCTATCAAAATCATATAAGTAAAAAATTTGAAAAAAATTATTATTTGGACACTTGTGGGTAAACTTTGTTTATATTAAAAAAACATCATTATCCTTAATCGAGTAGGTTGACCACATAGCTTTTTATTGTACACGAAAGACATTTGCGAAATTCGCGAGATACTCGGCGAGATATTCGTAACATTTGCAGACATTTGTAGACATTCGTAATTCGCAACATTTGCAAACATTCGCAACATTTGTAGACATCCCTTAAATTTTCAGAAATTCGCAACATTCGTTTACAACATTTATCGAAAAAGTTTTATTCGTCACATTTGCACTAAATTGCAGTTACACCATTAGTAGTATAGTGAGGCCGGTTCTGGATCACTCGGGTAAGATCGGTAAGAGATCGTGGAGTTTCGTTGCTATCCTTTCGTTTCGGATATGCTCGAGTTGCATTCGGATTTGGTAAGTCGGGATACATCGTATTGTGGTGGGGGAATCGTAAAGTATCGTAAAAATCATTTCGTTTCGGGTACGCTCGGATGTAGGTCAGTCGATAAAGATTGTAGTTATGGTGTGCGATTGTAAAATATATTTTGGTATAGATACTATTGTGTGTATATACAGTTAACGTTTTTTGATGGTTTACTATTAGTTTGGTAATAACTCTCATCCCTTACGTGCAGTACAAATTATCTATATAAGTTAATATAAATAAATGAATTTCCATTGATATTTTTTATCTATTTGTATGTATCTAAATAATATTAATAAATATATATGTAATATGTATCTAAATATATACAATATTATATATAAATCCAGTGTCCAGTAAAATTTCGGTTTTGCAAATTACTATAATTATGTAATTTATGTCAAGAAAAAAAATTACTGCTTTATTTTAACATTAATTATAAGTATTTGTATACAAAAAATGCTTACTATTACATTGAAATACTGTGTCTTCACTTACATTTTTCTCAATGTTATAGTTGTAGACATTATAAAGAATGTGCTTATTTGACAATTTATTCACCTACTTTTCTGTTGCAGTTGTATACATTCCAATGACATTATTAATTTTGCAATTCTGTGCTTTTGATTACATTATTTATATTTGTATTATAATGTGTTTCAGATATAAAATTATACTAAATCCTTCTTAAATACCCATGAAATGATTTATTACGCTTGAAAATATTTGTCATCTCTAATAAAAATAACTTTTGTCTGTTCATTATTGAACAATTTCTAAATAATTTAAAAATTATCCATTTACAGCATTACTTATGTGAGTGCAAGAAGTCTATTAATAGACTATTAGTATAAAATTAAGCGTTTTAGTAAAATTTACCATTTTGAGAGCAAGTGATTGTGAACTATCATGATTTTAAAGTCTCTCTTCACAAAGATTTATCAACAAGTTTACGATTGAAGATATAAACAAAATTAATATCGTGATTAGTTCGGGAAAAGACATCTATCGCGTTAGCCCAGAAGTTTTTAGTAAAACAACAAATATTGAATTTATTCAATAATGAAACAACAATGAGTGCGACTAAGAAAAATATTCAACTAGAGTTAAAAATCTATGAGTTGTGTAGAGATTTAAAAAATATCAAGCTGAAATGAGCAATAAATGTTGGAAATAATGATACATTTTTTATTTTACTATTATAGGTTTTATCATACATTAGTAAACATATTAGGCAGTCGGTGATAGTAAGGAAGGGAGGAAAAGATTATAAAATTTCGATTTGAATTGAATATTATATTATTTTCCTGAATTTTTTTGTATTTTAGTTTGATTTATTGTTATTTATGCAATACTTTTTTTATTTATCCAGTTGTTGTAAGTTTCATCAAAGCCTAACTACTTTATATACATTTTAATACCGTTCTTTCCTAAAGTATTTTGTTTTTTTTTAAATTTGAATTTCGGGTGCGTTTGTGGAAGCTCGGGTACGCCTGCAATTTTTCTAATTTGAATTTCGTCTAAGTTCATATTCGGTCGTAAGATCGAGTTAGTTCAAGGTTTCGGGAGGAGGTAAAGGTGGCAACGTCTATTTTTTCTTTCGGTGTTAAATTACATATTAACGTACGGGTTATTGGCACGGTTATAAAGTGCAGACTATTTATTCATTTCTTTAATAAAAATCATGCATTTAAAATTACTAGATGATTAGATTAAAGTAACTTGAATAGATAGAATAAAACTACAGTTAATAAAGTAGTTTGGCTAACCCGTTCTTTCTAAAATATCTTGGGTGGTTTCTATCAAAAATTTTTAAGACTTCTTTAAAATCACACTTCAGATTATAAAGGATTACAGAACGAAACCCTTAATAATTACATTTATTTACCGTTAAATACACTGGCACCGAATTAAGATAACAAAGTTTAAGAGGTAATACCTGGTCTGAATCAAAAATGAGATTTTTTCGATATTTTGTGATGTTATTAATGATTAGATCAATTTGAAGTTTTGAGGGTTCATTACACTCATCTTGATGTCCAAAGAAAAATTTTTTTAGTTTTTATGACAAAATGGCGGCTTAGCAATGCATAAAAAGGTTGATTTTAGACGTCTCGCGGCTAAACCCACAAGTCTCAAACTAACGTATCTAAAACAATAGACATTTTTTTCTGATATACTCGGGTATAACTACAGAAGTACATGTGGATATACAAAAATAATGATTTTTGGAAACTCAGGGGCAGTTTGAAAGAAAAGTCGATTTTCGACTAACAAATCAGTCTTTATTTGTCTATAAAAATCGTAATTCTTTATAAAACTTAAAAATCGTGTGTACTTCTGTAGATAATCTATCTAAGAAGCTACAACCAAAATTTCAAGTCAATTGGATAAAAATTACTCGAGTTCTACTGCTTGCCGTTTTTAAAAATATGGTTTCGAGAGAAACGCATTTAAAGTTTTACAATGTATTTACTAAACAGGCAATATATGTTCAATATTTGCTTCAAATTACCAATTAACTCTATATGCATCTTATTTAAAAAAAAAATATGCAGTGTAAATTCGTAACGTCGGTGATGAATAAAATAGGACAAACTCGCTCTGAAATTTAATTTGTCGTTTAGAAAAGCTCAGATTTGCTTCAAAAATTCGTTTTTGCTTTATTTAAACCAATTAAAAAAATTCAAAAAATAAAAAAAATTAGACTAGAGATTGCGCTTAATAAGTTTTTTCTAATGAGAAAAGTAACTTAACTTCAATCATTTTGGCTCACCCTGTAAATTTATATAATATCGATTAAAATAATAACTAAAATCAATAAAAAACGATGTAAATTAAAACAAATAAGTAATACATTTAAAAAAATTAATTAAAAGTTCTAAGTACTTAAATTAAAAAAAAATCAACTTGTAAGCATTCTTTTTCGAGTACAAATTGATTATAATAAGTACACAACCCAAGAAAACTACAAATTTGATGTTTGTAGATTTGTTTTGATCATGCTTGTACTGCTCGAACTTTGCTGGCCAAGGTATTGCATTTTTTCTTAAATACGTGGCATTTCGTTGAGTTTAGTTTTAGTTTTTTCTTAAGTAGTCGTTGCAACACTCCCTTTAGGTTGTTCAAATGTTTTTCAAACGACCTTACAACCGCAGTGACGTCATCTAGATAAGCCAAGTACGTCTTCTAAGACAGTCTTCGCAAGATGGTCTCCATCAAACATTCGAATGTTCCTAGACCGTTACACAAACCGAAAGGCATCATAGTGGACTGACATAATCCAGTTTCAATTGTAAAATATGTCTTTCTATGATTTTTAGGTTCTAATTCTACCTGCCAGTAACCACTCTTCAAACCCAACATGGAAAACCAATGGGATCCTGAAAAGATGTCTCGAGTATCATCAATTCTTAGTAAAGATAACTGTCTTTTTTTATTCACTTGGTTAAGCTGTCTGTAGTCCACGTAAAACCTCGTTAATTCATTTTTCTTCCTTAGTAATACTACTGGGGACCCTCATAGACAATTATTTTAAGGTTTAATCACACTTTCTATTTTCATATGCATAATTATTTGTTTCGTTTTTTTTAATTTTGCCAAAGAAAGCCGGCGTAGATGTTGTCGTATAGGTCTTTGGTGTTACTGCGTCAGTTCTTGTTTTGAAACCACTTTTCAACGTAAACACATCTTGATACTGCTCGATCAACGCTTTAACTTTAATCAGCTAGTCTTGGCTGAGGTTTTGGCGCTTGGAGGAGGTAAGAATCTTTTTGTGTACGATCGGTTTCTGTTTGAGTTTGATTTGTTGTTGTTTATGCAATACTGTTTCCTTCTATTTAGCTGTTGTAAAATTCATCAATGCCTATCTCGTTTACATACAGCATTCTTACACTGAATCACTTCTTAATTTGATAGGACATTTAACTATTATTTTTACATATAACGTTTTGAAATATTTTCTAGTAGTTTCCTGACCGCGTACTTCAAACGATATCTTGTCTCCTAACTTAAGTCGACAATCAGTAACTGTAATTTATGAACAATCATATGACGCGCGCCTAATAAAGAAAATGCAAGAAGGAGATGTTAGCGCACGATCGAAGGAAATGCAACGGCATTTGTGACGACAAGGTGCAAGACATAAGACGCATAACGTAATGTAATGTAATTAACATAAATCAAGAATGTGGTCTTAATAAAGATATGTTGTTGTTGTTTTTAACCAACATTTTTAATATACAACCATGCATAGATAACAATAACCTGCTTGCTTGTATAAGATTTTCCATTTATCTTTAGTATAATTTATTATTCAAGATTTATAGATAATATATCAATTAAAGCTTTTTCCTATAGGAATGAATATGAACTTTTGCCTGACCATATCAGATATTTATTATCTAGAAGTCTGTTTGTGTGAAATAACAAAATATGGTTGTAGAACATATATATTAGCTATTGTTTTATGTGTATCGTCCTGTACTTTCCACAGTTATTTGAATATGTTTAATTATGTGGCGACCAAATTTGTCTAAAGTCATTGTCATATTTAATTATTGGCGCTTTCTGTAGTTTTTCTATAATAGAGACAATTTCGTTTGTGTGACCTGTATGGCTTGCTATTTTAGATGCTACTAACAACCTCAACCTGTCAAATAATTCGTTTGCATTATCTTAATAAACATATTCGGTATGATGATTGTTGACTTCTTTAAACATTTATTTTCTTAAGGTTTTTTTGAATCTCTTTGGTGTTTCTAAATACCCAGGCTATACAAAATATATGAGAGCAATAATAGATTTATATTTGTCAGATCGCGTTTTTTGTATATAACTATTAGGACCAAAGTTACTTCTGCAAACATTACTGATATCTAAAATTTCTTTGTATATATCGAAATCTCCTTAATTATACGTTTTAGGAGTGTTTTTAAATATTAATGGGGGTTCCTTTGTATAATTTCCTATATACTTTTATATCTACACCAACAAATTCTACTGCTGACGTTCCTATAAAGAACTTTTCTTAAAAACTATCATGCCTTATTTCAGTTCTGTGATTTAACATGAATCATAGCATCTATATATCTTCAAGGAGGCAATTCATCAGATTCTGCTAAGTATTCTTCATAAATATTACTATCAAGGATTTCTTCTATATTTTGTTTACTTTCTTCAACCAACTGTTGCATTAGATCGTATAATTCATAATCATCTACCTCAACTAAACGTTCTGAAATTATAACGTTTTCTTTTAAATTTGAAATTGTAGTAGCATTATCATCAAAAATCTTTTGATCTTCTGTTTCATTTACTTTATCATTTTTTGAGGATAAAAATTTTTTTTTTTTGAAGATTTGAAAGTTTTCAACTGCATGTATTTTCATTTTTTTTAAGTCTGAAGCGGAGCAGATTCAACAATAATATTTTCATGTTTTGGTTTTAGATTTTGTTCATATTTATTCTTAAAAGAAGAGAACTTAGTATTTTTAACCTCTCATTGATCTGATATAGTTGCTAAACGTTTAATCATAGGAAAAGAATGCTTTTTCCTTTATAATTTCGCCCTAATTTTAGTAATTCAAACTTGCGTTTTAATTCTTCTCTTTTATTTTTGATTAACTTTTTGGTTAATTCTTTTTCATTCAATAAATTATGACGTAGTTTTTGTTTTTTCAAATATTAATTGAATATACTTCTACACTTCTTTATTAATCGTTCGCAACGATTATACAATTAAACAGCCTGTAAACAGAGCAAAATGCTATCCAACGGTAAACTATATAGTTTGTTTAGGAGTGTTATTTGTACACAAACCATTGATAAATTAAACAGTTTTCTTATTGAGTACGCAAATTATCTATAAATGAGGAAGTGATTTGTTGTTAATCTATATTGATGGCTTATACAATATTAATTTTTTTATTGTGAGATGGGTTGAATAAAAAGAATCAAACACTTTTCTGTATCCACGAATTAATATCTCTTTTCTTATCGATTACTAATAAACCATAATTGTTGTTTTAACAGATTGAACACATCTTAAATTAGTCAAATGATAAATCCGCACTCATACATATTATCCTCATAAATATGATGTAGATATAATGCATCTTGTTTGAACACTATTATAAAATTAGCATTATCGCCAATTAATTGTTTTGGAATGCGGCTATAGATTTGACATAAGTAAAAACAATCTAGTTACTAAAACATTATCTCATTAAATTTTGTTTATCACCCGCCACATTATCAAAAATAATGAAGGAATTTGATTTTGCTTCAGACGGAGGAGGTATGTTACTTTCTTAAATTACTAAAAGAAAATGAGATTTAGAGTAAACATAAACGTTTTTGAAACGCAAATCATTGATACGTTCAATTAAGCTAACCATTACCTATATTGGTTTTTCCACAATTTGATGGTTCATTAATAAGACAACGAATTAATGATGATAATAACTTTCCAGGTCTCCTATAGGTTTCAAAATTTCTTATATTATTATTTGTGACTGTTAGTAAAAGTAATTGTTGTAGTATTTGCTTTTGATAAAAAGCAGAGTGCAATGTGTCTATCACATGTATGAATATAATAAAATTCCAATTTAGTGAGTTAGTGTGTATCCGATGGCAAACATGTTTCTAAATTACTAAAAGAAAAACAGTTTATACCCTCAATAGCTGTTAACAAATTCTCTAAATATTGGTAATGTGCATGAAAAAGAGATTTAAAGCTGTTTTAGACCAATCAGAATTGACCACGCTCAGTAGCACCACCTTAAAAAAATCTAAGATCTCTAAAAGGTCTTCAATCAAATCAATTACCTTTCACGTTTATAAAAAATGTTTGCTTGATAAAAAAAATTTTAAAACTGATCAACGACTTCAGTTAAACAAAGTAAAGTCCTTATGACGATAAACACATTCTCAGTTTTGATAGTACTGAAACAGGACCGTGAGGTTATCTATATCAACCGTTTTGATGGGATTAAAAAATCGGTTTGTTAAGAAAGGTAAAAATTAATTTCTCAATATAGATTATTGACAAATCACCGCATGGTCTATAGATAATTAGCTTGCAAACAGCTTTGCAATTAATGTGGTTTGTTTGCAAACAGCTTTACAAATAGTGTGGTTTGTTTGCAAACAGCTTTACAAACAGAGTGGTTTGTTTGCAAACAGCTTTACAAACAGAGTGGTCTGCTTGCAAACAACTTTACACACAGTGTGATTTGCTTGCAAACCACTGAACAGTTTGCAAGCTAACCACATTCAAAGTAGGCAGTTTGTAAAGCGCTTATTTCATATATGGTTGGTACACAAACCGTTGATCGGTTTGTTGAGACGACTTTCACCACTTGTTTTAGACTAACTACAATTGGCCACGCTCATTAACATCACCTCTAACAACTCTCATCTACCAATTTGATTGGCCAAAAATCACATCAGTTTGTTACATTGGTATAAAAATCGATTTGTTGAAGCGTCTTGAAAATCGGTTGCTATTTTTTTTTTCATTTATTATTGCCATTACTAAGTTTAATAAATTAGTTATGAATCCGTTTGAGGAAGCCGAGGTGATGTTAATGGGCGTGGCCAATTGTAGTTAGTCTAAAACCAGTGGTGAAAGTCGTCTCAACAAACCGATCAACGGTTTGTGTACCAACCATATATGAAATAAGCGCTTTACAAACTGCCTACTTTGAATGTGGTTAGCTTGCAAACTGTTCAGTGGTTTGCAAGCAAATCACACTGTGTGTAAAGTTGTTTGCAAGCAGACCACTCTGTTTGTAAAGCTGTTTGCAAACAAACCACTCTGTTTGTAAAGCTGTTTGCAAACAAACCACACTATTTGTAAAGCTGTTTGCAAACAAACCACATTAATTGCAAAGCTGTTTGCAAGCTAATTATCTATAGACCATGCGGTGATTTGTCAATAATCTATATTGAGAAATTAATTTTTACCTTTCTTAACAAACCGATTTTTTAATCCCATCAAAACGGTTGATATAGATAACCTCACGGTCCTGTTTCAGTACTATCAAAACTGAGAATGTGTTTATCGTCATAAGGACTTTACTTTGTTTAACTGAAGTCGTTGATCAGTTTTAAAATTTTTTTTATCAAGCAAACATTTTTTATAAACGTGAAAGGTAATTGATTTGATTGAAGACCTTTTAGAGATCTTAGATTTTTTTAAGGTGGTGCTACTGAGCGTGGTCAATTCTGATTGGTCTAAAACAGCTTTAAATCTCTTTTTCATGCACATTACCAATATTTAGAGAATTTGTTAACAGCTATTGAGGGTATAAACTGTTTTTCTTTTAGTAATTTAGAAACATGTTTGCCATCGGATACACACTAACTCACTAAATTGGAATTTTATTATATTCATACATGTGATAGACACATTGCACTCTGCTTTTTATCAAAAGCAAATATTACAACAATTACTTTTACTAACAGTCACAAATAATAATATAAGAAATTTTGAAACCTATAGGAGACCTGGAAAGTTATTATCATCATTAATTCGTTGTCTTATTAATGAACCATCAAATTGTGGAAAAACCAATATAATGGTTAGCTTAATTGAACGTATCAATGATTTGCGTTTCAAAAACGTTTATGTTTACTCTAAATCTCATTTTCTTTTAGTAATTTAAGAAAGTAACATACCTTCTCCGTCTGAAGCAAAATCAAATTCCTTCATTATTTTTGATAATGTGGCGGGTGATAAACAAAATTTAATGAGATAATGTTTTAGTAACTAGATTGTTTTTACTTATGTCAAATCTATAGCCGCATTCCAAAACAATTAATTGGCGATAATGCTAATTTTATAATAGTGTTCAAACAAGATGCATTATATCTACATCATATTTATGAGGATAATATGTATGAGTGCGGATTTATCATTTGACTAATTTAAGATGTGTTCAATCTGTTAAAACAACAATTATGGTTTATTAGTAATCGATAAGAAAAGAGATATTAATTCGGGTGGATACAGAAAAGTGTTTGATTCTTTTATTCAACCCATCTCACAATAAAAAAATTAATATTGTATAAGCCATCAATATAGATTAACAACAAATCACTTCCTCATTTATAGATAATTTGCGTACTCAATAAGAAAACTGTTTAATTTATCAATGGTTTGTGTACAAATAACACTCCTAAACAAACTATATAGTTTACCGTTGGATAGCATTTTGCTCTGTTTACAGGCTGTTTAATTGTATAATCGTTGCGAACGATTAATAAAGAAGTGTAGAAGTATATTCAATTAATATTTGAAAAAACAAAAACTACGTCATAATTTATTGAATGAAAAAGAATTAACCAAAAAGTTAATCAAAAATAAAAGAGAAGAATTAAAACGCAAGTTTGAATTACTAAAATTAGGGCGAAATTATAAAGGAAAAAGCATTCTTTTCCTATGATTAAACGTTTAGCAACTATATCAGATCAATGAGAGGTTAAAAATACTAAGTTCTCTTCTTTTAAGAATAAATATGAACAAAATCTAAAACCAAAACATGAAAATATTATTGTTGAATCTGCTCCGCTTCAGACTTAAAAAAAATGAAAATACATGCAGTTGAAAACTTTCAAATCTTCAAAAAAAAAAAATTTTTATCCTCAAAAAATGATAAAGTAAATGAAACAGAAGATCAAAAGATTTTTGATGATAATGCTACTACAATTTCAAATTTAAAAGAAAACGTTATAATTTCAGAACGTTTAGTTGAGGTAGATGATTATGAATTATACGATCTAATGCAACAGTTGGTTGAAGAAAGTAAACAAAATATAGAAGAAATCCTTGATAGTAATATTTATGAAGAATACTTAGCAGAATCTGATGAATTGCCTCCTTGAAGATATATAGATGCTATGATTCATGTTAAATCACAGAACTGAAATAAGGCATGATAGTTTTTAAGAAAAGTTCTTTATAGGAACGTCAGCAGTAGAATTTGTTGGTGTAGATATAAAAGTATATAGGAAATTATACAAAGGAACCCCCATTAATATTTAAAAACACTCCTAAAACGTATAATTAAGGAGATTTCGATATATACAAAGAAATTTTAGATATCAGTAATGTTTGCAGAAGTAACTTTGGTCCTAATAGTTATATACAAAAAACGCGATCTGACAAATATAAATCTATTATTGCTCTCATATATTTTGTATAGCCTGGGTATTTAGAAACACCAAAGAGATTCAAAAAAACCTTAAGAAAATAAATGTTTAAAGAAGTCAACAATCATCATACCGAATATGTTTATTAAGATAATGCAAACGAATTATTTGACAGGTTGAGGTTGTTAGTAGCATCTAAAATAGCAAGCCATACAGGTCACACAAACGAAATTGTCTCTATTATAGAAAAACTACAGAAAGCGCCAATAATTAAATATGACAATGACTTTAGACAAATTTGGTCGCCACATAATTAAACATATTCAAATAACTGTGGAAAAAGTACAGGACGATACACATAAAACAATAGCTAATATATATGTTCTACAACCATATTTTGTTATTTCACACAAACAGACTTCTAGATAATAAATATCTGATATGGTCAGGCAAAAGTTCATATTCATTCCTATAGGAAAAAGCTTTAATTGATATATTATCTATAAATCTTGAATAATAAATTATACTAAAGATAAATGGAAAATCTTATACAAGCAAGCAGGTTATTGTTATCTATGCATGGTTGTATATTAAAAATGTTGGTTAAAAACAACAACAACATATCTTTATTAAGACCACATTCTTGATTTATGTTAATTACATTACATTACGTTATGCGTCTTATGTCTTGCACCTTGTCGTCACAAATGCCGTTGCATTTCCTTCGATCGTGCGCTAACATCTCCTTCTTGCATTTTCTTTATTAGGCGCGCGTCATATGATTGTTCATAAATTACAGTTACTGATTGTCGACTTAAGTTAGGAGACAAGATATCGTTTGAAGTACGCGGTCAGGAAACTACTAGAAAATATTTCAAAACGTTATATGTAAAAATAATAGTTAAATGTCCTATCAAATTAAGAAGTGATTCAGTGTAAGAATGCTGTATGTAAACGAGATAGGCATTGATGAATTTTACAACAGCTAAATAGAAGGAAACAGTATTGCATAAACAACAACAAATCAAACTCAAACAGAAACCGATCGTACACAAAAAGATTCTTACCTCCTCCAAGCGCCAAAACCTCAGCCAAGACTAGCTGATTAAAGTTAAAGCGTTGATCGAGCAGTATCAAGATGTGTTTACGTTGAAAAGTGGTTTCAAAACAAGAACTGACGCAGTAACACCAAAGACCTATACGACAACATCTACGCCGGCTTTCTTTGGCAAAATTAAAAAAAACGAAACAAATAATTATGCATATGAAAATAGAAAGTGTGATTAAACCTTAAAATAATTGTCTATGAGGGTCCCCAGTAGTATTACTAAGGAAGAAAAATGAATTAACGAGGTTTTACGTGGACTACAGACAGCTTAACCAAGTGAATAAAAAAAGACAGTTATCTTTTACTAAGAATTGATGATACTCGAGACATCTTTTCAGGATCCCATTGGTTTTCCATGTTGGGTTTGAAGAGTGGTTACTGGCAGGTAGAATTAGAACCTAAAAATCATAGAAAGACATATTTTACAATTGAAACTGGATTATGTCAGTCCACTATGATGCCTTTCGGTTTGTGTAACGGTCTAGGAACATTCGAATGTTTGATGGAGACCATCTTGCGAAGACTGTCTTAGAAGACGTACTTGGCTTATCTAGATGACGTCACTGCGGTTGTAAGGTCGTTTGAAAAACATTTGAACAACCTAAAGGGAGTGTTGCAACGACTACTTAAGAAAAAACTAAAACTAAACTCAACGAAATGCCACGTATTTAAGAAAAAATGCAATACCTTGGCCAGCAAAGTTCGAGCAGTACAAGCATGATCAAAACAAATCTACAAACATTAAATTTGTAGTTTTCTTGGGTTGTGTACTTATTATAATCAATTTGTACTCGAAAAAGAATGCTTACAAGTTGATTTTTTTTTAATTTAAGTACTTAGAACTTTTAATTAATTTTTTTAAATGTATTACTTATTTGTTTTAATTTACATCGTTTTTATTGATTTTAGTTATTATTTTAATCGATATTATATAAATTTACAGGGTGAGCCAAAATGATTGAAGTTAAGTTACTTTTCTCATTAGAAAAACTTATTAAGCGCAATCTCTAGTCTAATTTTTTTATTTTTGAATTTTTTAATTGGTTTAAATAAAGCAAAAACGAATTTTTGAAGCAAATCTGAGCTTTTCTAAACGACAAATTAAATTTCAGAGCGAGTTTGTCCTATTTTATTCATCACCGACGTTACGAATTTACACTGCATATTTTTTTTTTAAATAAGATGCATATAGAGTTAATTGGTAATTTGAAGCAAATATTGAACATATATTGCCTGTTTAGTAAATACATTGTAAAACTTTAAATGCGTTTCTCTCGAAACCATATTTTTAAAAACGGCAAGCAGTAGAACTCGAGTAATTTTTATCCAATTGACTTGAAATTTTGGTTGTAGCTTCTTAGATAGATTATCTACAGAAGTACACACGATTTTTAAGTTTTATAAAGAATTACGATTTTTATAGACAAATAAAGACCGATTTGTTAGTCGAAAAATCGACTTTTCTTTTCAAACTGCCCCCGAGTTTCCAAAAAATCATTATTTTTGTATATCCACATGTACTTCTGTAGTTATACCCGAGTATATCAGAAAAAAAATGTCTATTGTTTTAGATACGTTAGTTTGAGACTTGTGGGTTTAGCCGCGAGACGTCTAAAAATCAACCTTTTTTTATGCATTGCTAAGCCGCCATTTTGTCATAAAAACTAAAAAAAAAATTTTTCTTTGGACATCAAGATGAGTGTAATGAACCCTCAAAACTTCAAATTGATCTAATCATTAATAACATCACAAAAATATCGAAAAAAATCTCATTTTTTGATTCAGACCAGGTATTACCTCTTAAACTTTGTTATCTTAATTCGGTGCCAGTGTATTTAACGGTAAATAAATGTAATTATTAAGGGTTTCCGTTCTGTAATCCTTTATAATCTGAAGTGTGATTTTAAAGAAGTCTTAAAAATTTTTGATAGAAACCACCCAAGATATTTTAGAAAGAACGGGTTAGCCAAACTACTTTATTAACTGTAGTTTTATTCTATCTATTCAAGTTACTTTAATCTAATCATCTAGTAATTTTAAATGCATGATTTTTATTAAAGAAATGAATAAATAGTCTGCACTTTATAACCGTGCCAATAACCCGTACGTTAATATGTAATTTAACACCGAAAGAAAAAATAGACGTTGCCACCTTTACCTCCTCCCGAAACCTTGAACTAACTCGATCTTACGACCGAATATGAACTTAGACGAAATTCAAATTAGAAAAATTGCAGGCGGACCCGAGCTTCCACACACACCCGAAATTCAAATTTAAAAAAAAACAAAATACTTTAGGAAAGAACGGTATTAAAATGTATATAAAGTAGTTAGGCTTTGATGAAACTTACAACAGCTGGATAAATAAAAAAAGTATTGCATAAATAACAATAAATCAAACTAAAATACAAAAAAATTCAGGAAAATAATATAATATTCAATTCAAATCGAAATTTTATAATCTTTTCCTCCCTTCCTTACTATCACCGACTGCCTAATATGTTTACTAATGTATGATAAAACCTATAATAGTAAAATAAAAATGTATCATTATTTCCAACATTTATTGCTCATTTCAGCTTGATATTTTTAAATCTCTACACAACTCATAGATTTTTAACTCTAGTTGAATATTTTTCTTAGTCGCACTCATTGTTGTTTCATTATTGAATAAATTCAATATTTGTTGTTTTACTAAAAACTTCTGGGCTAACGCGATAGATGTCTTTTCCCGAACTAATCACGATATTAATTTTGTTTATATCTTCAATCGTAAACTTGTTGATAAATCTTTGTGAAGAGAGACTTTAAAATCATGATAGTTCACAATCACTTGCTCTCAAAATGGTAAATTTTACTAAAACGCTTAATTTTATACTAATAGTCTATTAATAGACTTCTTTGCACTCACATAAGTAATGCTGTAAATGGATAATTTTTAAATTATTTAGAAATTGTTCAATAATGAACAGACAAAAGTTATTTTTATTAGAGATGACAAATATTTTCAAGCGTAATAAATCATTTCATGGGTATTTAAGAAGGATTTAGTATAATTTTATATCTGAAACACATTATAATACAAATATAAATAATGTAATCAAAAGCACAGAATTGCAAAATTAATAATGTCATTGGAATGTATACAACTGCAACAGAAAAGTAGGTGAATAAATTGTCAAATAAGCACATTCTTTGTAATGTCTACAACTATAACATTGAGAAAAATGTAAGTGAAGACACAGTATTTCAATGTAATAGTAAGCATTTTTTGTATACAAATACTTATAATTAATGTTAAAATAAAGCAGTAATTTTTTTTTCTTGACATAAATTACATAATTATAGTAATTTGCAAAACCGAAATTTTACTGGACACTGGATTTATATATAATATTGTATATATTTAGATACATATTACATATATATTTATTAATATTATTTAGATACATACAAATAGATAAAAAATATCAATGGAAATTCATTTATTTATATTAACTTATATAGATAATTTGTACTGCACGTAAGGGATGAGAGTTATTACCAAACTAATAGTAAACCATCAAAAAACGTTAACTGTATATACACACAATAGTATCTATACCAAAATATATTTTACGATCGCACACCATAACTACAATCTTTATCGACTGACCTACATCCGAGCGTACCCGAAACGAAATGATTTTTACGATACTTTACGATTCCCCCACCACAATACGATGTATCCCGACTTACCAAATCCGAATGCAACTCGAGCATATCTGAAACGAAAGGATAGCAACGAAACTCCACGATCTCTTACCGATCTTACCCGAGTGATCCAGAACCGGCCTCACTATACTACTACCATTTTTTTTATTAAATATAAACTCAAAGTTGGACCATTCTAATATTATACATATAGATACAAAACAATAACATATTTAAAAAATATAAAGGAATTTAAATTTTTTAGGAAATGTTATGTATGAAGGTCCAAAATAATTTTCGCATTTTTCTTTTGGTATTAAATCTTAGTTAATTTTTGACAGAGTTCTAACTCGACCAATTTAATTTGCCTACTTCAAGCGAATTGCATTGAAAAGAAATATTTGTGTTCAATTTAGCTAAAAAATTTTTGTTCGGCTTCAACCGGTTTCATGTTAATCGAATTTTTAACTGTTACTGCTAACTTGCACAAACGCTCAAATGCAGATTAAAAAACGCATGATTGGCATACAGCTATTTTATCCGACAGTATCACACGCATAAATACTTCAGCATGAAAACAATGTTTTATTTTGATTATTTTATTATTTAATAAAGTTAACACAAAGTTTATTGAGTATTTTTCTTCTTATATAATTGAACTGAATAAAAATTCGGCGTTTCTTGAATGTTTTTGTTGCATTAGAAACATATGTAGAAAAAAACATAGCTTAAATGAACATGTCTATATTTATGTTTTGCCTAAAATTTCAAAAGTATTACCATAATCGAAAATCGTCACATTTCTAAGACATTTGATAGATTTTTTATAAAAATCGCTGTATTTGTGCGGCATTCGTCGCCTTCGTCAGAAGTTCGACACATTTGCAAACATTCTCAACATTTGTAGGCATTCGCAACATTTGCATATATTCGCAACATTTGCAGATATTCATAACATTTGCAAGACACTTGTACACTAAATTTGTTATGTGGCCAACCTGTGGTCCT
Source organism: Aquatica leii (assembly GCA_035610365.1). Taxonomy (NCBI): domain Eukaryota; kingdom Metazoa; phylum Arthropoda; class Insecta; order Coleoptera; family Lampyridae; genus Aquatica; species Aquatica leii. Next base: position 86,223,653 of record CM069436.1, on the reverse strand, counting down.
TGGTACACCACTACACCGGTCAAAAATCATAAAATTTTTAGCTTACATAATATACTTTTGTATCTCATGGAAGCTACAAGAAGAAAAATTGTTTACGATTATATTAGGTATTGGTTTTTGACAAAACTTAACTAATGTATACTCTATACTTGCTTACCTGAAGGACAGATTGAAGACTCAATCTCACTTAACTCTTCAACGCCTTTTTTCTTTGATGAAAAAATTAAAAAAATATGCAACGAAAAACACACAGAATATACAACATTATTAGGCAACTATTGCCACTGGAAACTATTGTTTAATGCGCGACTGACTTCTGACACATCTGAACAAGTCCGACGACCGTGAAAAACTTATCGAATTTTAAGGGATTTTATGGGATTTCATGAAATCCGGCAAAGATTTTATGGGGTTTTGTTAAGATTTTACGGATTTCCATAGATTTTACGGGATTCTTAAAGATTTTACGGGATTGTTAAAGATTTTACGGGGTTTTTAAAGATTTTATGAATCCCAAGAGATTTTAAGCGATTTTAAGAAGACTTCTGAAGATTTTATGGGATTTCAAGGAAATTGTACACGGATTTCTATGAGTTAACCACTCCTCGTAGCGAATATTAACTTTTAAATCAAATATTTTTTTTAAAAACGTCATTACTTTTGGTTTTTAATGTTTTTTACTATGCTTAATTTTATTTGTTACTAAATTTTCATAGAAAATTAATCCACGCCAACATGACAAAATTAACTTTAAAAGTAAGACTCGCGTCTGCTATATGAGGACGAATAGAAGCAACTTTAAATTGAAGTAATTAAAAAAAAGTAGTTTGTTATGGTTTATTTTATTTGTTACTAAATTTGCACAAATTATAATCCACGTCAACGTAACAAAAAATGACTTCGGAAGTAAACCTTGTGCGCGGACAATCACAGCGGATACCACCAACTTGAGAACGAAATAATTCTTTTAGAAAAAATATTGTCACGTTTATTGTGCAATATCTTATTCATTATTGTTTATTTTATTTGTTACTCAATTTTCGTAAAAATTAATCCACGCCAACGCGATCAAAATTGACTTTGAAAGTAAGACTCGCGTCTGGCATATGTTAGTGAAGAGCAACGTTAAATTGAAAAAAAAATTTATAAATCTTGTCACTTTTACTTTGCAATATGGTTTTTTACTATGGTTTATTTTATTTGTTATCATATAGACACAAAAATTAATCTACGTCAACGTGATAAATAATGACTTCGAAAGTAAGCAGAATGCTAAGGTAACTTTGAAACAAAATATTTCTTTTTGAAGAAATGTTCTCAGTGTTTTTAGTTATGGTTGATTTGATTTGTTACTAAATAGGCATAAAAATAAATCTACGGCAATGTGATAAAAATTGACTTTGAAAGTAAGACGCGCGTGTGACAAATGAGAGTGAATAGAAGCAACTTTAAGTTGAAATAATTCTTTTTTCAAAACGTCCTTTTTATTTTACAATATGTTTTCTATTATAGTTTATTTTATTTGTTACTAAATTTGCAGAAATATTAATCCACGCCAACGTGATAAAAAATGATTTCGCAAGTAACCCTGTGTGCGGACAATCACAGTGTGTACAAGCAGCTTTTAACACGACGTAATTCTATTTTGAAAAAATATTGTCACTTTTATTTTGCTATATCTTATTTATTATTTTTTATTCTATTTGTTACTAAATTTTCGATAAAATTAATCCACGCCAACGTGATCAAAATTGACAAATGAGAGCGAACAGAAGCAACTTTAAATTGAAATAATTATTTTTTAAAAAACATCTTCATTTTTAATTTTCAATATGTTTTTTACTACGGTTTATATGATTTGTTACCAAATTTTTACTAAAATTAATCCACGCCAACGTAATAAGAAATAACTTCGTATGTATGCCCCGTGTGCAGGCAATCACAGCGGATACCAGCAGCTTTAAGACGACGTAATTCTTTTTGAAAAAATATTATTTTTATTTTACTATTTCTTATTTATTCTTCTTTATTCTATTGGTTACAAAATTTTTGCAAAAATTAATCTACGCCATGGTGGTCAAAATTTTGACTTTGAAAGTAAGACTCGCGTGCGGCATGTGAGAGCGTATAGAAGAAACTTTAAAACAAAATAATTGTTTTTGAAGAAATATTGTCACTTTTGTTTTGCAATTTATTGTTTATAATTTTTTATTCTATTAGTTACTAAATTATCACAAAAGTTAATCCACAGCAACGTGATAGAACATGACTTTGCAAGTGGTTTTGTGTGCGAGCAATAAAAGCGTATAGTAGCAACTTTGAAACGAAATTATTCATTTTGCAGAAATATTGTCACTTTTATTTTGAATATTTTATGTATTATTGTTTATTGTATTTGTTACTAAATTTTGTACGGAAACGTTATAAAAAATGAAAAACTAAGCTTTGTGTGCGGGCAATCGCAGTGGATAACCAGCAACTTTAAAATGAAATAATTCTTTTTTAAAAAATATTTCCACGTATTTAATTTGCAATATGTTATTTATTATTGTTTATTGCATGTTCACAAAAATGATCTTGTTGCAGAAATATTCTCACTTTTATTTTACAATATGTTTTTAGTTATGGTTTATTTTATTTGTTACTAAATTTACACAAATATTAATCTACGTCAACGTGATAAAAAATGACTTCGCAAGCAGTACACGCACTTTAACACGAAGTAATTTTCTTTGAAAAAATATTGTCACTTCTTTTGCCATATCTTATTTATTATTTTTTAATCTATTTGTTGCTAAATATTGCACAAAAAATAATCTACGGAACGTGATCAAAATTGACTGTGAAAATAAGACTCGCGTGCGGCATAGCGAATAGAAGCAACTTTGAATTGAAATAATTCTTTTTTTTTTAATTTTGAAATATGTTATTTATCATTGTTAATCTATTATTACTAAACATTGCAAAAAAATTAATCTATGCCAACATGATAAAAAATGACTCGAAAGTAAGTCTCGCGTTTGGTGTAGCAGCAACTTCAAAACGAAATTTTCTTTCAATTCTTCTGTAACCATAGACAACATCAGGAATTTCTATTTTTAAGTGACAGTCTTAGAGATTCTTCTGCTGCAGCTGTTATAGAGAACTTTCTTTTTGCTGTGGACACCTCAGCTTTTGTTCGAGGTTGTGTTATTTGTGTTTCCGGCTTTGGTTACAGCAGCCAAGCGTCTTGGTGAGTGGTTGGTGATAGTCTGAGAACGTGAAAATAAAGTAGGACGTTTTGGTTAAAATACTAAAATTGAGTAATCGACAGGAATATTGCACCGTTTTGTACAGACGATGATGGTTTTACTTTACACAGCTTTTAAATCGAGTTACTTTTATCAAGGAATCTTAGAATTTGCAAACGACCTGTATGTATGTGTATATGCTTCGTGGGTATTCTTTCAAGATATTATCTTTGTATTTTTTGTATCTCGTTGGTTTTACATTTGGGCGATGTCTCAATTTCTACTCTGCGTTTTGGCTTTTTTGTTTTTTTCTCGACAATACGAAGAAATATTACTTTTGCTAGTCTAAATTTATACATTTTTCGTTGCGTTTATATTCTTAAAGTTTTTTGATTGCGAATATAAATTTTATTCATCTTATTGTTTTTTATTCGTAAAAAATATAATGCATCATAAGAAAACGTTTTCAGTGACGTTATTTTTTAGTGTATACCTTACGCAACTTTATTAAACGAATTGGAAATAAAAAACGTAAGAGATCTTGAAGATTTAATCATTGAAGCAATTTACGCCGATATAATTCACGGCAAGTTAGATCAAAAAAATAGTCAGTTAGAAGTCGATTATGCGATTGGAAGAGATATAAGGGCCGAAGATATTAGTGTTATAGTAGATTGCTTACAAAAATGGTGTAGCGCTTGCGAGAATGTGTTAGGTTGCGTTGAATCTCAAATTGTTCGAGCGAACGCCGAGAAGAATCGTTGCGTACAACGTAAAGCTGATATAGAACAAGAAGTAAGTCTACTTTTAAATCGTTAACGTCTATTAAAATACTTTTGTCGCAGATTGTTAACATTAAGAAGACTTTAAAAACGCAACTCCAAGAACGCGCCGAAGGGTCCGATGAAGTAATGACAACGGACAGTCGAGAAGCAGCTGCTACTGGTGACAAACCAAAGAAGACATCGAAAGTAAAAGGTATTCGATCTGGTGGTAAATTTTGGTTAAAGTCATAAGCAAATATATTAATACTTTGTTTATAAGGAAAGCTGAAGTAGCAGTAAGTCGTTGTTTTATGTATTTACTAACTTGGAAATTAATCGTTTGGTTTACTGCATCTGTTGATCGTCTGGTTTTGTTTACTAATTAACTTTAAATTTGTACGCCTGTTTATGGTTTAATGTTGTATATATGAATTTTTGGCAAATTAGTGTATTTTTATTGTAGATGGTAAGCTTTTAAGAGCTTTAAAAGGTAAGTTCTAAATTGGTAGGCGGTTGTCCATGCTCTTAAAATTTTACTAACTGTTAATCTGTACCTTAAATTCTGCAAAAAAATGATGCAATTAAAATGTTATTTATATTCCTGTCGCTCTTAATTTCCTATGATTGTTAACGTTTACTAACTAAAGATTAATATAAAAGTAGCATCTAGGATTTATCGTTGTTCTTGCGTAAGGTAAGTATTGTGTTATACATGCAATCCAAATGCTTTGGAATCACTTTCGTGTACGAAGAATACTAACTGAACGTGTTTAAAATTTTTGGTATTGTTGTAAAAGTAATAAAGAGAAAGATTGATATGAGTAATTTTACTACTACGAATATTTTTCTTTTTCTATTTTTTATCTTAAAAATGGCATTTTTGCTATATTAAGAGTCTGTGTAATTTTTCTTTTTTTTCTAAAATCTGTTGTTAGATATATCTTTATAACTATTGACTTTTTTCTTAGTTATTTTTCCTTAAAGATACTAATACACAGTTGTTGCTTTGTGTATTGGCTACTGTTTTAACATTTTTATCAGATGTAGAATGAAAAGTCAATAATTATATAACAAACACTCAATCTAAAATGTATCGTTGGCAAAAATGTTGTCTAATTTCTTGGGATTTCTTATGTATGCTCTTGAAATGTTTCTTTTACTTACTTAAAAAATGCTGTTTAACCAAATCTGTATTCAAACTAAACGAATCAGAATCGACTCAGTCACAGAAGTGAATCGATTTTTTGATTTTACTTATAGTGTGCCGTGTTTAATTCAGCATTTTAATTACGGACGATCACAAGCACGACGTTTCCACAATATGGATATCGTCTGACGAGAATCAGATCCACCACGTCTTAATATCAACTAGACATCATTCGATGTCGATGATGATACAATTGTTAAGCTACAATATCTTTAATATTTATGACAGTTAAAGGAGCAAGAAAAGGACATCGACGGGCCTTGATACTAAGAAGATAGAACCAAATAGAGATCTTCGAGAATCGAATGAAACTTGGAAGAATGACAATTTATAACTTCTAAGCTACAGTATTTCTAATATTTACGACAGCGAAATGAGCTAAGACAAATAGATGAACGGGTTTTGATACTAAGAAGATAGAAGCAAATTGCGATCTCTGTGAAGCGAATGAGACTCGGAAGAATGACAATTTACAACTATTAAGCTGCAATATCTCCAATATTTACGATAGCGAAACGAGCAAGACAAGGAGATGGACGGGTCTCGATATTAGGAAGATAGAAACAAGTAGAGATCTCTGAGAATTGAATGAGACTCAGAAGAATGACAATTTACAACTCCTAAGCAACATTATCTTCAATATTAACAACAGCGAAATGAGCAAGACGAGGAGATAGACGGGCCTCAATAGTAAGAAGTTAGACACAAATAGAGATCTCCGAGAAGCGAATGGAAACTCAGAAGAATGATTATTTACAAGTTCTTAGCTACAGTATCTACAAAATTTACGACAGCGAAAGGAGCAAGATAAGCAGATGGACGGGTCTCGATGCTAAGAAGATAGAAAGAAATAGCGATCCCCGAGAACCCTACAGTATTTCCAATATTTACGGCAATCAAAGGAGTAGGACAAGGAGATGAACGCGCCTCGATATTAAGAAGATAGAAACAAAAGGAGATCTCCGAGAAGCGAATAAAACTCGGAAGAATGACAATTTACATCTCCTAAGCTGCAGTATCTCCATTATTTAGGACAGCGAAAGCAGCAAGACAAGGAGATGGATGGACCTCGTTGCTTTTTAAACTTCGTAATAGTAAAAAATTATGAAAGTCACAACACAACACCAGTGAAACCACGTATTGGTTACGTGCACGACTTAGTTGGAAAATTTGAATATGGAATCCATAAAAGACAATGAATAGAACACATAACTACTGCAATAAACCCTTCAAGAACACAAGATTTTGAAGTAGAACAGATTTAAAGTTCTTTGCCGATAGTATTTTTTTGTACCGTCGATCTTTAAAGTGTCATTTCTAAGAACAATTAAACTAAAAATATTAGAAAAACATGGATGCTAAACTAAAGAAACTCAGCTTCGAACGGCAAATACTACGAAGAATCCTTGGACCTGTACGTTGTAGATAACATGTAGAGGATAAAGTGCGAGGTGCAACTTTAAATTGAAAGTTTGGAAGGCTCAAGATTAAGATGAACTGACAAAATGTATGTATGAAGAAGAGACCATGGAGGGCAAAAACTAAAGGAGGTCCTCGTCTAAATGGGGCTGTAGCGTCAAGGAGATAGTGAGAGATTAATAGTACTCGTATATAAGTTAAAAAAATTAATTGGTATTTTTGGGTAGAGATATCCTAGAGAATCGATTCTTAGAAGAGTCGCTCGAAAATTCGTGCACCACTTGGAATTTCTTTTTATTTAATTTTTTGATTTTATTTGATTTTGAACCGATTCATTGCGGAAAATGTAATAATTTACTCAGGGATTTACAGAACCTTTTATCATAACATTGATTCTTACTGCATTACTAACACGATACGCGTTCATGTCTCAATTGTGACTATGCGTAATTTTTTAAGACTTACTATTTTTTGATTGTTTATTTTTTATCTTTAAGCAAGTTGCGTTGGAAATGAGAATCGAAAATTGAATCTTTCTTTCTTAGAAACGATTCTTGAAAAAGAATCGTTCACTTTAAAAGAATTTGGAGTACATTTACTATATTCTTCAATTCTTTACTCGCGAAGAATCGTTCAGTTCACACAAATTTATTCTTTTAAATTGACGAATTTTATACTTAAATCTCTATTCTTATTGGATAAAAACGTAGGAAGAATCAAAGAATCAAGAAAACTCAATATTGGAAAATGGAAGTATTCGCGTATTGGGAATCGTTCCAATCGATTCTTTTCGCAAGTCGTATCTAATATCATTTTAAAAAAGAATCAATTTAAAAGAATCGATTCTTTTGCTTATTTCTACTCGGGAAGAAGAACTTTTCTGTGAAATGATGGCTTTCTTTGCATTTTTTATCTTACCTTTTTTTCCAAAGTTTTTTGTTTTGGTGAGGTAACAGAACGCCTGCTATCCCAAGTCGTTTTTTTCGTAAAATTTTTGTTGTCCCTGATGAAATTGGTCAAGGTATGTTAGTACTTTACTCATTTTATTTGATAATTTACAACGATAAAATTATTTTCTGTACAATTAAAAGAATTTATAAATCGAGAAACAGTGTTGAAATAACATTTTTTATTAAATACCCCTGTAATGGAACACGTTAAACATTTATACATACATGCTTATAGTTTGGTATTATGTTATGATGAGAAAAGTATTATTGTTACAACAGTACTTGAAATGTAATTGTATTTTATATAAATGTATTGTGTTAGTTATCGTTTTTGATAGATATGTTATATGGTTTTAGGTGGTTTAAAACTTCTGCGTTGATATGACGACATACGGCACTGGGCTCAAGGTGTCGATTGGTCACATCTAACACAAAATTAGTTGCCAAAACACCTTTGTCATCACAACATATAAATAACATCATACAATATTTACTTATTTTATAAACAATTATGTAAGATGGCTGTTGTTTTTTAAATACTTACATTTACTAACAGTACGATATAGTTAACTTTGTGAACAAATTAGATAATAGTACGTTGTAATAATAAATGGTTCTTTATGTACAAATTTGTATTTTTTTTATTTATAACTTTTTTTTTAGTTTACATGTATATATCTCTTTAAGAAAAATTTTTTAACGCGAGTTTCGGCACATTAGTATGTTAGCGAATCTACATATTAGTAAATAAAACGGCACCTCATCGGATCCGCCTCTTAAAATATCAACGTACGAAATTGTTTTCATCAATATATAATATATAGAATTTTAACATATTCTCTTATCAAATACAGAATTCACAGCACCATATAAAATACAATTTGGAAAGACGCTAATTAATCAAAAAAGGACTTTCGCCATCGCATTTTTACGTGAAGTTTTGAATATTAACATCGAAATACGTTTTTAGCACCATAGCCTTTGTCACAATAATTATACAAGGTTCTTATACTTCCACAGGATTTCGTGGCGGTTTAATACTGGAAGAATTTGTTTCATGCTATAACGGAACATCTTTTATTTGCATTCCGGGTAATAACGCTAATGGGCCGTTTCCTACGTTGTAATTACTATTTATTTGTGGTATGTGTTCTTCTCCATTACTGAGAACGGTTTCAGAATACGCCGGTGGTGGTGGATCTGTTATAGTACCGCAGTCTATCATCAATGGTTTCAGCTTATGGTTGCTACTATCGGTATCTGTAAAAAACAATTACAAAAAAATCAGTTTTGGAATCTTAATTAATTGAACGCATAGATACAAGTATGTGTGCATAGCGAACGAGGTTTGGCTTTAAATGTATTCTTATAGGTTGGTTATTGACGTGACGTAGCATTCCATATAACAGAAGTACGTTCTATGTATGTATACTGCCTCAAAAAAGTAATTGGACACTTTAAGCGCGACCTGCAAGGTAGGCAACCAAACTTATGTAATAACAAAACGCTTAGTTACATTTGACAACATTGGAATTTTAGACATTACTTGCAGCGATATTACAAGGTTACTAACCATTCTTCATAAGCACTGTCTCAAGCATTCAACGAACATGTTTCTTACCTGCAAATATTTATCTAAATTGTACCCTAAAGTTTTAAATTCTTCTTAGTCGAGTTCTTTATTTATTTATGTTCTCTGCTTAAGTATGTAAAAATTTTAATTGTTATATATGATTAAATAAGTTACATCTATAACTCGAATAATGATAAACTGTATGCTCAAATATGAAACTAATGTACTAATTAGACTAAAAGACTTAATATATCTGGATTAAATTAAAGTCAACATTCCGATTTTCTTTGCAAAGGAAGTATTATCACCATTAAAACGTAATTAGTGGTCGAACAATTGCAGTATAAAATTCCCATTACTCCTCTTAAATTATTCGTATGAAAAACCAAAAGATATATAGTATCTCCTTTTATAAAATCAAGTCTAATTTCTCATACAGAACGCTTTGCATTTTTGTTATGTTTTAGATTAATATAGTACGTACTACATTTTAATAGAAATAATTCCTTAGATTTTTATTATAAATTATACATAAACACTGTTTATATTACAAGAACAAAACCAGATACAGAAAATCCTAATAAAAAACATGATTAAAAACTTATTTATTATTTTACTTAAATATCTGTATTTTACATGCTGGTAATGGGTGTAATATCTATTATTGGTTATACATTTCCGTAGACGGTTTGGCATCGAATTGATTAAATTGGCACATACATTAGCTTCTCGAAATCTTTCCCATACGGTAGTAATATGGCGATGCAAGTTGTTTATATTTTGTATTCAAATTCTCTATATAGGTGGCCAACGGATGCTTTCCACTTCTGGATGTTGTAAGAACCATTCTTGAACTATCGCTGCCGTATATATAAGAGAATTGTCCTGAACAAACCGAATTGGTCCTTCGAGATAAACTGCTCGTACGGAGGGCAACATAACGTCTTCCAAAATTGTCAGGTAAGTTTGAGCAGTTAAACGTCCATCGACACGTGTTAATTCCCCTTGGCCAGCATCACTCATTCATCCCCAATACGCAGCACTAATTCTCCCACTTCTTTTGTTGGGTTGGATATGTTTTGATTCATATATAGAATTCCGTGGCCTCCAAAGAACTTTTTTACTATCTTGTGAAGCGCAAAAAGTTTTTTCATCTGAAAAAACAACACCTTTCTAATCAAAATTTAAATGTTCTTCTGAAAGCTGCAATCTCCGGTAGGCATTTTCTTTAGTTATTATAGGTTTCTTTACAGGTCGATAGTAGCTTATTCCTTCAGCTTTCAAAGTATTCCTTATTGTTTGCAAACTGCATTGTAACTGTAGTCTTTCGCGAATGGTGGCGGAAGTTGTGAATGGAGTCAAACGAGCATATTGGATAATGTTGTCTTTTTCAACTCTGGATGAGAGATATCTTTCCACTTCTATGGGCGGTCTGAAAAGGACGATTATTTTTCGCGCCTTGTTCTTCGCGTTGAACCCCAATAATGGACTACACTTTTTTAATAATATAAATAATAGTTTATTAAAACTGCGCAAAAAGGTTTATGTTTACTGAAAGCTACCGATGAAGTAATGTTATTAATTTAAGTGAAAAATTTACTTCTTTTAAGTTAGCAGTATAAGGTTAGTAGAATCAAATAAAATATAGTTAGTAATTTGTTGCGAAAGAAAAAAAAATTGTAACATTCTTACTTTTTTAGTTATGCGTTTGTGGGTTTCTAGTTATTTAATAATCTACCACTACTTTATTTATTACAGATACAAACTAAGTAACATTATTTACACTACAAAAATAATAAAACACACAACTTAAACGTAATTACAAAAGTGCATGCTAACAATGTAACCGAACGAAGCATTGCGTTGCGTGGTATTGCGTTGCGCGCATCGTACTCCGCTCCCCGTCGGCCGGACACTGCCGTTGACCTCGTTCCTGGTTCGCTCTTTCTCGATCGTGCTAAATTCGAAATGCTGGCGGTCTCGATACTAACCGCTACAGTACTCCCCTTCCAGCGACGGAGTCGCGCTCGCGACCTTCGGCAAATCTGACCGGTGGCTTGATTACACGTCCAGCTCTAGATGTAGTGGTAGTTGGCTGTTTCTCCTCGGTGGGGGCTGGTGCCGTTAACTCTAAACCTGAAGGGGTTGGCGCGGCGCTGATCGTCGTCAGCGGCTGATCTCCCGTAGATGGCATAAAGCATGGTTTCAGCCGATCCATTGTGACATTCACGGAGCTGCCATTGACCCTAACGGTAAATACTTTGCCGTTTCTAGCGAGAACTTCGTACGGGCCCCTATAGGGCTGCTGCAATGGTTTTCTCACTGCGTCATCTCGCAAGAAAACGTGTGTGCACGTTTTGAGTTCGGGATGAACAAAAACAGCAGTTTGGCCGTGACGGGCTGTAGGGACCGATCGCAGATTTCGCATTTGTTGCTGTAGCATTCCTGTGAAAGAAATTGGGTCGAGCTGGTGGCCTGTGTTGTTTACAAACATTTCGCCTGGAATTCTTAGCGTTGTCCCGTATACCATCTCCGCCGGTGAACAGGTGAGATCTTCTTTATAGGTTGTGCGTAGACCCAGTAATACAGTTGGCAGTATCTCGGACCATTTTTCGCTTTCGTGACATCTAACTGCTGTCTTCAAGGTTCGATACCATCGCTCTAAAATGCCGTTAGTTTGCGGCCTATATGCAGTGCAGCGTGCGCGTTGAATACCCAATAGCCTTGTAAGCGAAGTTGTTAGCGCTGCTTCAAATTGGCGGCCCTGATCGGTAGTAATCGTGCGCGGTGTGCCGTAACGTGAAACCCAATTTGTGTAGAAAGCTTCGGCGACGGTTTCTGCATTGATATCCGCCAACGGAACAGCTTCCGGCCACCTGGAGAAACGATCTAACATTGTTAAGCAATATCTGTATCCTTTCGATGGCGGTAGTGGTCCTACCAAATCCAAGTGTACATGTTCAAAACGTTCATCTGGCATTGGGAATTCTTGCAGTTCACTTTTTGTGTGCTTGTTGATTTTAGATTTCTGGCATGGCATACAGCTTCGTGTTCACTGTGCGATGTCTTTCCGCATGCCAGGCCAGACGAAACGCTGCGAAACCATCCGCATTGTTGATCGTGCGCTACTATGCGCTGCACCATGACACATGTTAAAAATTCGCCTTCTCAAACTGCTGGGTACATAAGGTCTAAGTATTTGCGTAGAGGCATCACACCATATTAATGTTGACTCTCCCGGGGGCCTAAACTGCTGCATCTTTAATGATGTGACGTCTAGTCGCTGAAGTTCTTCATCTCGTTCTTGTTCAGAAGCTAACTCCTCTGTCGTCACTACTGATGGCAATGTTATAGCGTCTAACCGTGACAGCGCGTCGGCAACTACATTCTCTTGTCCTGGAATATGTAGGATTGTAGTTGTAAATTGCCCAATAAAATCTAGGTGACGTAACTGCCTCGGCGAAGCTTTCTCGGGTCGCTGTTGGAATGCAAACGTTAATGGTTTGTGATCGGTTTGGACCACCAGTTGCCTGCCCTCGACCATGAATCTGAAGTATTTTATGCTCTCATAAATCGCCAACAGTTCTCGGTCGTATGCGCTGTATTTATTTTGCGCGGGGGTGAGTTTCTTAGAGAAAAATCCTAAAGGCTGCCATTCGTTTCCATCTACTAGCTGCTGTAGCACAGCACCTATAGCTACCTCGGATGCGTCTACGGTTAACGCTAGGGGAACAGATTCTGCTGGGTGCGCCAGGAGGGCCACTTCTGCTAGTTGCGTTTTGCACTGCTCAAATGCTGTTATTGCTTTTGGGGTCCATACGATGCTACGTTTGTCCCTTCTGGTAGCACCGCGTAAATATTCGTGAAGAGGTGCTTGCAAGTGTGCCGCGTTTCTGACGAATCTTCGGTAAAAATTCACGGCACCTAAAAACCGGCGTAACTCGGTGATAGTTTCTGGCCTTTTGTACTCCTGTATAGCTCGTACGCGGTCTCGTAACGGCTGGATTCCTTCAGGCGAAATTAAGACACCGAGGTATTCTACCTTTTCAACACTAAACACGCACTTCGCGGGGTTAATGCGGACACCATATTCGCGTAAACGTTCAAATACTTTGCGAAGATGCGTCTTGTGTTCTTCTTCGTTATGCGAAAAAATAAGAAAACACACAACTTAAACGTAATTACAAAAGTGCATGCTAACAATGTAACCGAACGAAGCATTGCGTTGCGTGGTATTGCGTTGCGCGCATCGTACTCCGCTCCCCGTCGGCCGGACACTGCCGTTGACCTCGTTCCTGGTTCGCTCTTTCTCGATCGTGCTAAATTCGAAATGCTGGCGGTCTCGATACTAACCGCTACACGTTTTTCGGCTAACTTGAAACACGTTAGCAGTACACCATTCTAAAAAGTGCTTTAATGAATTCATTTCCTGTTTAAAATGTGTGTTGAATAATAAAGTTATCAGCTTTTTTCTTTTACAATTCATTAACAATTTGGCAACAAATTCTACTCACATTTTAAACTGAATACCGATTCATTAAAACACTGTTTAGAATGGTGTTCTACTAACTTGCCTCAAGTTAGCCGAAAAACGCTGAAACAAAAGACTGAAACTTTTATAATTTCATTATAAACAATTTCCTGTGATGTAGGTGAATAATTGTGCAATCTGAATTATACTACATATAATACCTATTAATTTGGTATATAGTATATACCCATGTCTAAAAATGAACAGACTGCTAATAAATTACTCGGATAGAAAATCCACATTCTCGTAAAGCAATAATCTTCCATCTAGTTTCTAGTGATAACTCTGCTTGTCCAGGAAGACGTGGCATTTTGCACAAAATTGATACACAAAACAACACTAAACATACATTACAAACTGAATTTTAAGTAACCCCTTTATATACCTGGCGGAGTCTTGGGCAGAAGAGAGCATTACTGGGGGTATGGAATACCCCCCAGAAGAACGGGGTTTCCGGTCTCCGAAAACACTGCTTTAAGCGTAATTTTGATGAGAATTTCTGTATTCTTTCTTCTCAAATTTTAATTCAATCTTCGATTTTGGTTTTAATACGCTAAGTACAAGTAATAAAAGTAGAAAAACATTTGTAAATTTTTGTTTAGTAAGTAATTGTACTAGTTTTATAACCAACAATCTTAGGTTTTCCAAAATAATGGAGATGTAATGAACCAAATCCAAATGATTGCAATAATGTTTTGCACCCTATATGGATTTATTAACATTGTGAAAAAAGGTAAAATAATAAGTAAAAGTAAAGAAAAAAAGTATATAATAATATAAATATAAAAAGAGTTATTAATGTTTTGTAATTATTTCGTTAAAAAGTTTTACTTCTTTGTATTATTATATTTTGTTGATGTTATTGTACTTGTTTTATTATTATTTATTACTTAAAGCAAGATGAAAAATTATTTCTTTATTTGGGGATATTAGCATTTTACATCTTATTTTTACACGATATTTCTTTAAAGCCGGGGCACCGCCCGCGCTTGGAACCGCCTCGTCCACTTCTGCATTACGTCAAAATTTGGTGGGGCAACTATAGCTACACATAAATTTGTTTCTAATAGTATGGAACAACGCTTAAAATTTTGGCATCTGTTTAGCTTGTTTTTAAATTTTTATTGAACATTTTTAGCCCCCAGTAAAAAATTTTATACTTTTTATTGGCCCAATAATTTTTGTTTGCTATTGCGTACTTTACATGGTGTATAAATATAACTAAAAATTTAAGGAAAAGTAATAAAAAAAATTTCATAATGCAAAAATGTAAAAAAAAATCATGTTACGTGTGTGGGGTCCATAAACCCGTTCCCGGTTCAAAAGAAAAATGCTCATAGAATGGTTTAGTGTTCAAAAAAAACAGATAACAATGTTTGAAAACATTTTTTGTAATATGTAAAACCTTACTCCTATTATATTTAATAAAAGTAAGTAAAAAAATAACAGGCACTGTAAACAGAGCGCACATTTAACATTATACTTAATCAAAATTAATTTGAATTACTTGAAGAAAAAGAAAAAATAAGAGAAGCTAATATTTCGCGTAAGGTAATGCTTTAAAGATACAGGACGCTCAAACACAACTGTAAAGCACAATTAAATACGGTCCTATGAGTTGTGGAAGAAGGTTTAAAATAAACTTTGCCCTGCGGTCCATAGGCTGTGGCAAAAGTTTAGCCGTGGCGCTGAACGTGTTAAATATTAGCCATTTGTACCAGCTTCGCATGACTGCAACCTATGTATATCCCACGATGTGACATCTTTTAGGTTAATCGTTACTTATAATTATTGAAATGATGATAATACTTCTTTTACACAGAAAATCGGAATGTCGTCTTTAGTTTAATCCGGAAATATTAAAAATTTAGGCTAATTAAAACAGCGATTTCATATTTGGGCATGCAGTTTAAAATTATTCGAGCTATTAATGGAACTTTTTTTAATTTATTGTAATTATAAATCAAATGATAAATGACTTAGAACGTTTTTAATTAAGGGCTATAGCATTCATTTAATACTTGAGCAAAGAACATATATACATAAATAGAAACTCGGCGAAAAGAAAATTAAATCTTTATGGTACAATTTAGATACATATTTGCAGCAAAAAAAAACATGCTTGAGGTGGTGCTTATAAAGAATGGATAGTAACCTCGTAATATCGCTGCAAGTAATATCAACAATGCCAATGTTGTCAAATTTAACTAAGCGTTTTGTTATAACGTAAGTTTGGTTGCCTACCTTGCAGGTTGCACTTAAAAGTGTCCAATTACTTTTTTGAGACAGTGTACATAGTATATTAAATTAGCACTGTTTTTTACATAATATGTACTTAAATAAAAAAAAATCTAAAACTTTGACTTGACCAGGACTTGAACTCTCGTTGTTGGTGCAGCAAGCAAATATCTTACCAACTATGCCACGACGATTTACTACTTTTACATGACATATAAGTGGCTTTTATGTTTTAATAAATACCTTTTATTAGTTACTTAAAGTTTACATTTTAAAATACTAAAGATTGAAAGATAGCTAAATTGGCACTTTCATCAAAATGTTTATAATCAAAAATCTTTGTACATTAACGTACATACAGTGTACGTACATATTAAATACGCGCAGCAAACTTACATTAACGTATGTACACTGTACGAACACATTACGTACATTGACGAATGTACGTAAAATGTACCACAAATGTACGTACAATGAACGAAGTGTGCTATATGCATTGGCTATATGCGATAGGACGAATAGAGTTAATGTGGCTACAGATAAATACTGGTAAACACAATATAAAATAGAACAATTGATAAAAGAGCGTGCAGGGTGAATTAAAGTGATTTAGTCAATTTATTTTATTGTAAAAGCGAAGATTGATGCAAAAAATGGTAAGTCCTATGATATAATAATGAAATATAAAATAAAAAAATTGGTTTGGGGTCAATAAGAGAAAAATAAATTATATTATAATTTATACCAAAGTATTTATTCCGCAGTAGTTTATTTACAAGCCGTGATTCTTTGACTAAGTACTGGGTTTACTGTTTTCTTTGAACTAATATTTTACCTATTCGATAAATAACAATATTAATTAGTAATAACTATGACGAACGGCTACGAATCCTTGCCGATCGCATTCATTAACAAGCTTACACCCCTAATTATTTCAATCGAACTAAGCACAGTGTTCCGTTTAAGCATCAAATGTATTGGATTGATCATAACCTTTAGTAATATTTTACTTTTGTCTAACTGCAACTGTCCTAAAAGAAAAACTCAAATATGAAACTAACTAATAGAGTTTCCGTTTCGAGTATAGTTCAATTTGAGATTAGGATAGAATTGAGCACCTATATAAATGTGAGCTAAGTGGCATTATGATTTATAAACAGGTAATGTCATAAACATATCACCTAAGGGCACCAGGTCTAGCAAACAAATTGCGGTTTAAACTAACTATAAAGTAAAATAGCGATTTAACTATATAGTCAATTCGGCAAAACAATAGTAATTTTTGTGCTTCCAATATTGCAAACGTTAATATTCGTTTGTTAGTGTACTAACGTAATGGGCGACAAAAAGCGGCAAAGTAAAAAGTAGATATCCGTTCAAAGTAGAAAATTAGAACGAGTATGTGCAATTCAGTTAAAATTAAAAAAAAAGACGTAATCAAAGGTTAAATTTCACATATTCCTGGTAGTTTCAATTTTTTTAGAGAATGTAATTTTACAACAGGCAACACCAAAAATAATGTAAGTTTCATAGCGTAACTAACTCAAATTGTTATCTTAACATTTTGTTAGTGAATAAATACATTGAAAGAAATTCGCTAGGGTAAGTATAAATTTTCATTTTACAGCGCGATTTGATTTCTCGTTATTACCATAGCAACTTTGGTCACCCGCACTTTACTTTGAAAAATTCCTATTACGAACTTATAAAACATGCACATAATATAAGAACTATACCGGATACACATTCTGTTAATCTACGTTAGATGGGGAGATTGCAACCATCGTTTAGATATCCGTTACTGTGCAAAGTATTACGACGAATTGGAGGGCATACTTGTTAATATACTTTAATTGACTTGGAGAAGCTTCGTGCACGTTGCTTTTAACCACTTACCAGTCTTGTCTGACCTCGGTTCGGGGGTGTGTTTCTTCCGTATAGTGATAAGCCCGAGACCCGTTCGGGCAAGATTTGTTTTTGTCAAATATTGGTCATACAAGGAGTTATCACGAACGTCGGTTATGCAAGTAACACATCATAATTCATCTTGTTCGTTTATAGCATTTAATTATTCACAGTTTGCATTATATTTACTACGTGGTGTCTGAGGTTTATTTGTACTCATAGAATATTATAATTACTATTATTGTTCCGATTGTGATGTAAAATTGTTTATTGAATGTTTTAAAATAAATCATACCAAATCGTTTTACTGAATAAAATAATAAATTGTAATAGTAAATATATTCAAATAAAATAAAAAAATAAGATTTGACCCCTTCTCTCATCAAAAACGGGACGTTAAGTGGTTAATCAATCGTATGAAACTTAGCAACTTATTTGTAGTCACTGTGTATATATGTTTCAGCTTAATTTGCAGAAATTTTAGGGGATCTGTGTTGGATATGACATTAGCTAATCATATATTAGGAACGCTCAGTAAGGACCCTGTTACTTATATTTAATTATTGGCATAGAGGTTGCCTAAATTAAGTCCTGTATTAGTTGTACTGTGATATCGTTGGCGAATCCTTAGTTATTAGATATTTCTTATTCTATTTGTTTTTTTTATTCTCTTATGCTATTGTTAAAATGAATATACTCGTTGTTTGACCTGTGTTAGTCTATTTATCTATTAAGCGTTGTCAGGTATCAACGAGCATCTTTAGTACATATTTCTCTTGTTCTGGCGCATTGAAGATCAAGCTGAATCTTATCATTTATACATCTACAACACACTCTCCGACGTTCTGAGCTGCGGTTACTTCCTTTAGGGTGAATTAATTACTGGTAAGTGATCGCAGCTAATTGTATCGTAAGGGCAGTTTGACAGCATCCGAGCGGTGCATAAGATTGAGTTATGTTCGTTTTTATTTAAGTTTGAGCTTGCGCGCAAAATGTGTAGGAGCAAAAGAAAAAAAAATATACTGCATCAAAATCGCAATGTAGAAACTGCCAGTCATCTAATATTTAAAAAAATTTAAACTTTAAAAATAGTGCATACAGTGCTTAGGGATGAACGTAATTTTACTAATTTACTATTAGTAAGATGTACATAGAAATATGCGTAGGACCAATAACATTACTTAGCAATAAAATCAAATAAAGTGGTCAATATACGTTACCTTCATTTTCCGATAAATCACGTCCTAATATTGGCGGTACTACATGTTTTTGAATTTGTTGTTTTTGATCACATGTAACTGCAGTAACCATCACAGGAGCCATCATACTACCGGACCCTGCCGTACCCGAACTTTTATTAATAGCACTATATCTCATTGGCATCATACTTTGGCGAACATTACGTTCCGGTCGGATCAGTATAATGTACAACTAAAAAGACACACTAAAGCAATTACAAATTCGTCAAGTCATACATACCTTCGGAGAAAACAAACAAGCCACCGTTACGCTAGCTGAAAGACTAATCGTCACTGACATACTTGTAATTCTAAGAGCAACGTGGTTAGCAGTTCCAAAATACAATGGGACAAAAGCTAACCATATCACACAAGTGGTATACATTGTAAATCCTATATATTTAGATTCGTTAAAAGCTTCTGGTATTTTTCTAGTAAGTACTGCGTAAATTGTACATATAACAATAAGGAGAATTGGATATGTAAAAGCTATCATATACGAAGCATCGATATCTGTCGAACATACAAGAAGGTTATCTTCTCTAGTTGGATAATGATGCATTGCTTTTGCTGGCGATATTATCATCCACACACCATTTATTAATACCTAAAAGTACAATAAAACAATTATTAATAACACGTTTATTCTTAGAGTAGCAGACAAATATTTTAAGTATTCGTTGGATATAATACATAGAAAAATACAAAGGAGCGATTGAAGTTAAACGTGTGTTGACTTTGGTTGAGCATGTTGAGAATTGTTGGAATATTTAATGTACACCAGGCTCAAAAATAACGAAGAAAATAGGAAAAGAAAAAGTATCTAAATACAATCAATGATGAAGATTACAAGGTATATAAAAAAAGACAAGAAGCTAAAATTAAATCATCAGAGAAATTTGGGCATAAAATGACAAAAAACTATTAAGATAAATTATAACTATCTTATGGTAGAATTAAAGAACTTCGAAAAAAGAAGCAATATAATATGTTTAATGTGACAGACAAAGAATATAACCAAATTACTAAAGCAGAATAAATAATGGGCCGGTGGAGGAAAGTAGTATAGTAGGGCTGGTTCTGGCTCACTTGGGTAAAATCGGTGCAGGGTAGTGAAATTTTGTTTCGATCGTTTCGTTTCGGGTATGCTTGGATGTAGGTCAGTTGAGGAAGATCGTAGTGATGGTGGAGATGCTACTGTGTGTATATAGAGGTAATATTTGTGAAGATTTAATATCGGTATTTTAATAACTTATTCGTTTTAATAAATTTAAGAAATAAATTAAGATGGAATAATTATTTGAAAACTTGAATGAAACTTCTCATTTGGTTTCTTAACTGAGTGCAAGAAGCATTAATAAATTTAAATTAATAAATGAGCACTATAAAATTAAGTGTTATAGTAATATCGATTGTCGAGTACGAAGATTTTAAATTACCTCTACCACAAAGATTTATTAACAAGGAAAAAACATCTATCTCGTGAGCCAAGGAGCTGTTGGTGAAACAACGAACATTTATTGAAAGATAAAATAGAGATTTAATAATGTACGACAAATGTATGTAAAGATTTAAAACATGTAAAGTTAAAATAAGCAATCAATGTTTGAAATAATGATACCTTTTTACTTTCTTTCCTATAAGGAAAGTATATGATCGCATTTTTTTTTCAAAAACTTTTTTTGCATAATTTTACGTTTCAAGCTTTCCTGAATCAGAATTATTTTCGGCAAAAAAAATTTGGGGTCTGTGTGTGTGTGAGTGTGTATAACGATGTACCCACGATAACTCGCGAACCAAAAATCTGGCATTTTATATCTTCTCGACTTTATCTAGATGGGTCTGATAAAGAAACCGGAAGTGAGTGTATCCGCCATGTTTAACAATTTTTGTATATAATTTTGTACGTATGTAAATTATTTGAATTATTTTTACAGATTCTTATAGAGATAATTATTCTTCATAACAATGTATTTAAGTAAAAAATTTTTCTAACATTAACAGTTTATTAGATATTTTAATTATAATTTAAAATATATTCACAAATATAATATAGGTATGAATTTTGATAAAAAAGGTTTATAAGCCATAAAAAAGTGATTTTAATGCAAATTTCTTAAAGAAGAAGAAAATTTTGTCAAATGTTTAAACGGCAATTGCGGACTAATTAGGACAGCTAGAAGAGTGCAGTTTTTTTAATAGCAAGATAATGAGCTTTTCTAAACTTTTTGTAAAAAAAATTAAGAAAAAAACTTTATAAACTAAAAAAAAAGTTGTTAAGGGGATACATTGTTATTGGTTAATAATTATTATTTAAATTATAAGTCCACCGATAATAAATACTAATTTTCAAATATATTTTTTACATATGTTTCAAGCTTACAAATATAAAGCTCATCTTCAGAAAACTACAAAAAATATATATTAACAAGTCATAAAAAGTTAAGGTTACAAAAAATTTTAAACTTTAATTTAAATTTAATTTTAAATAACAAACAAATTCTTGAATTGCTAGAGTTGATTTATATTAAAATATCAGATAAAAATTTTTTGTTGAACTATCAAACCAATTTCAACTATGATTTTAAACTTAATTTTTCTTAGATTTGTTTCTAAATTGCACCATCTTTCTTTAATTTACATTTAACATTTTGTAAAGCTTACATTTTTTGTTTTTTAAATATCTAATTACAAATTCTCAAATTTGACATTTTTCAAAAAATGTAAGTTTAAAATTGTTTGTAATCTTAACTTTTTATGACTTGTTAATATATATTTTTTGTAGTTTTCTGAAGATGAGCTTTATATTTGTAAGCTTGAAACATATGTAAAAAATATATTTGAAAATTAGTATTTATTATTGGTGGACTTATAATTTAAATAATAATAAAAAAAAAGTGCTTTTAATGCAAATTTTTTGAAGAAAATGTCAAATGTTTAAACGGCAATTGCGAACTAATTAGGACAGCTAGAAGAGTGCAGTCTCTTAAATAGCAAGATAATGAGTTTTTCTAAACGTTTTCTAATAAAATTAGTTGAAAAATCTTTATAAACCATAAATAAAATGATTTCGTTGCGATCGTGGGGTATTCGTATCGTCACCGGCCATTCTTACCACCATCCGGCCCATGAATTCTAGTCGATACCGAAAGACGAGAGATAACCCTCGACGAATATTGTGTTGGAACGATTCTAAATATTTCTAAGGCCTACTGTTGGAATTATTTAAATCACAGAAAAGGGGTATAACAGCATCCGATTTTCGGGTTGTGTTATGTGTATACTTTAAAATTTAAGTAATGATTTTG
Organism: Aquatica leii; assembly: GCA_035610365.1. Taxonomy (NCBI): domain Eukaryota; kingdom Metazoa; phylum Arthropoda; class Insecta; order Coleoptera; family Lampyridae; genus Aquatica; species Aquatica leii. The sequence goes on along the minus strand of CM069436.1, from coordinate 86,201,290 downwards.
TAGATTTGGATTTCGTGAGATATTAGGTTGACACGATTTGCGATTCAAATTATTTACAGGGTACGTGTCGAGAAAGTACTTTCGTCGCACATTGGAAACTCCTGTATTTGTGGTAAGTGCTTTTATAACTTTTCTTTCGTCGTCAACGAGGTTACTCACGAAACTTTCGCTAATCATAACTTCGTACTGATTACCGTAATTGTAATACCATTTAGTTAGTAAATTTGCTTATACTACGTATGCTGTGTCCTACCTTTATTTATTGTGATAATTTAATGTTAATGCTATACTAATTATTTTTGTCTTATTCTCGTTAATGCCATATTACTAATTATGTAAACGATATTTACTGCGAACTATTCTTCGCCATGTTCTTCACTTATGTAGTGTAAGTTGCCGATCCTACTGTGATTCGATGTTGTATATTCTCACTAGTATCTACTTAGATGTGGCTATTTAACTTCGACTATATTTAGATATATAATATATAGATATATTTGATCGAGTAATTAAAGTGCAATTTAGTTTTTCTCTTTTATTCGTTTCTTTCAGCAGTTACGAACCTAACATCTAGTTACAAGTTTCTTACCATTCTGTTGTGAGCGGACAGAAGTGACTTTGGATAAGCTCTGGCGCCCTTAATTATCTTTTCAATATTATCTAGGAACCCTACCCTCTCACCGACTACTGTGAGTTGGCCGTGCAGGTTCGTAAAACAGCTAAAGCTTGTAACAATTACTTCGGATGTGAAATCGTAAATCAAACAAAATCTTAAGTTCATCGTCTCTGCTGCTTTATCTGTTACTTCGACCTAACCCAGTATTTAATGGGTAGCAATTTGCTGATTTGGCGGGAGCAAAAAGATTATTACTCGGATTGCTACTTCTGCAAGACGAACATATCCGGGTAACGGGTTAATGATGTACCCGAAAAGTGTTTTTGCAGTAGTTCTTGCAGAGTACCTTTAATCGAGTTTGTAAACTTTCCGCTTTCGGTCTGCAAAGAACCGATGTTTTCAGTCCGGTCTTTGCTCAAAGATTTTTGTAGTCGGGAACTTGTAGATTTGTTTTCTATGTCTTTACAGTACCTTCTCCATGAGTCTTTCCTTACCTTTTTAATGGCTTGTTGTGAGGCTGGTATTGTATTGATCTCAGTTTCCGCTTTTTTTGACTATATTAAATAGCCTTCTGCGTGTCTTTGCTTTGTCAAGCTTCCTGTTCCACCAAGTTATCCTGTTGGGGGTTCGTTAGATGGTTTTTCGGTGGCTTGCTTCAAATTCGGATTTTTATGAATTAATAGTAGTGTCCTTCACGAATTCTAGCTCGTGTGTTAATTTTGCAACTGTGGGACACTCCCTGATTTGGCCCGCTAAAGTATCGTTGAACAAATCCCAGTCGGTTTTTCTCGGGTTTCTGTATTCTGTCACGAATTCCCTGTCTGATTCAGCTTTTGGACTAGCTATCGTAAGGCCAATAACTTCAGTGCGCGACACGGTTATAAACGAAGGTGCATCTTCGTTATTTATTAATAATAATAAATTCTAAAAGTTTTTCACGTCTTGGATTTGTGTTTGGCTCCCCCACAAGGTGTGTTGTGCATTGGCATTGCATCCAAGAATAATCGTTTTGTTGGTTCTACTGTTAATCAGCCTGTAGATTTCCTCCGGCGGCGGTGGTCCTTTCTGTTTGTAGGGAAGGTAACCGGATCCGAGAATGAACCTGCCTCCCTCTATTACAGATATTTTAGCTGCCAGTAGGTCTCTAGAACATAAATCCTACAATGACATTAAGTTTAATGCATTTTTTACAATAATGCATGTGCGAGGGTTGTGCACGAGTTGGGCTTCAAGCAGCCATCTACTTGGACAGTTCAACCCTTTTATTGTTTCTTTGTGGATTCATGGCTCTTATACAAGGGCGATATCAATATCGTGTTCCACGATATAAGTACTAAGGTCCGCTGAGGCTGTCCTACAGTGATTTATATATATTTGAACGACTTTCGGCATTAGATTTGCCGTCGGCACTTTTTTTCAGCTCTGCATTTACATCCATTGCCTCGTGGATATTACTTGTAGCATCCGGTTCTTTGCTGTCCTTTGTGGAGTTGGTTAGCGCGCGGAGAGTGATCATCGAAAATCCAAGGTGCAATTGATTGGTTGACGCTTGTACCTTCTTCCAGGAACCCTTGTCCATAAACAGGACGTATTAGGTTTCTTTAGGATTTGGTTTAGCGTTAACGACCCTTTACGCTTCGGTATTGATGTTGTTCTGTATCGAAATTCTTTTCAGTAGCGTGGCCGGTTTCAGTGCTGTGCCCGGGACTGAAGTGATAACCTTCTTGTTGTCGCTGTTTGATTAATACTCAACCTTTCTTTATTTTTCCTCATCTATATGCAGATCCCTTTCCTTACGGACTTGGTACTCTCCTAGAAACGAGGATGAGTCGTAAGACAGGTGTTTCTTGAAACCACGTGCTCTCATAGCACGCACAAATACTTAACCTATCCTACTGGTCTTGTAAGACTATCCTATCTACTTGCAACATTTTCTTTTTAACCTATTCCTCTTTGGGCGAACTTGTACCAAGCAAGTTCGGGTGGTATGGTGGGTCTACTTCCTCTTTCTTCTCTTCTTTCCCTAGTGTTTCTTAATATTTGACGTGCCGACTAACTAAAAGCTTGTCCTTTCTTCAATTCGTCAATCCATGCAAGTATTGAAGTTTTTATGACCTCGCATTCTTCAGAATTGATGGTGTTTTCAAGGAACTCTTTTGGTATCATTGGAAGAGCAATTTCCGTCTGAGTGTCCCTAAATGTCTTTTTTGGGTTTCTTCGACCCCTCGACTTTGCTTTACCGGTCGTTTTTGTGACGCCGGTGTGCTACTGCTAGAAAGCTTGCGTTTTTGTGCCTCTGTTGTTTTGGCAGTTGGTAAAATTGCGTGCGCCGTCTGGTGTCGCTGTTGCTCTCGCGTCCCCGCCATTGGAGTGGAACGGGTTGCTCAGCATCAGTCGATATTTTGGGTTCTGCTCAGAGTCCTCGATTTTTTTTAAATTTTGTGTCGGTGGTTTCATATATGTTCTCACGAGTACGGAGGAAAAGAAGGTCACCGTGCACAGTGCCCCGATATGCACCAAAGGCTATATACAACGGGGTAGTAGTAGTAGTAGTCTTGTCGTAGTCCAGACAATTAAGCCAAGACCCCCTACCACGGCTTGCCTGTGAGACATGTCCACAGCAGCAAGAGGTTTGGGTTTGGCTGCCGTGCCTGCTGGTTTCAATCAGCAGAGCAACGACAGGCATCGTTATTCCAGTGTTGACTCTTGCCACCACACTATAGCTTGAGCTGGGAGACCTGGTTCGCGTGACAGTAGTATTAGAGTACGTACGGATTTTAGACCGCGACTCCAACACCTGCCAAGGTAAACAGGGTTGTCCGGGCTTAGCTAGTAAAGCTGCGTAGCGTTGCATCTTATCTACCCTCCTATCCACCACCTGGAGACGCCCCCGATAAGTAGCTCAATTATGGTTGCTTAGTGCTAATCTTATTATAAGACGTTTCTCCGAGCGCTTTGTTTGCGCTTCGAGCATTTTTGCGTTGATTTCTTCGTACATTAAACCCGTTTTTTTGCCATAATAATGAAGAAGGAGGCCAATGCATTTCTCAATATTTACAGTTTAATATTTTCTTGGCAATTTGAATGTTTTTGATCGTTTCAAAGAACATTTTTTGGTCTTTCGACAATTTTTTTTTGTAAAATCAAAGTTTCTTTCACTACAATAAGCAAATTTGATATGTGACATTGTGTGTTGATTAGTGCTTATGTCAGTTTGGGTCCAGCGACTCTAACTCAGTGTTATCTTAAAATTCAGTTGTTTATATTTATAATAATACTATAAATTTTAACTACAATTTAGAGTTTATTAGACAAGTCAAGTTGCTTAAACCTGTTTAGTCTTTGGATGTTATCATATGGCTCAAAAGGTTGGTCATTAAGACGTTACTATGATGTTCTAGTTTATTGAGATATTTTACATTAAAATTAACTGTGTCTTCTTTCACATCACTCGACATGTTAGCATTTTTTACAAAGTATGGAGCGTCGCACATGGCACATAGAACTTTTAACCGATATCTTTTGATAATTTGGTTGTTTGTGTTGGTTGCAGTTTCCTAGGTTTCACTATACGTCGAAATTGATTTGAACTCTGTTACTTGAGGTAATCGATAGTTGTCAATGGAAAAGTGTGGTGAGTTGCCTCTACACTTTGTAAACGTAACGTGATGACATTTAGATACGTTTATTTTAACTCTCCACTTCTTGGTCTATTTAATGATATCATTTAAATTGTTTTTTTAGCGTTGTTGCGGCTATTACTCAGTCTTTGTGTTTCAGCATGGTTGCTTTGTCATCCGCAAAAGTAGCTGTAAGACACTGATCATTGGTACGTATGTCAGCTGTAAAAAGGACATATAAAAGTAACTCGAAGACGTTCCCCTGTAGTACCTCTGCTCTGATTAGTTGTGTTTGATCATATTTTATCTGGATGTATCTTTCTTCAAGTGTGAGCGTGCCTCTATGGGCCCTTTCATTGCTTCTGCATCTTCAGCGACGAACCACGTTTTTTTTGGGATTATACAATAACACTAAACTCAACGATTTGTGCTGTGACGTCATATCTCGTCTTTATTATGTCGCTGGCCATTTGTGTTGTGTTTTTACGGACCGCCTCATGTATTTCGTTTAGCTTCTTTATCAACTTGCTGACGTAGTCTTCTTCCGGTTTTTGTCCAAATTTGAGCATGACAGAATGGTGTTTTCGTGAACAGATGATCGGTATGCTATTAAGAAAAAGTACAAGCACTGATCCCAATTTTTTAAAATTATAATATGAAATGAGTGAGGTAGCAATATTTTCAATTTATAGAGCAAGCCACCGTGCCACATCTTATCGAAAGCTTGGCTATTATAAAGGAACGCTGTTGAGCAATAGCTTTTTTTTCAAAAGATTCATTTATTAAGTTGACCACCCGATAAGCTTGCCGTATAGTTGAGTGCACGCTTCTAAATCGAAGCTGGTGCATCAGAATCAGATTCAATTCTTTGATGATTGGGACAAGATTTGGCTAGCACTTTTTTTAATAGTTTACCAAGTAGCGATAGTAAACTAATTAACCTCTAAAAGGCAGCCTCGTTGGGTGGTACCCCAAAAGCAGGACTGAATTGAATAAGATTGTAATCATAACAACGCCTTTGCGAGGACGTTACTTGATTATCTTTCCTGTTATTTGATCAATGTCGAGAACCTTTTTTTGGATGTAAATAATTTTTAACTATATCTTTAACTTTCTTTACTGAGAAGAGCTTTTGTAGTGCGGCCAATTGATACCGTAAAGATACTTTTTTTTTATTTCAGCGTCTTCTGGCGTTAAAGCAAAAACATTTGACTTATCGAGTCAGTGCGAGCCCAGTTGTTGTCTTCTTTGCGTATTGGGAGAATCTGTCGATGCTGGTATTTGTTGATCTTCACAAAGCGTAGTTTGTATTAATGGTCGGGCTTAAATTTTTTAGACGCTCTTGAAGACTTTTATTTTTTAAGTCTTCGATTAAACTTTATGTTCTGCCAGATTTTCATAAACCTATTTTTTTCAGCAATTCTCTTTTTGGTGACTACACTGGTCTGCATGAAAATCGGCCCTGATACCATTCCTGACGATTCTTATGTAAAATGACCTCCTGAATCCAAAAATGAGCTCCGTTTTTACCCATATCCCACCTATTTTGGGGAGACCCCATTTTTATTTAATTTTTTGCATTTTTTTTTAAATTTTAACTTATAGCCGTTAAACATCCCAAAGCAGGTAATAAAATTTATACCAAAGTATATGGCAAAAAAAACAACAATACAATACAAATATATAAGAACAGTAAAAAAATATCAATAAACAGTTAGGAAGATTCAGTGCACGACGCTGGCGATCTTAATACCACATGCAGGTTTGAACAGGAATTTTCGACAGGCTTGAACTTGTATTACTCTTCTCATTATAGTATATTACATTGTTTGCTTAACTGCTTCGATCAGTACATCTATAGCTGTTGCAGAGTTAACTTGTCGACGTTTTAAACGTGTTGGATTTTGTGTACATTTTTGTTCATTTGTGTAAAACAATAAAACTACTTTTACTCCGGATTTTTTCAAGTGACTAAGTGTGATTTGTGGTTAATGTCGGGCGTTAAATTACTGTTTAATTATGACACGCGAGTGTAAAAATCATCCCGATAGCTTCTGCCATGTCTGCGGGGAATTAACTTTAAAAACGCAACAAAAACCCCTTTCTCCGCTTGTTAAAACAGCTAATAAATTGTACTTTGATTGTCAAGTTGGCGACCAAGACACGACTTGGGCTCCGTCAGTTTGCTGTACGACTCGTTACAGGAGTTTGACCAAATGGCTCAAAGGTACCCGTAAATCAATGCCATTTGCTGTTCCCATGGTTTGGCGTGAACCTCGCTGTCATCTTATAGATTGTTACTTTTGTATGACTTCCACCGTCGGGTTTTCGAGCAAAAGTAAGCATACAATTCAGTATCCCAATATTCCGTCAGCTCTAAGACCTGTTCCTCATAACAATACTTTGCCAACCCCAGAGCCCCCAAACACTTATACTGTAGAGCCGGAAATTGATTTAAAAGACTCTGCCGCACAACCTGGGGCTTCGAATGATACGTTCAATGATGATGAAGAGTATTCCGCAGATTTAGTTTCTCGGCAACCTCACCTCCTCACTCAATCGGAATTAAATGATCTTGTCAGGGATTTGCAGTTACCTAAGACTAAATCTCAGTTCCTAGGATAGCGACTTCAATAGTGGAATCTCTTAGAAAAGGGAGTAAAATTATCTTCTTACAGGACCAGACAAGCAACCCTGAAATGTCTTTTCTCAGAAGATAAAGGTTTAGTGTTCTGCCCTAATGCAAATTTATTGATGACAGAGCTACAGATTCCATGTGACCCAGACAAATGGAGACTGTTTATAGACTCATCAAAAACAAGCTTAAAAGTTGTCCTGTTGGCAAATCGGAATGACTTCCCATCAGTTCCAGTTGCATACTCTGTTGATATGAAGGAAACGTACGAAAACATCTTCAGAATCCTTGATAAAATTAGTTATCATGATTATAAGTGGAAACTTTGCGCTGACTTAAAAGTTGTTGCTCTACTCACGGGCCTGCAATCAGGATTCACAAAATATTGCTGCTTCCTTTGTGAATGAGATAGCCGAGCCCGAGATAAACATTACATCGTACGGGACTGGCCTCTGCGAGAAAATCTTATTCATGGTCAGAAAAATATCGCCCACAATCCTTTGGTTCCGAAGGAAAATATTTACTTACCACCTTTACACATCAAACTTGGATCAATCAAGCAGTTTGTAAAAACAGTGGACAAGACAGGTGGCGCATTTCAATTTTTGAAAACTAAATTTCCTCGTCTTAGCGAAGCTAAGCATTTTTGTTGGTCCCTAGATTAGACAACTCTTCCAAGATTCGACGTTTATTAAACACCTAAATCGAAAAGAAAAACGAGCTTGGCTTGCATTTCAAAACGTTTGTAAGAACTTCCTGGGTAACCACAAAAGTGAAGATTATGTTCCTTGAAAATTTAGGAGCAGTCTCGGATGAACACGGGGAACGGTTCCATCAAGACATCGCTAAGCTGGAGAAGAGATTTTCAGGGAAGTGGAATGCAAGCATGTTGGCGGAGTACTGCTGGTTTTTGAAACGAGAGAGCTGTACCTCAGGGTATAAAAGGAAAGCAAGCATCAAGTAACGATGAATATCTTTTTATTTATTACTGTTTATAGCTAAAATAGTGCTTTTTCCCATTTAAATTAAATTCATGTCTATATATTTATTATTATAATTATTATTATCGCTCGATAAATAAATTATAATTACTTTATCGAAAAGTGGTAAAATTAGAGATTTGGGGCTCCCTCGAAAATGGTGGGTGATGGAAGAAAACGGAAGACATATTTGGATTCAGGACGTCATTTTACATAAGAATCACCCGGAATAGTGTCAGGGCTCAATAAAAAATATTTTTTTGCAGACCAGTGTATTAGATATCATTCCTGTTTTCTTGTGATTGGGATATTTGGTGTCGCTTCCCTAGCGGGCTTTTGTATTACTTGTGTGAAGTTCCATACCGCAGTTTCAACGTCATCTGTGGTTTTGAGCGGTATTTTCATATTCAATTTAACTAAAGATCTAAAGTGGTGCAAATCTGTTCTGTTATTGGTGGTTTTTCTTTTTTAATAATTTTGCAATTATTGTGACGATAACGGGAGTGTGATCCAAGTAAGCATTGGTTAATTTCAAATGGAGTGTTTAACAACTGTGTAATCTTTATAATTACAATTATTCGATAAGCGTTAATACGAGTTAATACCGTAATAAGAAACGCATAAAGATTTAATCGAGGCCGAAGCTAAATTAAATTAAGATTTAAGTAAGTCTTTTCAGCAATTTCTTATACTTTTTATAAGACCAGTTTTGTTAAATAATATTGGCAAGCATAAGTCGACACTTTAATTAAAAAAACATTAAAAAGGTCAGTTAGGGTATAAACATAAATTCTGTAAAGGAGAAAGTTCTTTAAAAAATGTTTAGCTAAAAGAACGATTATCTAATTTCCGTTAAGGCTGAATCTTAAGAAATTCAATTTTAAGAAATTGTCAATTGACCCTAATCCTTAGGTTTAGAAGAATTTTTAACATTTTATTATTGTGCATTAATATCAAAGTCGAACTTTTTAATTATGGGAAGATTTTTACTCAAGATTAGTTAGATACACATATTATTTATTTATATTTTTTTATTACTTATAAAGCCGTTGGATTACTTTAAGGTTTAGATGTAAGCAGTTGTACTGCACCACAAAGAAACAATTTGCAAGCAGACGCTTGATCAATGTTTAATCAATTCCAAACTAGTTTTTCTTATACATATAATAAAGTCTAATATACATACATATGTAAAGCATCTTAGGAAATAAAAATTTAAGAACACTCAGAGGTATATATTTGTAAATAAATTCAATTGCCAGACACAGTAAGAGTGGAAAAGTAGCTGCAAACTACCTACAACAGCAGATCTCAACACTTTTTTAAAAAACAAATCCACTCTCTGGTTACAATAAAAAGGGAACTAAATTAAACAAACAAAAAAATTAAACAAAATTGCAAGTGCACCTCGAGGACGGAACGTGAAATCAATATTGCTTACATTTTTCTTCGTACTTTCTTAAATTGTATTTTCTAATATAATAAAACAATCGACATAATTGTAATGAACAATTTCTAATTAAATAATGCAAATTCTGTTATAAAACAAATCCTAGCAGCAAAAACAGTATCTATTTTATATCAAAGCAAAAGACAAGCAATTTTGTTTTTATAGAAGCTTTTTTATATAGCAGTTTACTCTTATCTGTGAACAATTTATCGTCAATGCCAGGATTGTTCAAGAATGTTAACGATTTTGAAAGAAACGTAAGTGACTTACGAAAATAAATGGTAACGCGTTACTACACAAACTATTAGATATGCAAATAAATCAAAGATAATTCAGATAATAAGTTTAGTTCTCAACTCCTTTAAGGTACAAATCACAGTCATTTTCTAATAGTAATTTTACGAACACAGTTGTTAATGATAACGATTAATAACATTTTAACGCCGTCAGCGAGTGTAACGAGCGAACGCGTTAATATTGTAACGATTTTTAAAACTAATTCATGTGAAAATGAAGTATTTATTTACACGATTTAATTCAGATATGATAAATACAACTGCTTTTAACTAACAGTAATAAAATGCAACGGTAATTAAGAAAAACAACTTACAAGCAATTTATATATTACTATTAGTATAATAGGTATTTACTACCCACAATTTTTGTTTATCCACACTGGTATTTATTTTCACTTTATGTTGCACTTTTATTTATCTTAGCACAAGCCTTAAACACTTTATTTATTTAAACTGACAGTCGTCTAAACACTTCTTCCGACTCGATTTGAAAAACTAAACTCGATCTTTCTTCGAATACTTTTCATATTCTTACGTTATCGGAATCCAGAATTTTCCATTCTTTTTAAAGTTTTCAAACTGCCCCCTTCTTAACACTGTTTTGTCTTAGATAAAAAAACTGAATGCAGCACCGCTAGAAAAAGTCGTGGCGATAACGACAGTTCTTTTTGTTTCGGCATCCTTCTTGAGCATCAAAGTAGCAGTCAATGGAATTTTTCTGACCCGATGTTCTACTTGGATAGTAACTGCAGACCAACACTTTATTTCTTGGTAGAGACGACCTACAACATATTTCTAACTGTCCTCTAATCCAGTTGATTTAAGTCACAAACAAGCTTGGGAACTGCCAATTTTATAATGTTGTAAAACTACATTTTTTCTCTTGAGATTCAATAATGATCGCACATGTTTTTGTATGACGACTTTGCATGTGAACAGTTTTTGGCGACCAGATAGAAATCGAAGCGGCGCTCATCACGTAGTTCTAAGACTGCCAACCGCCGGGTGGTTTTCGGATGCGATATATGAGGTCATGAATACACTGCACAACTTTATAATGGCCTTTGTCGGAGTTGGCAACAGTGTATGCCGGGTCTAGTCAGTTACGAAATGTCAATGTTCTGAATTAATTAAAAATCTTTTAAATTATTATTATCTTATTATTGAGAAGACACAACACGGCGCAGTCGAGGCGTCAGCCTATTTATAAGTGTTTTTACAAAGTTTTAAGAAATATCAGTTAAGTTACATTATAACACAAAAAAAAAGTTTAGTGTTGTACCTACTTAACCTAAAAAAGTTTGGTCCCGAGTGGCAATAAAAAAGGAAACCACGCCGAAATGGAATTTAAACCCCCAACCAATTTGTCGCTGCAACGAAATTTAAGTGAGAACTGGCGCAAATTTAAACAAAACTTCGAAATTTACCTTAAGGCATCCGACAAATGTGGGAAGGATGAAAGGAAAATTGCAATCTTGTTAAATATAATTGGTAAAGAATCAGTGGAAATATATAATACGTTCACGTTATCCGAAACTGAAAAGGTGTCGTTTCAGAGTGTACTGAAAGCGTTTGAGGATCACTGCAGCCCCAATAAAATATTGTCTTTGAGCGTTTCAAATTTTACAGTCGAGTTCAACAAAAAGCTAAAGGTTTTGATCAGTTCTTAACGGATATCAAGAAATTGTCGAAGCCCTGCGAATTTGATGCTTTATGTGAAGAGATGATTTGTGATAGAATTGTTTTAGGAATTTATGACAAGGTCATACAGGAAAAATTGTTACGTGTGGAAGATCTTGACCTGTCAAAAGCTGTAAATTTATGTCGAGCTGTTAAAATTACCAAATCACAGGCTAGAAATTTGCAAGGATTCCCAGCTGAAGTTGAGGCTATCAAGGAGAAGTCAGTTTCAAAATCTGGTATTGCTGGTAAGATATTACTGAAAAATGAGAGGCAATTTGGTGAAAAATTTCAATGCAGAAGATGTCAAACTTTGCATGGAGTTCGTGAATGTCCTGCTTTTGGGAAAAAGTGATGTAAATGTGGAAAATTAAATCTTTTTGCAATTTCGTGTAAGCTAAAGAATGTGAAAGTGCTCCAGGGACAGGATCAGCCAATGGTAGAAAATTCTGACAAATCTGACTTTGCAATCAACATCATTGGAGTAAGTAATCGAAACAATAAAGTACTATCGATTAAATCGTGGTTTCAAACTGTAAATGTTGGTGATAATCGTGTGCCTATTAAATTCAAATTAGACACAGGTGTTGATGCAAACATACTGTCACGTAAAATGCTGAGTGAAGTTGGCGTTTCAGAGTTGCAGCTACGAGATACACAAATAATGTTGGAGGCTTTTGATGGTAGTGTTTTAAAGCCTCTAGGTGTCGTTCCACTTAAATTGCAGTGCAACAAACTTGAATTTATCGATAACTTTATAATTGTGGATAAAGTTGTTTCTCCTTTATTACGTCTTGAATCATGTTCAAAGTTAAGGCTCATTGTACGCAAGAGAAATGATGATGACTTGGTTAAGTTTAGCACTAAGGATGAATTCATTAAGAACAATTCAGAATTATTTGAAGGTCTGGGTAAGTTCAGGGATAAATGTGAAATTCAAGTAAATGATAAGGCTGTGCCGGTTGTTAATCCCCCAAGAAGGATACCTTTTGCTATTCGTGACAAAGTGATGTTATACATTTTTAATGGTTGGCCAAAAAACTGTGAACGCATGTACGGCTCAATCAATTATTTCTATAAATTCCAAGCAGAACTTTCTCTTAAAGATGGTTTGCTATTTTTAAATCATCGTTGAGTAGTTCCAGATAAACTCCGATCCTATATTTTACGTCTTTTACACGAACCTCATTTTGGTATGGTTAACACAAAGCAACGTGCTAGACAAATTGTGTTTTGGCCTGGCATCTCGAGTGATATCCAAAATATGATTTTAAACTGTTATGTTTGTGAGCGTTACCAAAACTCCAAACAAAATGATGTATTAATTCCTCATGAAATAGCAAATATACCTTTTCATAAAGTAGCTTGCGATATAATGGACTATGCTGGAAATAGCTATCTCATTGTACAGGATTATTTTTCTAAATGGATTAAGATAATTTTGTTAAAAAACAAAACTTCATCTGAGATCATTAGACATTTCCAAATACTGTTTGCAACATTTGGTATTCCAAAGATGGTTATTTGTGATAATATGCCATTTTCTTCGTATGAATGCAACAATTTCTCCAAATATTGGAATTTTACATTTTGTACGAGTTCTCCTAAATATCCACGTAGTAATGGCCAGGCGGAACGAGCGGTTCAAACTGCTAAGCAAATGTTTAAAAAATGTTCTCATAGTAATACTGATATCTACCTAGCATTGCTGGAATTTAGGAATACTCCTGTTTCGGGTATTGCTATATCGCCGACTCAAATGTTAATGAATAGACTAACTAGAACTAAACTTCCAATTCACACCAAACTGTTAAAGCCGGTAATTCCTAAGAGTGCGAACTCAAAATTTAAAACCAGGCGATAATATACTGATTAAAGACAAATTTTGGGAAAAGGGAAAAGTAGTTGATAAACACTGTACTCCTAGATGTTTCAATGTAATCAATAATAAGGGTAATGTTAGAGGAAATTTTAGTCAGCTAAAACCGACCAATACAAAATTTGAAATTGATAATTCAAATGATCCAGATGATTATGATCAAGCTCAAATCAAGGATTCTTCTTCTGATGACACTACTGATAGTAATAGTAATTTGATTGAAAATAATCATAACAATGATAATCATAGAATCACACACAGTGGTCGTGTTGTTAAATTACCTACTAGATTTAAGCATTATGTAATGTAAATGTTTGTAATGTTTCATGTTCATTTTCAAGAAAGGGAGATATCGTGGCAACAGTGTGTGTCATGTTCATTTCCAAGAAAGGGAGATGTCGGAGTTGCCAATAGTGTGTGCCGGTTTGGTGAGTTACGAAATGTCAATGTTCTGAATTAATTAAAAATCTTTTAAATTGTTATCGCCTTATTATTGAGAAGACACAACAGCCTTTCCATTGCTTTTGCATCTTCGGCGACAAACCCACCAATTTGTGGCTTAACGTCTAATCTCGTCTTTATTATGTCGCTGGCCATTTGTGTTGTGTTTTACGGACCGCCTCATATACTTCGTCTAGCCTTTTTATCAACTTGTTGATGTAGTCTTCTCTAGCAAATTCTTCTTCCGGTTTTCGTCAAAATTAGAGGTCGCATGGTGTTTGGCCTGTACTTTTGTCAACAGATGATCGGTATGCCATTAAAAAAAAGGTGCAAGTACTGATCTCAATCTTTTTGGTGTTTGAACAACAGTCGGCAAACTTCTTGGAACAGCGCAGACTTAAAGTTACGGCCTTGGTCGGAATTTTATTCTAACGGAACCTTAAACCGACAGAAAAAGTTTTTCACTAAAACGTATGCGACTGTACCTGCTCTTGATTGGATATAACGTAAGCTTTTGTCCATTTCGTGAAATAATCCATTGCTTCCAGGATATATTTTTTTCTCGAATCGGATTTTGGGAACGGCTCTGCGATGTCAATCGCCACTCTTTTTAAAGTGCTTTGTTATACTGCTTCATTGGTGCTTTGCGTTTTTTTTCTGTACCATTTGCTGATGCCAGACTGTGGACTTACGACACCAATCCATAACGTCCTCTTTGCAGTTCCCCAGTAGAATCTTTCTCGAACTTTCTTTAATTTTTTTTCACGCCAAAGTGTCCTCTTGATGTACAATCGTACAGATTTTGAAACACCTGTGACACTCGGCTTTTCGGTTCTACCAACTGAAGTTTGCTTTCTGTGTCCTTGACACTTTCTAGACTGTTTTCCATTTTCAAAGAGTCCCACTGCGCTTAGTATACTTTGATATTTCTGCCCAGAGCATTCACTGCTTTTCAGGTTGGTCGTTGGCCGTTTGTTTTCCAGTGTAGGAGTACTCTTATATACAGATCGTTTTTTCATTCGCGACGCAACTGCTTAGGCTTCCACTTGTCGTCAAGTTTTTAAGTTTCGAACATTGCTTACACTATGCCGGGGATGGTCTTCTGGACGTAGTATCAGCGTTCTAATTACTGCTTTTCGTACAGACTTTTGTGTCATAGTTGTCCTTGTAGTTTCTTGATTCATCTTAGGGATTGCGTAACTGCAATAGCCATTTCAAAGCGACGTGGTCCGTTTTCGTCTATACAATTATTTGTAGAAGCGTTCTATGAACCTGACGACTGCTACAACTCTTTCCTAGTCACGCAATAATTTTTTTCTGGCCTGGCAAAATCCTTACTAAAATACGCGATGACTTTTCTTGTCCATTTTGCATCTGTAAATCTTCTCTTGGATAATTTAATATCAGCGAAGTGACTAAGGCTTGTTATAGTTGATTCGAAAGCGTTTCCGCAGTTTTTATTTCATCTAAATTCTGCTTTTTTCGGTCAGTTTTGTCAAAGGTTTGGCAATATTACCAAATCTTGGCACGAATCGTCTATAATAGAAACACAAACCAAGAAAACGTTTGACCTGATGTTTTTGATGGTTTTAGCCATGTTTGCATTGGTCGAACCTTGTCCGGGGCAGCCTTTACTAAATCTCTAGGTACGACATGGCTAAAGTATTGCACTTCTTTCTTAAACACGTGTCATTTTTCTGGGCTCAGTTTTAGATTTGTCCCACGTAGTCGTTAAAACACTTCCTTCAGATTGTTTAAACGTTTATCAAACGATCACGCCGTTTAGATAAGTCAAACACGTCTTAGAAGACGAAACGAAATATGAAACATCTGATGTTACTTAGGGCCTTTCACAAACATGTCTTTTTTTAACGTTCCAAGACAATGTTTTTCTGTGAGGGTTTTTGTATGTATGGCGTTTGGTGTTGCATAAAACGAACGCGGAAATTGCGGGCGCGCCTATTTGGGCATGCGTTAAAAAGTGCTGGTCAAAAAACAACATTAGCAAAAAAAGACTTATGATCGCGGAAAAAAGGCGCTTAGAAAAATATAGCCAGTAGCGGTTTGTGATGTCTGGCGAAAATAAAACCAAACATTTATTGTATTACATCCACATACCCACTTAAAAAAAAGAGGGCGATTCTCAATTCGTCGGAATATTTTTTTATGTTCAACGAGAGGAGAATGCTTTAGGAGTTGTCTCATTTCAATTTGGTTAAATTCTAATGAGAGGATCCATTAGAAAATGATTATACTCTCAAATTTAAATGGACATGAATGCATATTTAGGTTTTCAGTGAGTTCACTGCTATTATTAACATTACCAAAAAGAAAAAATTGAAATTTTTTAACAAGAAAATAATTACTTGAAAAAATGCATCAAATAAAATGCATTAAAAAGTAAAAATTATTTAATTTAGTTACAATTAAACGACAAAATTTAAATAAAATTATTTTTTGAAGTCGATGCCAAACACAGTTGACTTAAATCTATTACAACTGCCAAAGTTATGTTAAAAATTAAGTATAATCTTAGGCGAATGCCATACATGTCATCGACTTCAAAAACTAATTTTATGTAAATAAATTTCTTTCGTTTAAAGGCTTGCAACGGAACACACCAGGCGGCCCAATTACTAATTGGAAGAGGTTCAACAGATTTTTTGACGATTTTTATAAAATTTTTTTTGCTGTTGGTGAGGGACTTACTGCTTTCACATATCTAGTCAGAACTGAGCTTTCATTTTGGCACTTACAAATTCAGATATATACGACGCTAGTGCAAAGCGGCAAACAACCAGGATGTTTAAAGAGAGTTCTCCTAGTAACAAGACAGAGCGAGAGAGACTTTGTAGATCATACGGCAAATGTAGATCCCGTTGATGGTGTTGTTCTGATTATCCCGAATATGTAAAAATTGGAAAGTCTTTGGTCATGTACTTGCAGCATTTCGTTATGGAAGAGAATATCTTGACGCATTGGGCTTCGCATTTAGAAAAAATCTATATCTAGCGTTTGAACTAAACGTTTCCACAAGAAAATGCAGTAAGCAAAAAGCCAATGACTAGATTACAAAAACGACAAAGTGCATATCCATTTTATTTCAAATTGGTTTCTTATTGTCCAGCGTCGGTCACACTTCAACCTGCGCTTGGAGATACCAGAAAACCTTGTCTTTTTGATTACAAATTCAAAGTAAACAAAACGAGCAGCTGTCCATCAAAATCAGTAAAGAATTTAGAATTAGAAGCTTCTTTAGGTAAGAAGTGAAAATATTGCGTTTAATGTTTATACAGCAAATAATTCCAATTGAACAAAAAAAAATTAGTGTGTCTGTTGGGCAGTTTGCAGATATTTGTCTGTTTTCTTTGGTTCAGTATAAATGGGTCGAGGCTTACGCCATTATTAGCAAATAAAAAAGATAAGTGGGATTTAGCCTTAGATGAACAACTAAAATACAAAGATACAAATTTGTCATCGAGTATTTTGATAGCTGATCCTTTGCAGCGAGAGAATCTTAGTATTAAGTAAAAGTACAGTTGTCCTTATTAGTTTTAGGAGGGGATTTTTTAGTTTAGATACTATTATATGGAATGTTCCAAGTGGTTACTGACTGGTGAGCGCTGCTCCACTTAAAATGCATTAAAAATTCAATTACAGGGCGCTATAGCGTGTTCCGTTGCCGGCTAGTGCGTGCAAGGCTTAATTGTAACTAGATTAAATTACTTTTAGTGCATTTTATTTAATGCGTTTTTTTAAGTTTTTTTAGTTACAAATTTGAAGTAGGCCTTCCGAGAGATTTTATTTCAAGTATTTCTTCTGACAGTGGACGAATTATTTTTTTTAAATAAATTTTTGCATTTTCAAGAAGACATTTTATGTGCTGTCAAGTCTTCTATAAAACATCTTCCTCGCCACATTTCAGATCTTATTCGTATTCACAGTGGCAAAATCTTTGAATCATCTAAAGTTTCTAAATTCAGTATTTCTAAGTCGGAAGAGTTAACTCTGAAAAGTCTACGTAGGAATCCCGATATCACTGTTTTTCCAGTCGATAAAAGCGATGCTATTGTTGTTTTGAACTAGATTGATTATGCTGTAAAAATCTATTCCATTCTGTCTGAGAAAACCTACGCTCTTCTAACTCGTTCTAACTTGTAATCCCACTTCGACGATTGAACGTGAGGTCAACCAAATTATCAAACCTTTCAATCTAAATATCTCTATAATTTAAAAGTAGACTTACCCGTTCAGGTTTAAAACCACCTCATCTATACGCACTTCCCAAAGTTCACAAATAAGGTATTCCCTTTTGATCAATCATCAGTACTATTCAATGTCCTACCTAAAAGCTAGCCAAGTTCTTGTTCAACACTTTTTGGCATATTTACAGGTAAAACCGCTTTTTTGAATCCTTAACTCTTACCATTTTATTTAACGTTTAGAAACTATAAAGGTTTAAGGTGTATAACAAATTCTTTGTTTATGTGGTTTAGTCTACATTAATAAAACCGGTCGTTCTGTCATTACAAGCATTTCAGAACAAGATCATTTTATAAGGAAAGAGCTTATTACTAAGTCTACGGTTGCTAAACATCATTTTATTACAGTTCACAATATAGATTTTAATAACGTTTCGGTATTCTTCTTCTATAGAAAAATATAAGAGAGCATAGAAATCATCAAATACCCCAATAATCTCAATTGTAATCATAGTTTCGAGCTATCCTCTTTTTGGTTTCCGGTCATTACTTTTTATCAAAAACACGCTCTTTTGGATTTTAAATCTGGCTTGGTTTACAAGTTGATTACCTAACTTTGTAGTGTCCATTACAACAATGACACCCTTCAACTCTGGAAGACGTTCCAATTTTAATATAGATTCTGGATTTGGAAGCCTTGTAGGCACCCAACCATGCATTATTTGCTCTATTGATCCTTTTCAAGGTGTTACTGAGGTGATGCGTATTTACTCTATTGACGGTGTTGTTCTTTTCTAGTTTTATTGTTGGTTTGTCCGCTTTTCTCGTGTTTCTCTTTATGTTTATGCTTGTGTAACCATTTTTTTAACTGCTTTGTTGAGGTGTATCTTCTCACTGGCTAGATGTAAGTCATCACTGATGATTTTGGGCGTGGTTAGTAGTAGGTTTATAAGAGCTTTCTTCTCCATCGGATGATGGTAAAATCTGGCGTGTAAATATTTGTCGGTGTGCGTCTTCTTTTTGTACACTGCGTGTTGTAGTTTTTTCTTTTGGGTTCTTTTTACAATTATGTCCAGTCTTGATAGATTGTCATTTTTATTTTTCTCCATGATGAACGTGATGGCTTCGTGTAGTAAATCGATGTGATTTAGAAGTAGTTGTAATTTCTTCTCCCCGTGCTGACATATTACAAAGGTATCATCGACATATTGCAGTCAGCACTTAGGTTTCAGTTCACTGGATCCTATGGTTTCTTTTCCACATGCCTTTATGAACGAATTTACTATTACGGGCGATAAAAGACTTTTCATCGCTGGTAATTATGATTTATAAATCAAAATTTTAAATAATAATAAAATTTTCATAAGATTTTGTAATAATTTATTTTGTAGCGAGTAGGGATCTATACCATCAAAGAGATGGGACATTGTAATCGTCATACATTGTATCCGTTGCTAGTAAATGCTGGAGTTAAACTTTTGGTATTGAAAGAACACTGACGTTGAAAAAGGTCTTTAGTAGCAGAAAAGTATGTAGAGGATTTCATTAAAGAAAAAAAAAGATAGCTAGTATGATACAAAGTTGTTTCTACTACTTTTTTGGTTCATTACTTGGATTTTCATTGGTGGGACATATAAGTTGCACAATTCATGTTACTATAAATGCTTAGATTTATCAAATTAACGCTGACTTTGTTAATAATAAATAAGTATTCAGTAGTATTTATTGTGTTCGAATCCGGTAAAACTTTTACCGGACTAGTACCGTAAAGACTTATTTTCCGAATTGAAATCGTTCACCTAAATATGGCAAGTAAGATACAGTTTGGAATAAATTCTAATTTTTGTGTTGAAACGAAAATGACTATACAAATGCTGAAGTTTTCCAAAATCTAATTAAAAAAAAACTGGTGTGTTTACCACCCGACTTTCCTATAAGGAATGATGAAGGAATGTCTACATATTTATTAAGGTTATGTTATCATAAAACCTCTTTGAAGTGATATGTACATGTTTGTATTGACTTCTAATACAATTACTTATTAGAATGTCTTCAAACTTAATTCTTAAAAAACATTAAAACTATAAGTAAAACGTATCCTCCTTAATTGTTATGCTTTTAATTGTTTTTTAGTGCTTAAACAATCATAGCTATGCGCGAAAAAATTGCAATGTCGTACATAAGTTTTCAACTTAACAAGTTTTCTATAATTTTGTTCTATAAATTAAAAAAAATGTCAAGCCATATTTTTTTTGTTTAAAAACAGTATTTGCTTATTGAAATTTCAAACATTAAAAAACGCCTTATTACACCGAGCAATGTCCGTGGTTCAAATACCGTGGCTGCCACTTCTAAAAATTTGTAACAATCACCGCAGCTTTAATTAAAAACTAATAAATCGCTAATGTTTAACGGTATTCTAAGAAATACAAACAACAAAGGTCATTCAAGAATCAAAATTTATTTATTTATTTTTTCTAAAAAAAATTGTTGCAGGCAGGATTCGAACCTAGACTATATATAAAATTCACTTTAAATTATAAATCAAAAATCTAATAAACTGTTAATATTAAATAAAATTTTTAGTTGAATGAATTGTTGCCCCAATTATCTCTATAAGAAACTGTTAAAATAATTCAAATAATTTACATACGTACAAAATTATATAAGAAAAACTGTTAAAAATGGCGGATACACCTACTTCCGATTTCTTTATGAGACCCATCTTTTGGTAGAACCGAGAGAATATGAAAAGCCAGCTCCATACCAAATTTCAAGTTACAAGGCTTTTGATTCGAGAGTTATCGTGGGTACACACACAGACACCCATATTTTTCTTGACAAAAATACATTTTTCTGATTTAGGAGACCTTGAAACGTAAAAAATTATGCAAAAAAATCTTTTTGATAAAAAAAATTACGATTGCTATACTTTCCTTACAGGAATGTAAAAAAAATATTCAGCGTTTTTTTCTATAGTTTGTTTTAAAGCTTTGTAAATTATTGCATAGGAATAAATCTATTTCTTTTAACGTTCTAAACAATGTCGAGTCGCTTTTATGTAAACAAATACAAAAATTGCATTTCGCTCGCGTATTTCAAATGTTAATTTTACGTAAAATCTGTTCTTTAACTATTCAACGCTTAAATGGAATCTCTTTGTTGATTTAAGAAGTAATTCGTTCAGAGACGAAATAGAACATTCTTAATTAGAGTTTGGTAGTCGACAGTTCCTATTTACTTTTATTATAAAAAAAATACTTTAAGCTTTTTGATTTATTTTATCCAGAATGGCGACAAAAACCAAATTAAATAATTGTCAAATATTGTTTAAAAAATGAAATATTTATATTGTCAAGTGATTATTGTATATACATTTAAATTAAATTTGTTACATAGTTTAAGCCTTTTTAATTTCTTAAATTTCATATCACTGAGTTTATACATATTTAAGATTCTTCAATTGTAGTTTCGATTCTAATACAGTCCTGAGCTTTAATACAATCAGGTATTGTTATAGTAATTAAATTTAATTATTTCTTTGGGTTAGTTTGTTGTTGAATTATTAGAAATAATTAGTTATATATTATTACTCATACTAACTTTATTGAGTTCAATATTTACAAGTTTAAAATACGTTTTATCCAATACCATTGACAGTATTCACATTAACTGCAAGCAATTTGGCATTCACGTGAATGGATTTTGGAAAATAAAAAAATCTTTTGAAATCGTTCATTTGTGCAAACAGTTTTCTTTAAATTACTTACAATACTATAATATTTGATGTAATCAGATGATTGAGTTCTTTTTGTTGTTTGGTATGGAGCTGGCTTTTCATATTCTTTCGGTTTCATTAAATGATGGGTCTGACAAAAAAACCGGAAGTGGGTGTATCCGTCATCTTTAATAAATTTTCTAATATAATTTTGTATGTATGTAAATTATTCGAATTATTTTTATAGTTTCTTATAGAGATAATTGTTCCTAACAATTTATTCAAATAACATTTTTTTCTAACATTAACGTTTTATTAGATATTTGATTTATAATTTAAAGTAAATTTCATATATAATCTAGGTTCGAATCCTGCTTCCCACGATTTTTTCTAGTTCGATGTTTTGAAGGAAAAGCAAGATACGTTAAACACTTTTTCTCTATATTCTTTTGACTCGTTCTTACACGGAGTGCTGCATCTTCCTTACATTATCTTTGAATGTGCCCACGATAACTCTCGAGCCAAAAGTTCCAATAACGTGTGCGCAAAGCGCACAAATATAGGAGTTAGTCAAAATGACAACATAAGCTTAATTTTCCATATTTGGGTTATATTATATTTAATGAAATCGAGAAAAAAATTATTGCATTTTAGGAAATCAATACAAACGTGTACATATCATTTTAAAGTGGTTTTATGACAACATAACCTTAAAAAAAATTGTAGACATTCTTTCATCATTCCTTATAGGAAAGTCGTGTGGTGACCACACTAGTTTTTAAATTACGAGCTAGCTAAGTTTTGCGCACAACAATTAGACGGCGTTCTACAGAAAGCTATCAAACCACAAAATGTGAGATTTTGGGTTCAAGCCATATTCTGATAGTAAACAGCTTACTTTACATTGTACAAAAGCCTACTAACCTTTAAACAACCTTTGCAACGAATATATTACAGAACGTCTAACCAACATACATATTCTACTAACATTTTTTTTATACTGAAAGCTACCAACCCGCTTGGTTGTATTTTGCTTATCGCGCCATAAACATCCAAGTGGGTTGGTAGCATTCTGCAATTCTGGTTTCTTCATTGTTGAACAGATATTTTTATGATACAAGTTTTTGTGTCATTACAAGTGATGCAGAGTGACAGTAAGGTTGTTGTTATTAGTTTGAATCGTAATTTAAAAAATAAAGACTGAGTGTTTATGTTTTTATCTTAAGCTTAAAAAATAACTTAGTGTTTACGAATAATATGCATAGATTTCGAACGGTCAAGATTTTAGAGACGGCTTTGACAAAAAAACAAAAACAGGGTAAGTACCTATTATTTTTATATATTTTTATAATCTAACCTACAAAATTAAAATTAAAAACAGGAAAAGTATAATGGTATTGGAAATTAAATAACCATGTTAACTTTACTAATAACTTAAATAAAAAAAACAAAGTTTTCTTTTTTCTTTAAACTTAAGTATATAATTTTTTACTTATAATGTTCTTTATTACGTACTATATTAACTTAACTAAAATGTTTTATTATTAAAAATATTATGTTATATTCAGATACTCTTCCATGAGATGTCGGCGACAATAAAATTGTATTAACAACTGTTACACTGGCAGTGCCCAAGAAAAAGCTGCCAAAGCACTTGGATCTCAAAGTCTCATGTCACGTCAAAACTATTATGAAGAAGATCTGGAACCAGTACCACAAGTATTACAACATAACACTGATGTTTGTTTAGAATCAGATTTAGACGATAATGAAATTGGGTTAACTACTCTTACATCGGTAGTCCCACAAGAAGACATTACCAAAGCAATCGAATCCCAAACAAACAAAGTAGCTTTAGAAAATTCGCAATCCCGTAACGATCCAGATTATATATCAGAAGACAGTGACGATTCTGTTAGGAACCCTACATCTGAAATTACTAAAGAAAGAAAATATGCTGAAACGGACGAAAATGAAGAAACCGTAACCGCAAGCCATACAACAGCAGAAAATAATCAAAACTTCCCCTTACACGTTGTGGCTAATACCTACAACAGAATCGCTACTAAAATACGAAGGACGACCGAAAAAGGGAAGACAGTTTTTGAAACAAAGTCGAAAAGAAAAGAAGATAAGGAATAACAGTAACCAAACTTACTACAACTACAAAGGTATTAACATAAAACCAAAACAATTTAAAAATTTTGATTGCTTTTATACTATAAAGTGTGCTGACATGGTTTCTGTTGAAATTCGACAATATGAATTTGAAAGATTTTGGTGACTAAAATCATATGACAGCCAAACAAGTTTTATTGTTGCTTGTGTGTCAGAAGTTAAAAAAAAAGAGTATGTGGAAGCAATACAGAAAGAAGAAAGTTCTCTAGAATTTATAAGATAAAGGATTCACGTGTGTGCAAAGAAATGTTTACTAAAACACTAGACATAACCACGTTTCGAGTAAATACAGCGTTAAAAAAAATTCGAAGACTATTACCTCTTCTTGGTCAAAGAGGCATTAAACAGGGTGGTAAGAATAAATTGCCCGAGGAAAAGCTTCAAACTGTCATGAATCAAATTACCAAAATACCCAAATACATCTCGCACTATTGTCGAGACCAAACCACCGCTCAATATCCCCTGGAATAACTATACAGAAAATGCATAAGAAAGAAGAAGTGAATCTAGTAGTTAGTTTAACATCGTATAAAAATATCTTTTACACTAAATTTAACTTAAAAATTAAGCCACTAAAAAAGGACACTTGTAATACTTGTGACACTGTAAATGAAAACAGATAATGCAAAAGATGAAGAAAAAAAGGGCATTTTAGGCAAGAACATAAGAAACATCTTGAAATTGCTGAAGAACCACAAAGATTAAGAAGAGAGGATTTTATTACAACAAAAGAATCTGAAGAGTTTGAAATTTTAGGTTTTGATTTAGAAAAAACATTGACACTTCCAAGAATCCCCACTAGTATCGTAAATTATAAACGGCAGTTGTGGGTGTACAACTCGGTTATACATAGCGGAAAAGAAAATTGCGGTTATTGTTACATTTGAGTGGAGGGATCTGCAGGAAGAGGAACACAAGAAGTTGGATCCTACTTCCTAAAACATCTACAGTGCGACTCTTGCGGAGGGCAAAATCGCAATAAATTAACGCTCAAATTAGTGCTGCATTCTGGTGTTTATGTAAACTTTGAAAGCATTACAATAAAGTATCTGTTTTCGGGACATTGCTTTCTCCCAAACGACACTGATTTTAGTGATATTGAGTTTTCTGTAAAATGGCAACGAAGATGATTACATGGAGGTGATGCGGATGTGCAAAAGAAAAAGTTTTTAATAGTTACTCTAATACAGCCTGAAAGCTTCTTGGGTTTAGGTGACATTGAAAAGAATATTACGAACAAAAAGGTCACAGACGACAAAGAAAGAATTAACTGGTTGAAGATGAAGTCAATTAGAATTGAAAAAAACGAACGAACCGTTCCGCATATATCTTCAAAGACCTGATTCCTTTGTGGCCCGATGGCAAACCTATTGCTGAAACAAAGCTTCAGAATTTACTCCAGCAAATGCAATTCCGTTTTATCAAAATCTGCAAGGTGCTGATATTACTGCAGATGTTGACGGGCTTAACGTTAAAAATCTAGATTTTCAGATTGACCCTGAAGAGTATTCTAAAATATGAAAATGTAGATCGTTTTGTTCCTTTGTTTATTTTTTTTTCGCTATAATAAGATGTTCTTTACTGCAATATTTGGTTGTTTGATTTTAAAATTAAGTTTTAAATGATTTTTAACAATGCAGAAAACAGCCAACCCACAAAAACCTATTTTTTGTAAACTAAATTCCTGAATTTCCTGCATTTGTAATTGACTGTACAATGTACATATTTTTTTATGGATTCAAAACTTTAGAGCCCAATATTTTAGCTTAATAAGATTTAGATTGGTAGCTTCCTGCAGAACGCCGTCCAATTATTTGTTAGCAAACCAAGTTTACATAAGAAAAATAGTTGACATAACCTACACTAATGACGTTTGTAAATAACTTTATTTTTCACTTCGTTATAATTTACTCATAGTGCCTAGCATACGAAATGCATAACGACCGGGGCATAATAAGATTCTTTACGCCCTCAAAAATGATATTTTTTTCATATTTTTGTTTAGACTTCAATGATAAAAAATTTTCTGTCTTTTTGACTTTTTTTTTTACTATATTTAAGTATAATTCTTACACATTGATTATAATTGTAAAATTAATTCTGACAAATAAAAAATTAAACGTTAAATTATTTATTATTATAGACTACTGAGTATACTTGTAGATTTAGCAAAATAGAAACTAAAACAATTGTTTGTATATTATATAAAGTAAAAAATAAAATTTTGTATGCACCACTAACGTTACTAAATGATTACGCTTATAGAACATCATACATCGCTTGGACTAGAGGCTCTCGAGCTGTATCACGTTGCTCTCCGGGAGTAATCCTCGTAATAACGTTTTTGGTGCATACATATGTAATAGGATGGTTTGCTGGCTGTATAAGATTTCAATAGTATTTATAAAAAACCACAATTAGATTAGAAGATTTTATGGTTATAATTAAAATATTAATATGCTTACCATACTCTCAATTTATTGAAAATGTCGAGTGTATTAAACGCGAAAAGAGAAAAATGTATTTATTGTCTATTCGGATTACTCATTATTTAATTTTAAAACTTGGCTGAGGTCAAGAAAACTACACTACACTACACACTAAATTACAAATTTCAAAGTCACTCCTAAATCGTTTCAACTTAAAGTGGCAAAATAAATTAAAATGACAGAAGTTATAAAAAGCTAGTGTCCACGGTTCAACAACATAAAGTTTTTAGAGATTATACGAAACGGTATCCATATTTTACTACACAAAATGTCGTTTTGGAAACAGGATTTCCGAGTTGCCAATACGCAGCGATGAATCGATTATTTCAAAAGTATATCAAAGGGTACACAACTACACAAAAAGCAATTTTTACGAATGAAGATTAGAGACGAAGGTTAGAGTTTGCTCGACGCTACGTTGAAAAACAACCAGAATGTTGGCAAAACTTTATAATTTCAGAGAAGAAAGTAAATATTTATCAATAAAAAAATTTTGAAATAAATAAATTAACTTGGTAGGCTTTCATTATACCG
Source organism: Aquatica leii (assembly GCA_035610365.1). Lineage (NCBI taxonomy): Eukaryota > Metazoa > Arthropoda > Insecta > Coleoptera > Lampyridae > Aquatica > Aquatica leii. The sequence continues at coordinate 86,174,572 of CM069436.1, read as the reverse complement.
ATCTTGATATTGTAGATTAAAGTTACCATTTGGGGCTGAATAAAAGTTTAAGATCTACATAGATAAAAATCCGCTTAAATTTTCAACAGGATCCTTACATACTAAATAATGATGTAGTAACGACAGCACCGGCGGGTATGGGGGGCTGGCTAGCTTCTCCATTTCACACGCCCGGAGTGCCGTGCAATTTATTGTAAGTACTAAAGAAAATTTTAGCTCCTGGTCCTCGGGTTTCTGTTACACGACAGCCGCGGTATCTAGTACCCTTCTTTCCGCGGATCTTACGACCCAATCTTTTAGTAAGAAAGCGGCAGTTCAGTGTCTAACTAGGAATGGCTTCTCGTTTCTAACTTTTTATTTTTGCTCGCCAGTTTAGCACCTTTATACCAGCTTTTGCACGCCTAGTTAAAAGAGGTAGCAGTGTATATTGAAACGGGGATAGAGTGTTTTAGCAACTCATTTATATAAGGGACTAATGTCGCATGACGAAATAATTGGACGTCCAACCTGTGCCCAAGCTAGATCCTAAGCTCTCGAGAAACCGACACCAGCAGATAGACCCCTTCCCGAATTGTACCCAGAAAAGGATTATTTTCTCAACAGATATTTCATACAAACTCACAAAGGTGGTTACTAGTTTAGTCCAAACATGTTATGTTAAAAATATTTCGGTGTAGTTTTTGTACTGTGTGAATTATGTCCCGGGACGTGTTTTTAAACATACAGAACATTATCTGTAAGGATAACATATAGTTAAATATTAAAATCCCCTATTTCCATTTTGTTCAAAACAAAAGTTAAACGTATGTGCTAGTCTAATTCTCGTGAGATTCTACAGTATTAGATATCTTAAATCATCCACACTGACTTTGAATACTGAATGACGGTTTAAGATGTGATTCATCGGGTTTTTTTATCATTAGCAACTTTAGCCACTGGTACGTGTTCTATTAACTTTGGTGACATGCATAGCTTCTTTTAACTATGAGATACTAGCACCTGGTTTTTCATGCTGGAAGATTCCTATGAGCACGATACAATTAATGGAGTATTGAGAATTGTTCCGGATGTTTATTTGACCTACGTTAATTATTGATATCAAAACCATTGTTTCAATTGCTACGATTACGAACAAGTTAGAAGGCACACTTACTAAAACATCTATACTAACTTAGGTAAACTTGGCGTACTTGATTTTCTTGACATATCGTTGGATAACGCTGTATGTATGTTATAATTTAATTTTTAGCATTTTTAGGAAATCGTGTGGTAGGTGCCGTTAACAACAGCATACTTTGGGACAAATATATTAGTATTTTGTTTTCTATTTATTTCTTTTGTTTACGTTGTCAGTTGTTTACACGCACGATTGTACCTATATGCAGTATAAAGCTTTTTTATGTAATAATTAAACGTTGTGCTTCGTTTTGTTTAAGCGCGAGATACTGGACGTTTGTGTTGTATCCATCCTTGTGAAATTGTTTTTTTAATGTAAAAGTTAAAAAGAAATTTAATTATATGTACAAAGTGTTGCTTACTCTCAGGAACCTGCATCAACGTTATTGTCTGTGATATTTATCGACAAATTTTTAATTGATAGCATCTGCGTTATTTTACCTCGCTGTTTTTTTTAACTGTTTTCTTTATTTGTTAAAAGAAATATACTCGTTGTTATAACCTATGCCATTTGTTCTCTCTAAGTGTTCCACAGATTTAATCTGCAATTATTAGTTTTCCGACCGTTTTGGTGCCTTTTTGATTACTTTATGATTAACACACCGAACATCACCTGCGATCCTCTTGTATTGTATTGTATGGAGCTAGCTGCTTGCCGTAAGTTACGGATAAATTTACGTAAAAAATAATATTCAAGTTTTACCATGACCTCCAAAGACTTAGTGAATATACCCATTTTTAAAATACTATTAATTACAATTTTTGGTAATTTTTTATTATTATTTTTTATTTATTATTATTTTTACGTTTGTAAAAGATTTGTAAATTTTATTTATAAATAATGTATTTCAATTTAAGTTTTTTAGTAAAATTTAATTACTGAAATGTTATTGTTTTATTGTAAGGCTTTTAACAATTTACATAGTTGCACTTGTATTTCCTCTTTTTTTAATATACGGAATTGTAGTTGAAAAGATTTTTAATAATATAGCACAATAAAACGCGATAAATCAAATTTTGTTTCTTAAATAAATGAAAAAATTAAACTTTGTCAAGTCGCGTGAAACACTCCGTACCGAACGGACGCGTTTACAAAAGCATGCAGCGCGACCATAATACGTAAACACTTAAAAACGCCGTAAAAAACAAATAAAGTTAAAAACAGTAAAAATCAGTGTAAAAATATGAGAGTAAGCGCTAGCAGCAATAAATTTACCAAAAAAAACATGGTTTTACGTGAAATTCTAGTAGATTAAGGCAAATACAGTTAAAAGTGACAGTAAATAGTTTAAATGTAAAATAAAAGGTGTATATGTGAACTTAAAAAAATGCAAGTGCAACCAAAAGATGAAGAAAAAAAAAAGAAGCACCATTTTACACCAAGCAGAAAGAAGGGGATAAAACGGTAGCCTTATAATTACGTAACAAATAAAAACGCGGGAAAAGAAATGATAAGCTAATCACGGACAAACGAAAAAGCGATAAAGAAAAAACATCAAAGAATGAGGTAGGCCTAGATATTAAGATCGTAATAATCAAAAATGTATATAAAAACAACTAAAAATAAAGGTAAAAAAATAACTTTTCCAATAACAAGACAAAATTTCTAATAAACTAAAATTGATCAAAAAAAAAAATTCTAAAAATGAACTAAAATAGGCATGTGAGGTGTTAAATGAAAGGTCTTGGTAAAACGAGGATGATAGAAAAGGTAACAAAAAGAAAAAAAACCCAATAAAATAACTACAGGGGTACAAAATGCTTAATCAGCAAAAATTTGATAACGCAATATTACAGAAACCGATGAAGCGATAAGCGCCAAAATATTTTTCGACACCAACACATTTCACAGCTACCATTAGAAAAAAAATTGAAGCTTATCGGGTGACAAACAGAACTAGGAGAGCTTTTATAAAATTTACATGCTAAACGATTTTGAACAATTTTACCTGACACAATCAAAAAATAAAACGACGGAGCGCTTTACAAGTAAACTACGCGAGAAAATAATACGGAAAAAACATAGATGATAAGGAAGGTACTTTGCTAGTGAAATAAAAAAAGAAAAACTAAAAAAAGGCCAAAAATAAAGAAAAAAAAATAAAATTTTGTATAATAATCATATAAGGAGAACTTTTGTAATGCCTAGTGTATGTGATGTTCCACCTGTTGTAAAATTAAATGTCCTGGTTCTCCAACGTGTTAAAAAAAATAATTAAAAAAAAAACACAAAAAAAGCAATGTGATAGTCCTCTATCAGATTCCCACAAGGGCACGTTAAATGTACGAACAAAGCAATTCAATAAACGGACAATTCTATACAAAAATATATGGAATAATAGAATTACACCCGACGAATTCGAATTTTACCGCGCAAGGGAGGGATACCCTAGGGCCGGCAAGGGGACTGGAAATCTCCGGGTCGTCATTATGTGACCCTGTGATTGAGATAGGCGACCAGGCCTCAAGACACAGTATATCTACTGGTAAGCCAAGTTATACACAACACATAAGATGCAACTCCTGGAGTGCATCAGACAGAAAAAGAAAACCTGCAGACAGGCATTTCCTAGTTGAAATTTACAAAAGAAAAACAAATCCGGCAGTGTTAAGGATAATGGAAATAGTAGAATCTCTAAAAAACCTACACAAACAAATGATTAATATAGCAGAAGGAACAGCAAACGTTAAAAGGGAGTTAAAAAATATGGTAACAATAAGCCTAAAAAAAAATAGTAAACAGTTTGAACAAGGATATAGTTAAAAGATTCCTCGAAGAAAACAAATGGGAAAAAATAGAAAAAATGAATATCGAAATGGATACACAAACGGAAACGCAAACAAAAGATAAAGAAAACGGTATAGACAAAGAAATCCAAACGGTACAGTGGACAACAGACGGCAAAGAAAAGATAAACGATATAAACAATATAAAAACATACGAAGAATAATTGCAAATTGCAGATAAAGAATGGACCAACGAAGTATACAAAAAAAACAAAAATAGAAGAGGGACACCCGTTGGAAGAAACAAAATCCACAAACACAGTATGGACTAGTACAAAAAAAGCGGAAGAAAATACAGGACCGCAAAAAATGATAAGCATTAATTTCCCTGAATTAAAAGACGCTAACGGAGAAATAGAAGTACTCGAAAAAGAATGGAAAACTACAGTCAACCAGAAAACAACAACAAAGAAAATAAAAATTATTAAAATCAAATACGAGGAGGAGGAAATAGACATATGGAAAAAACTTGAAACACTGAAGGAAAAAACAAAAGAAGACCGAGAACTAACACTACATAAAATTAAAAAGATAGAAATAAACAGATACAAAAAAATGGTTGAAAGTATATTTCAAGATACGCAAAAGAAAATAAAAATATTAATACCTACGCAACAAAAAACAAAAAGTACTGAAGAGCACAAGACACAGCAAAGAAATACATTTGCACTTATTGTAAAAAAAATGGAGAATCGTATGAAAATACACTACAAAATATAAAAACAAGGTTACGCGGAAGAGAAGAAGCGGAAAAAATAGAAAAAGTCAGAAGTATCAAAGAGGGAAATTTATTAATAACCCTAGCGAAGGACAACGACACACTATTAAAACTGAAACAAATAATTGAAACAGACAACAAAGGAACAACAGTGGTAGCTAAAGGGGAAAGAATAAAAACAAAAAACATAATAATAAAAGGGATAGATATACTAACCGACAAAGAAACAGTTAAAAACGCAATAAAAGATAATGGAGCCAAAGGTACAATCCACATAGGTGAATTCCGACCGAACAGGAATCACACCAAAACGGTAACCGCAAGGCTTATAGAAGAAGAAGCGAACGAAATGATAAGGAAAACAAATATTAAAGTGGAGATGACTAAATGCAACATAGAGGAACGGTACAGTATAAAAAGATGCTACAAATGCTGGGAATGTGGACACAAAGCAATACACTGCAAGGGCACGGATAGAACAGCACTGTGTCACAACTGCGGTAAACAGGGACACACACAAACAGACTGTGCAGAGGAGGAATATTGTCTACTATGCAATACGCCTGGGCACCGAGCCGGAAAAAGTGGATGTAAACATATACACACCCTATTAAAAGATCTAAGAAAGCAGAAAAGGGCTAAAACGCAAGAGAACCAAACAATAGAGCTGTGATAAATCAGATATAAAATTAGAGTAAACGCTGTGATAAAAACTGTGATATTTTAAAAAATTAGGATTAGTGAATTTATTTATTTATTATTAATACATAGTAGAATTATATATATATATATATATATTTATAGAGCTTTTATTTATTTATTTTATTTATTTATGATGAAACTACTTCAAGTGAACGTGGGAAGAAGAAAAGCAGCTATGAATCTGCTTGTTCAAAAATGCGCCGAAAAAAACATGGATTTTGCATTGGTCAGCGAACCAAACTTAAAAATGACTGATAAAGGTAATAAATGGATAGTAGATAGAAAGGGAGGTGCAGCAGTATATATTGCAACAAATAAAATCAAAGTGTACGACACCGGAAAAGAGGAAGGATACTCGTGGATAGAAACAAACGAACTAAAAATATATTCATGTTATGCCACACCTAGACTTAAGCCAGTGGAACTAGAAACATATCTAAAACAAATAGAAAAAGACATGCAAAAAATAAAAAAAAATAAAATCATCGAAGGAGACTTTAACTGCAATGGATACGAGTGGGTTCCAAACAAACCAATAAAAAAAGGAGAAAAAATGGTAGAATGGATAATCGCAAATGAACTAGCTATATTAAACAATGGCGAAACACCGACCTTCGAAAAAAGAGGTATGACGTCCCATATAGACATCACATTAGTTACGACCACGGAAACAAAAAGAAAAATACAAGGATAGAAATACAAAGAAGGGAAAGAGAAGCACATTATCAAAATTATAACAGAACAAATGAAAGAAAAACACGACGATGACAATTTGAATAGGGCATTAAAAAAAGCTTGCAACGAAAAGCTTAGGCTACTAGGAACAAATAACAAAAAACAAGCTTATTGGTGGAATAATGACATAAAAAAACTAAGAAGTAAGTGCCAAGGAGAAAGAAGAAAATTACAAAGAGGAAGAAGAAGCAAACTACCGGACCAGATAATAGAAGAAATGGAGACAACATACAAACAAAATAAAATAATACTAAAGATGTAATAAAAAATACAGTGACGGAATAAAGAACGTATAATAAAAAGTAAAAATACATTTAATTTGACCACGGCAAGCAATCGTAAGCACAGACCTCTGGGTATGGGTTGAATGGAAATAATTACAAAGATGTGAACTCCTTAAATTTATTAATTATAACTTAATATACTATTTACATTAAAGAACAATATTGGAATTAAACATATTAGAAATAAAACAGGATTTAAAATAAAATATTTGGACGCCAACCACCTTTAAATCGGTGATGAATAAAAAGCGTAAAATCTTACATCTAATTATTAATTATTGATATTAAATGCAAATGTCGTGAACGTTTGATTTGTTATGAGTGAAAAGTTTTAATAACACAATTTAATTATTTGAAGATAAAATGCAGTATCTTAATTTTAGTTGACTCACCATGTTTAATATAACGTTATCGGATATCTTCTATTTTTAGCACATCTTGGTTAACGTGATAAGATTCTTCAACAGGAATAAATACCAATGTATAATAAACTTCAATAACTGATAATCCATTAATTAAACGACAAAACCAAAATAAAGGATCCAGAATAAAAATCCAATAAACGAAAAGACCCTAAATATAGATAATTAGAATGGTTTTTTTTGAATGACATCATGTACTCACGCTGCGTTGAGAATGCAACGGCCTTCAAAATAAAGTCCTTTGTCTAACGATTGCGCAATATTGCGAAGTCACTAAAAATGTTGAATTCAATAGAAAAATTATATCAGAATAAAGGTAAACTCACCAATAATTAGATGGAATGAATAAAAATTAAATTACATGCGTTTTTACGCCATAATCAAGAAAATTTTGTCCTCCTCGCATCACACACGTGAACTGCGTGAGATTCTCAAACGGAAGTGGAAGTTTTAGCTACCTCAAGTCGAGTTAGAACAACGCGACGTTGCCAAACTGAATAAATTTACGTGCAATATTAGTTGCAGAAAATAAATGAATGTAAAATTGCATTTTAATGTAATGAATTCAAACGGGACGTTACAAAGACCGAAATAGAAAAAGCTAAGAAAGAAGCATGGAAAAAGCTATATCGAATGGTAGACGGAGATACATGGGGAATGGCGTACAAAATTGCAATAAACAAGTTAATAAATAAAAGTATATTGGACATTACACACCAGAGCAGGGAAAAATCGCCAAAAAACTCTTCCCAAAAGTAAAAAACGAAAAATGGGAGAAAACAAGAATAGCACCAGAAAACATTCCAGACATCACAATTAAAGAAATACAAGAAGCAGGAAAAAATATCGGAAGCAAAAAAGCATCAGGCCCAGACGGTGTACCACCAGAAGTTATCAAACTCAGCTAAAAAAACCGGAGATTATAAAAAAGTCTTAGATGCGCTCATCAAGAACACCAAATTCCCAAAAAGCTGGAAAACAGCAAAAATTATACTAATAAAAAAACCAGACAAAAAAACGTACCGACCAATATGTCTAATAAATACTGTAGGAAAACTGTATGAAAAAATCATAAATAACAGAATAGTATCTGAATTAAACGATAAAAACAGCATAGCTAGCTGCCAACACGGCTTTAGAAAAGGAAAATCAACCATAACTGCACTAGAGCAAATTAAAGAATTCGTAAGAAAAGCAAAGAACAACAGAGACTTTATAGCTATGGTTACTATAGACGTCAAAAACGCGTTTAACGAAGTACTCTGGCAAGAAATAATTAAAGAAATGAACAAAAAAGAAATATCACAATATCTAATAGAAATAATTAAGGGATACTTAGAAGATAGAAGCATAACCATCGGAGAAAAGAAAACTAAACTACAACTGACCTGTGGAGTGCCACAAGGTTCCGTCTTGGGACCTACGCTGTGGAATATATTTTATGACAAAATGTTACAGCTAAAACTTCCTATGGGGTGCAAAACAATCGCATATGCAGATGACTTAGCAATAATCGGAACAGGAAAAAACAAAACAGAACTGGAAGAAAAACTAAATAAAACTATACAAATAATCATGAAAAAAATCAATGAGAAGAACATGCAAGTGGCCAGTGAAAAAATAGAAATTATAGTGTTAGAAGGCAGAAATACAATTAAAGAAATAAACATCAAAATAGAAGAAAAAGTTATCAAAAGCCAGAATAATATAAAGTACCTTGGAGTTCACATAGGAAAAAATTGGAATATGCAAATGCATATAAACGAAGCCATAAAAAAAGCGGATAAGACCTTTGCAGCGTTAGCAAAAATCATGCCCAATATAGACGGACCTAATACTAAAAAGAGGCAACTACTGGCAAGCGTGGCAAACTCTATGGTCCTATATGGATGGGAGATATGGAGAGAATTGACAGAAAAAAAAAATACAAGATAAAAATAGGAGTCCAAAGGAAAGCTGGAATAAGAATTGCTAGGAGCTACAGAACAGTCTGCACAGCGGCAATACAAGTAATAAGCGGACAAATACCTTTGCACTTAATGATGGAGGAAAGAGAGCAATGTAAAGGGAAAACAAATAAAGAAAAACTACAAATAAGGGAAAACACTATAGATAAATGGCAGGAAGAATGGAACCAGAATAACACCAAAGGGCAATGGACAACAACAATAATAAAAGACATTAGACCCTGGTACAACAGAGAACACGGAGAATTAAGTTACGAACTTACACAGGTATTGACCGGGCACGGATGCTTTAAAGCTTATTTAAAGAGATTTAAGAAAACTGACGACGACAACTGTGTATAATGCCAACAAAAAGACACCACAGAACACGCAATATTCAATTGCGAAAAATGGAACTACGCAAGAAAGGAACTGATAGATGAAAATAAAATCGAAATTAACGCGCAAAACATAATAAATCACATGCTAAAAAATGAAGATCAATGAAATAAAATCAATAAGACAATCACGTATATTATACAAAGTAAAGAAAAGGAAGAGAGAAAAAGAGAAAAAAAGATAAAGAAAAAAAAACAATCACATGAGAAAAGAAACAACCTAAATTCTAAGGCGAAGATGAATGCCATTAGGCGATTCCTTTGACCTCTGTCAACAAATAAGAAAGAAGGAGGGGGTTTTAGCCGGTAAGAGTCCGGCACTACCTTGCGGAATAGAAATGTCTTCCCGCGAGGTGTCCATGATCGATTTCCCCCTTCACCAAAAAAAACTTTGCCAATGCCTATATTTTTGCAGTGTTAATTTTGAAATAAGCAAGAAAATGCAAAGAAATTTTAGGAATTGGTAGTCGTTTAAAATGTGCTAATTTAGAGTACGATTCTAAACATCACATAACTCTACTTTCAAAAAATAAATTGTCACGACGGATTACAGAAACAGAACAACAAAAATTACATCAATCTGGATAACAGCAACTTTGTCATCATTACGTTAAAAGTACTGGCCAACAAGAAGTAAAAATTTAGTAAAGGATGTAATTAGTAAATATGTTTTACGTTTCAAAGCAGATCCAAAAAGCGTGACACCTGTGTTTGGAGTTTTACTTGCTGAAGGTGTTTTTTCTATTTTCTCTATTTTATCATACGGGAGCAGATTATGATGGATCGTATTTAATCGGAGACAAACGCAGCAGGGGTTTCAAAACAACTAAAAGTTATATAAGTGTATTTGTTTGTCTATCCACTAAGGCTAGAACTTGTGTCAGAGATAACGACAGAAGGATTTATTGCATGTTGACGCAGATTCGTCACTAGACGAGGCAAGTCAAAATTGATATCTACTAATAATGCAACAAATTTTGTTAAAAGTAACAATGAATTGCAATAACTAAGTAAATTTTTGACCGACACAAATTCAAAAATTAACAAGGTTTTGCTTGGAGAAATAATAGATTGACGTTTTATTCCTCTAAGATCTCCAAGTTTTAGTGGAATCTGGGAAGCGAGAGTCAGTTAAAACTCATTTGAAACTGGTTACTGGCTATGCGGTATTGACTTTCAAAGCGTTTTATACGCTGTTGACTCAAATAGATGGCATTTTGAACAACAGACCTTTAACCACCTTTAATCTACTGACCCCAAATTACTTTTTGATTGGTTGTCTTCTGACCACTTTAATTGATGAGAACCTAATGGACTATCCAAGTTTCAACTAATGCAGCAAATAGTGCAATATTACTGAACACAATTGTCTAAGAAATGTTTACACGAACTGCAGCAAGTAAGAGGTGATAGTCCGACCAACGTCAAGCTTAAAAGGAGAAAAATTAATTTTTTTTACAAAAAAAAACGACTTAAAAAATGATCAAATAAAACTCATTAGAAAGTAAAACATAATGATTTAATTTAGTTTCAATCAATCGACAAAATTTTGATTTGCATGCAAATTATTTTTTGAAATCCTGTAATGCTACTGGTACTATACCTATAAGTCAAAGTTGAAAATGTTGCTCAGTTTTTAAAAGTTTCAATACAGGATAGATGTAGGATTTTTTCCATAAATTTGAAACTAATTAGAATATTCTCTAAATAATAATTAAATTACAATATGTGAAAATTAAACTAAATGTACATATATGTATACAGTGTGTCCCAACGATCTGGGGGTGGAAGATTACGCCTATACTGTTGATTTAAAAAAATATATTATAACAGATTCTTTTTGTCGACAACGAGGAGCATCTCGTAAAAATATTTTGGTATATACAGGGTGGCCCATTTTTGAGTACCACACCAAACTTGTGTTTTTTTAAATGGAATGCCCTATATATTTTTATATATTTAAATTCTCTGTTAAATACTGAGCAAAATGATATAAAGTACTATGAATCTACGACCAACGGTTCCTGAGTTATTGACATTGTTATGTAAAAAAATGAGTCAATTGAGTAGGCTCCTGTTCCGCCATCTTTAAATATATCGAAGTGAAATTTTGGTATTTGTATTTCTAATATGTCTAGTATTGACCTCTATACTTAAATTGCAGACTCTTTTCTCTACATATACAGGGTGGTCCATTTTGCGCAATGTTATTTTTCTCAATTTTTTTAAATGGCACACTCTATATTTTATTACAGATTTGAATAGTATTTTTTACGAGCTTTCAATAGATACTTACTTTATACTACCTATTCCTCAGTGTTTTTGAATTATTCTGTCTTAAAGTTGAAAATTGCAAAATTTTGTTATTTTTCTTGAATTTTCTTCACATCATAGTAGCCCGATTCCCGATTTATACTTATTGTGCGATGAATTTCTCAAAAGAAGAGCTGATTAATATGACCTATGTTTTAGGAGAGGCTGAAAGGACCTGTTTGTTGGCGTCACAAATTTATAAACAAAAGTACCCTTTTGCTAGACATCCAAGATCTGAAGCGTTTGAACATCTTCGAAAACGATTTGAAGACACAGGAAATGTCAAATATAAAAAAAAGATGTAGAGCAACGTACAGTTACAAACGACGAAAACGAGTTGACAGTTTTATTAAGTGTAGAAGAAAATCCTCACGTAAGTGTTCGTCAGATTGCGGTGCAAGTAGATCTTAGCAAAACTTCAATACAAAGAATTATAAGCAAACATAAATTTTACCCATACCATTTGTGCTTGCATCAAAGCCTACGACCGCAAGATTTCGCAGATCGCGTCGCATTTTGCAATACTATTATAGAAAAAATTAACCAACAACCCAAATTTATTGACTTTGTGCTATTCAGCGACGAAGCAAGTTTTAATAACGTAGGAGTCGTTAATAAACATAATATGCACTATTACTCCGTTGAAAATCCACACTGGGGACGACAGATAGACTACCAGAATCAGTGGACTGTGAATGTGTGGGGTGGTATTATCAATACGAATGTAATAGGACCTTTCTTTTTCGATGGTTCCCTGACAGGCGAAAAATATCTGCAATTCCTTCACAAAGATTTACCACAGTTGCTTGAAAATGTAAATCTACATACTCGACAAACTATGTATTACCAACATGATGGAGCCCCGCCGCACTACCATAATCGAGTACGTCGGTATTTAAAACATTGGCGCGAAGATCGGTGGATAGGTCGCGGTGGTCCCATTGCTTGGCCAGCGAGATCACCCGATCTCACTCCCCTAGACTTTTTCCTTTGGGGATATGTGAAACAGGAGGTGTATAAGGATTTGCCTACTACACCGGCCAATATGAAAGTTCGAATTGGAGAGGCCTTTCGAAGAATTCGAAGAACTACCCTTTAAAATGTCAAAACAAATTTCACTAGGCGGTTGGCATTGTGTATTGCTGAAAATGGAAACATTTTTGAACATTCAATATAAAATTTATAATTCATTGTGTCATTTAATTCCATTTTAAAGATTATGGTTATACTGTTCCGTTCTACGAGTAAATAATAGTTCCCCTTCTGTAGTCCATTGTTTCATTGTCCTAATTTATTTTATAGACCCTTATTGTGACAAATTCAAGAAAAGTAACAAAATTTCGCAATTTTCAAATTTAAGACGGAATGATTCAAAAACACTTAGGAATAGGTAGTATAAAGTAAGTATCTATTGAAAGCTCGTAAAAAATGCTATTTAAATCTGTAATAAAATATAGGGTGTGCCATTTAAAAAAATTGAGAAAAATAACATTGCGCAAAATGAACTACCCTGTATATGTAGAGAAAAGAGTCTGCAATTTGAGTATAGAGGTCAATACTAGACATATTAGAAATACAAATACCAAAATTTCACTTTGATATATTTAAAGATGGCGGAACAGGAGCCTACTCAATTGACTCATTTTTTTACATAACAATATCAATAACTCAGGAACCGTTGATCGTAGATCCATAGTACTTTATATCATTTTGCTCAGTATTTAACAGATAATTTAAATATGTAAAAATATATAAGGCATTTCATTTAAAAAAACACAAGTTTGGTGTGGTACTCGAAAATCGGCCACCCTGTATATACCAAAATATTTTTACGAGATGCTCCTCGTTGTCGACTAAAAGAATCTGTTATAATATATTTTTTTAAATAAACGGTATAGGCGTAATCTTCCACCCCCAGATCGTTGGGACACACTTTATATATGCAGAGTATGTTTAATGTAGTTTAAAAAATAGATTAAAGTGGTATTTGAAGAACATAAATTATTAATTATAGTTTCTGTTTATACCAACTTCCTCGTAACATAATATTTGATTTGATGCTCACTAAACTTTTGTACGCAGGTCTATTTGGATTACGATGTTTATAAGCATTAAATAATGTATAAGATCGTCTTTACTATACTCAAATGCCTACAAGTTGGTAATGTTTATGTTTTCATTGCATCTAATTGAAAACAAATATTTTAAATCATTATTAAGCTTAACAAACAACTGAATTGCTTTACTAGAAAGATGTAAGAATTCGTAAAAATTTATGAAATTTTACTTATGTAATAAATTTTTAATATATTTGTGGTACTTTTAGTTACATTACTTTTAAATTGAGTAATTTAATTGTCTTTTAAGAAAACTAGTTTATATATATATTTATTTCGTTAAATTAACGTCTATTTCTCACTTCAATTTTTTTAAATGGTATTCAGATTTAGTTGGTCTTAGCATAAAAAAATTTTAGTTCTAAAATGCATTTGTTAAATATATAAAGCAAAATACGCCTAATGTATTCACGGTTAATGTTATCAGTCGGTTATTGTGATCATTTTGGCTGAAAACTGGCCGTATTAATTAGTTTGCATAAAAAAACGACTTGATAATGTTATCAAAAAGCCTTTTATTGTTTCCACTTTTAACTAATTTCAAACACAGTAGTGATTTTTTTGTTTAAGTCATTACAATTACTTTTCTTATGATGCAGACAAAAAAGATAAACGACCTCGCTTTAAAAGGAGAAAGCGGAAATTATTAAAAATTACAATAAAATGCCAACAATAAGACGCTCAGCGACGGTTTTAAGTGATACAAAGCATTAGTGTTTTATTTGGCAACTGAGTATTTGCCAGAATTAGTAAATAGACAAAAGTGTCGAGGTCGTAGGAAGATACAAAACCAGGGTCATGCCACCCAAGAATTGTCGAAGGCGGTGAAACAAAAATTTCTTAGTATGGATAAGAATTGTTAGTAAACCTAAGAAAGACCATTAATACAATCAAAGTGAAATAGACGCTCAATTAGTGTAAGAAACGTGTAAAGACACAGCGTAAACTATAAGTGATCAGTGCAGTAATAAAATAAACTCATCTATTATGAGTGAAACGAGCGCGGCTAGAAAACCAATGGTGATTAGCAGCACGCAATGGATTACCGAATAGCTAACGGCTACTTCCTTTCTCGTAGAAGATTAACACGACGAGATAGAACTAAACGAAACAGAGGAGCAGCTAGATAAGCTGAATGCTGTTGAAGCACACGGCACTCAAGATTCCTTATCAACAACAAAGTCTCCAAATTAAATAAAAAAACTAAAAGCCAAAAAGAAATAATAAAAGACGGCACTACAAGTAGCATTGCAAATGCGGAAAGTATCATTTCTGAAAAACCAACGTAAGCAGAAGAATTAAACAACTAGAGCTATATCCATAAAACCTAGCAACATGCTAGTAGTGGACTAGGAAAGAAAAGAGGTAGTGATAATAAAAGCGACTGACCGAAACAAATACAAAAACTGCGACGAAGTTCAGAAAACAATCACAAATTTAATTAAACTCACACAAAGTGGTATTAATATACGCAGAATTAAACAAACTAGAGGCGACGGGATATAAACTCAGTACCAATGCGGTAGACAATTTAAAAAAAATAGTCAAAAATACGGCGATTAGTTATGCTTGATTGGAAATTGTAAAACTAAAGAGCGGTCCAAGGTTCATTATATATGATGTAAATAGAAACGTCTGAGAAACAATATTAGTAAAAACAATAACTAAAAAAAACCTGGCAGAGAAAAACGATAAATACGAGAAGATTTTAAAATCAAATGACATTAGAACATGCTTGAAAACGGAAATAGAGTGCATTAAATAGTCAATACAACACCAAATATTAGAGATAACCTAGTAAAACAAAGAAAAACATTTGTAAACTGACAGAGTTACAAAATGAACCAAATTACCAGATGCTTAAATGCCAAGACCTAGGGCACTTTGCAAAATATTGCAAAGAGATCAACTTGACATGCAAACTTTTTTCCCGAAAAGGCCATAACATAACAAATTACCAGAACAAAGAAACCAAAGCAACATGTGCAAACTGCACAAATTTAAGGAACCGAGCCAGAATCAATAGAACAAATAATGTATCAAACACGATAAAAGAACAAGGAAAATCTCAAAAACATAACTTTTACATAAATAACCCTGCAAAAAAGCAAAAGAACCACTGACAAACTAAACCAGCTTTTGTCAAAAAATCAAAAACTATGCAAGAACTATACCACTACAAAAACAAAATAATAGGATATAGCAACCAATAAAAGTACTATGTGGCTGTAATGTAAAAAAACAGAAATACGCAGGCATATTAGTTGCAAATCTAAAATACAGTTTAACTAAAATATCGCAATTTACCACCAAAACTTGCGTATGTGCCGAAATTAAAATTGGAAAAGAAACTCCGTATGTTGTATCTATGTACTTTACACATGGTGAAAAAATTGAGCTACATGTCAAAATGATCGAAAACATCTTAAACGCGTACCCTAACCAAAAAGTCATAATTAGAATGGAGACCAACGCAAACTACCCGTTATAGTATAGCGATACAACAAATCAAAAAGAACAACGAATCAAAGATATCATAGCTAGAAATAGGCTTAAAGTCTTAAATCTACCCGATAACTCCAGCACATACCCAGATAAGTTATTGCAGGACAAATATAGACGTCAATCTATTCTCCGAAAAATGCTTTAGTAACATAAACAACTGGAAAGTCTTAAACAATACCTCATGTAGCAATCATCGCCTAATAACGTGGGAATGACATTTTCAGTCCGAACCAACATGCACAATGATAACGAACTATTCAAGATACGCTACAAAAAGAGCTGACTGATAGAAACTACAAAAACTATCCAAAGAAGAAGAGACATACAAAAAACAAAGATGAAACACTGGCACGAGAATTAACGGAAAAAATCACACACATTAGCAACATCACAATTCCAAAAAAAAGATAAAAAAAATTAGATGAAATGATGGACTTCATATTAGGAAAAAAAATACCACAAAACCAAGAAAAACGAAAAAAAGCACCAGTTAAATAATAACCATGAAAAAACTCCGGAGCTCTGCAAAAACAGCAGAAACTCATACTACAACATGATTTAAAAAAAAACAAAAATCTCCGTAACTTTATAAACGAGATAGGAAACAGAAAAACCATGGGGGGCAATATACAAAATGACATAAACACAATTAAGAACACAGACGGAAAGACTACGACAAACTGGGAAGAAACAGCAGACACAATATTAAGCAACATCCTACTAAGTGATAGCAATTTAAACGATACGGAATTTACAAAAAAGCTAAGGAAGCAAGCATAACAAAACGCAATCACCACAAAAGAAAACTTTCTTAGAATAAATGAACTAAAAAACGCAGCGGCGCACATGAAATATAGCAACGCTCCGGAACCAGATAACGCTGTCAAACACATGTCAACTATTGTTTGAATGTATTAAACAATGTATACACAACGTTTCAATGTTCGCTGTGGTATCTGCAATCGTCATCAGGTGAACACTAACAAACTTAGACACTACTGGAGCTTATATACTAAAGACATGTTTGATGAAGCGTTCAAGCGTACAAAACCAACTTAGCGTAACAGAATAATTAACAAAATTACTTAGTGAAGTTTAAGTTGTTTTAGAGGTTCAATTAGTGGTTTCCACATGTTGCTTATATCGACACTTGGCTGGCTAAAAATTTCTTTGTTGTTGTTGATGAATGGCGCTTCTTTAAATTTCCGTTTGTACCAATGTTCTTCTCTGTGTATGATTTTTGCTTGAGACCATATTATTCGATGTTGGTTATCCCACGAATGTTGCGCGATGCCGGACTTAGATTTCTCTCCTCTCTGTGTATGCGTCTGATGTCAAGTGGTCTTTTGGTTTCCCCCACGTATGACTTGCCATATTTACATGGAACTTGGTAAATACAGTTTTGGGAATCTCGACTTGTTTGTGGCTTTGTGTTGGAAATTATACTCCTAATGGTGGTCGATGATTTGAACACTGTATTTACGTTGTAGCTTTTCCCTATACGTTTTATTGATTCTGATAAACCTTTGACATATGGGATGCTCAGCAGTGAATTGGGCAGTTCTTCTGTTTTAGGTTGTTCTTTGGTGTTCAATTGCTTTTTCTGTAAAAACTCTCCTACAATCTTTTCTGGATAACTATTCTGCCTTAGATCGTTTTTCATGTTTTTGATTTCTTCTCGTAGCCCTTTCTCTGTGTTGCACAACCTGTACGCTCTGTCGATTAGAGATTATCTACTCCCCTCTTCGTAGAGTTGGAATGGTTGGATTCAAAGTTAAGATATCGACCGGTGTGTGCCGGTTTCCTGTAGACAGTCGTTTCCATATTTCCCTTGTCCTTTGTTACGTGAACGTCTAAAAAAGGAAGTGAGTTCTCCTTTTCTTTTTCTATAGTGAATTTGATGGATGGTTTGATGTTTCAGATGTTGTAGAAAAAGGTCTAGTTGCCGATTACTGTGGTAGCAAGCTTGGAGAGGAAGATCTATCAAGTCTTAAAACTCTACGAAAGACATCTAACACCAAGGATGAAAACGATGCTAACACCACGCTACAGCAAACCGCCGCATCTATATGAACTACCAAAGATACACAAAAACAACATGCCGCTTCGACCGATAACCAGCTCTCGTAATGGACCCACATACCAGCTATCCAAATTTCTACTACCAATTGTGCAACCACTACAGAAGAACAGCTCATCTTTTGTCAAAGACTCCAAACATTTCGTTGAGATTCTGAAAACAATAGAGCTACAACCACGGGATAAATTAGTCAGCTTCCACGTAGAAAGTTTTTATACTAATGTGCCAGTTGAAGAAGCATTGAAAATCATCCAAACGAAGCTCCGAGAAGATAAAAACTCCAGGAAAGAACCACGCTGCCGGTAGAAGGAATAATGAAGCTCCTAGAATGTTGCCTCAAGAACTCGTACTTTCAGGAGAAAGACAGATTCTTTACTCAAGACGAAGGACTACCAATGGGTTCATCTTCATCACCAGTAGTCGCCATCATCTACATGAACTGGTTTCAATCCCAGGCCATAGAGAAATCAAAATTCAAACCCAAAACATGGCTTAGATATGTTGACGATACCTTCATAATTTGGAACCACAGTAATCGGCAACTACACTTTTTTCTACAACATCTG
Organism: Aquatica leii; assembly: GCA_035610365.1. NCBI lineage: Eukaryota > Metazoa > Arthropoda > Insecta > Coleoptera > Lampyridae > Aquatica > Aquatica leii. The sequence continues at coordinate 86,155,823 of CM069436.1, read as the reverse complement.
AAACATCAAACCATGCATCAAATTCACTATGGAAAAGAAAAAGGAGAACTCACTTCCTTTTTTAGACGTTCACGTAACAAAGAACAAGGGAATTATGGAAACGACTGTCTACAAGAAACCGACACACACCGGTCGATATCTTACCTTCGAATCCAACCATTTCACATCTACGAAGAGGGGAGTAGTAAAATCTCTAATCGACAGAGCGTACAGGTTGTGCAACACAGAGAAAGGGCTACGAGAAGAAATAAAAACATTAGAAACGATCTACGGCAGAATGGTTATCCAGAAAAGATTTTAGGAGAGCTTTTACAGAAAAAGCAATTGAACACCAAGGAACTACCTAAAACAGAAGAACTGCCCAATTCACTGCTGAGCATCTCATATTTCAAAGGTTTATCAGAATCAATAAAACGTATAGGGAAAAGCTACAACGTAAATACAGTGTTCAAATCATCGACCACCATTAGGAGTATAATTTCCAACACAAAGCCACAAACAAGTCGGGATTCCCAAAACTGTATTTACCAAGTTCCATGTGAATGTGGCAAGTCATACGTGGGGGAAACCAAAAGACCACTTGACATCAGACTGAAAGAACATCAGACGCACACACAGAGAGCAGAGACTTCTAAGTCCGGCATCGCTCAACATTCGTGGGATAACCAACATCGAATGAAATGGTCGGAAGCAAAAATCATACACAGAGAGGAACACTGGTAGAAACGGAAATTTAAAAAAGCGGCATTAATCAACAACAACAAAGAAATTTTCAGCCAGCCAAGTGTCGAGATAAGCAACATATGGAAACCACTAATCGAACCTCTAAAACAACTTAAACTTCACTAAGTAATTTTGTTAATTAATCTGTTACGCTAAATTGATTTTGTACGCTTGAACGCTTCATCGAACATGTCTTTAGTATATAAGCTCCAGTAGTTTCTAAGTTTGTTAGTATTCACCTGATGACGATTGCAGATACCACAGCAATCGAAACGTTGTGTATATTCGTTTCAAAATAATAAACGATGAAAGTTCAGCAGAATGTTATTACTATGCCGAATGCATGTCTAACGCACAGCGTTTTTTCTAAACTCTGACAGAAAAGTCTATTAATAATTCCAAAGCAGGAGAAAGAGATCCAACAGACGTCAAATCATACAGGCCTACTAAACACCTGCAAAATAAAATCAAGCCACTTTCCAGTAAACAGTTTTGCTTTATCAAGCAAAAATCAACCGAAGACGTGCCCAAAAACTCTTTGATATTGTAAAAAGCAACAAGGACACATCTTAGCAATGTCTTTGACATAGCAGGAGCGTTTCAAAATCTATGGTGGCCAAGCATATTACATAACTTAAAAGTATTAAATGTACAACAGCTGTACAAAACTACCTACATGATAGACGTGACACGATGAAAGCGGCGAATAAAGTGAAAACCCTCAATATTACAAAAGCGTATCCACAGGGATCAATGCTTAGACCCTTTCTATGGAGTCTTGTATTTGACACCAGTTTTAATTAAGACCTGGATGAAATAACGTAGGCACACGATAAAATAATTATAAACAAAAGTAATAAGAGACGGAATCTAAAAAACAAAGCACCAGAGTCGCAACACAAGTATACAGGGTGTATCTGAAATACGACTACAAACTCAAGGAGTAGTTTTCTTGTGGCATTAAATGAAAAATTTCCCTTTTAAGATTTGATCTTAAGTGGCCCAGTTTTGAAATATTTGCAATTAAAGTTTTTAGGCTGGTCTTGACTATCCAAAGAAATGGAAGTTGTTTGTTGATTGTAACTATGCGTGAAACGTATTGATATATTGTGTTAATTATTTTTTTTAAAAAAAAAACGTTAATAACATTATTAAAGAAGATAGTAATGTTTATTTCTTAGCATTATTACTGACTTAGCTTAACAATATGTACTTTGTTTACACGATCACGTTTATTTTTGGTTGTAACCAAAACAAGACTTTAGATAATTAAATGCATAATTTAGCTTTCTTAGAACTGCGTTGGATCAGATTTATTTCTGTCTCGATTTTTTAAAGGATTTTTTTAGTTGATGCTAAGTGATTCGTGTAAACGTACTCGTACTTAATAACATTTAATTTAAATTTTCTTTATTATGTACAACAGTAATACTGTTTTAATGTACAGTGAGTGTAATTATAACTTCCACAACACACGTAGATTGTGGATTGAGCAATATCCTAATAGGCAATTGCTTTTAATAAACTTTATTTGTCGTGTGTGCAAAGACTTAGACACCGAAAACTACGACGATACGAGTGAACTGATTAGAAACAGTACACAAAATTAAAACGTAAGATGACGAATCAGAATTAACAAGAAAACAACCAAGAAGACACGAAAAACCAGGATATAAAAAAATAACAATTAAGCAAGCATACGATAAATTAGAAAAAGAAAGCCTAAACCTATAGCAGCTAAAATAAAGAAACTCAACAAAAAGCAGCAGTTTATACGATTTCCTTCCAAACATATTAAACAAAATAAGAACATTGCAAAAAATGATACTAAGCAGATGAACAACCCATCTAATGTCTTTAGTGCTGCTCCACAAATTCCACAATTTTGTGATGATGATTCTAAGATAACAGAAAAGGTTTTGCCATCAATTATTGTCTTTGTCTTCTTTGGCCTGTCAAATAAGCTGCTGTTTATACGTAGAGTGGTTTGCACTTTTATCGCAGCCCCATTTGTATATAATTCAAAAATCTTAAGAACTGGCGACTATGTAATCCACAACATCTTTTTAAGCTTTTATGAGTCTCTAAACAGTGAAATCAACGAGACTTTGTAACCTTACTTCAGCTGACATATCAGTGACTGTTATGCAGTTTTCATTAGGGTAGCAATTTTGCCTCGCAATTTTCAATGTGTATATGACATATATATTGGCATTTTTAAGTTTAGCGCCAGACTGCATCAACGTGTAAGAATTTTTTATGTAATGCGCGTCTATGTATAAAGTCAATGCTTTTTTTGGTGTGTACAGTATTATGCATTTTGCAAGAGAATGGAAAGCTTTCTTAATTTTGGACGCTCCTTTTGGTGTGGTTTCCAGTTTGTTCAAAATCTTTGCAGCTTTTTTTTGCTAAATTTATGTAAACTTCGGCTACTTCTTATGAGAGACCTTTTCCAGCAAGAAAGAAGTTTTCTTTTAGATTGGTCACTTACTTCAGAAAACTTTTTCAAATGGTTCCGGTGAAATGATTGCCGATGCTGTAATAAAACAGTAAAAATAATATAACCACGGCAAGCAATCGTTAGCACGGACCCTCAAGGTGATGGGTTGAATCGAAATAATTACAAAGACGTGAACTCCGTTAATTTATTAACTATACTTAACTAACTATTACATTAGAGAACAATGAACAATAATTGAATTAAACATATTTAAAATAAAACAGTATTTAAAATAAAATATTTGGACGCCAACCACATTACGTGATGAATAAAAAGCGTAAAATCTTACATCTAATTGTTAATTATTGATATTAAATCGTTGATTAAATGCAAATGTCGTGAACGTTTGATTTGTTATCGAGTGAACAGTTTTAATAAAACAACTCAACTATTTGAAGATAAAATGCAGTATCTTAATTTTAGTTGACTCACCAGGTGTAGTATAACGTTATCGGATATCTTCTATTTTTAGCACATACTTTGTTCTTGTGATAAAATTCTTCAACAGGAATAAATACCAATGTATAATAAACTTCAATAACTCATCCAGTAATTAAACGACAAAACCAAAATAAAGGATCCAGAATAAAAACCCAATAAACGAAAAGATCCAAATAAAAACAAAAGATCCAAAAGAAAAAGAAAAGACCCTAAATACAAATAATTAGAATAGTTTTTTAAATGACATCATGTACTTACGTCACACCTTCAATGTAACGGTCTCAAAACACATGCCTTTGTCTAACAATTGCACAATATTGCGAAGTCACTAAAAATGTTGAATTCAATAGAAAAATTATATCAAAATAAAGGTAAACTCACCAATAATTAGATGGAATGAATAAAAATTAAATTACATGCGTTTTTTACGCCATAATCAAGAAAATTTTGTCTCCCTCGCATCACACACGTAAACCACGCGAGATCGCTCAAACGGAAGTGGAACAAAGATGAAGTTGAAGCGAATACCAAAGTACAGTTAAGACAACGCGACGTTGTCGGAACTGAATAAATTTACGTGCAATATTAGTTGCAAAAAATAAATGAATGTAAAATTGAATTTTAATGTAATGAATTCAAACGGGACGTTACAATGCAAACGTTGGCAAAATAATATCTTTTGCCAGCCATTATTCATTTTGCACTTTAAATTTTTGTAAACTGCTATTGGCTTTTAACCACTTTTGACTTAATCTACTTATAAAAGTTCGCAAAATTTGTTTGGTTTTTTGACAGTCTTTAATTATCACTATTGGATAAATCAATTTTTATAAAAACATAATCAATAACTGTACTCGTTTTTTTTGTCGTTGCATTTACTCTGCGCCAAATTTCGAACAGTTCTCTGTAAGATACCGACATGTTTTCTGAAAAAAAATGTACATAGTTAAAGAACAAGAAGGTGCAATTTATTTTAATTGAACTGGAAAGTCAATGGTCTATACTAAAAGACCATAGTAACAATTGGCCGGCATTTCATGAATTTTTGTAGTTCAGGTCTCGTAGAATTGATTATAATATAAAAATTACTCATTTTTTATTATTGCAAATGAAGTACTTATTTTGTACAAAATGAGTAAGTATTTTAACAAATCTATATATTGCAAAATTAGTTCATACCTTGAGGTACAAGGAACACTTGATAGATGAATTGTATCCTGCTTTGAATTTTCGTAGTAATTATTTTAGTTTGACGAACAAAAGTTGACTGACAAACTTGTCAAGATACATTGATATATAACTTAAGTTTGACGATGTGTCATTCAAGACTAGACATGCTAATTACTTTTTTACTAACGAAACAATGTAACTTGATTATCTTTTTGTTGTTTAAAAAAAAACAAACAATTAGCGATAGTCATAAAAATGAATTATTAATTCCTAGAATTGCTCATTCTCCCACTGTGGCCGTTTGCGGTAAGTTCCCAATCGGAGAAATGGCAATAAAATCTTAGCTTCGGCCAAAGCGTACAAAAAAAATAAAATAGAAACTAAACGATGTGCAATAGAAATTAACAGCAACACATCAATGACAAAACCAAGCAAAATAAGCTGAGAAACTCAGCAACAAAAAGCACGGGGATAAGCCAGATTGTTTCAGTAGCGATCACAAAACTCTTCTAAAACACAAACCGAAAATTCGCACAAACAAATAGAAAAGAAATGGTTCGTAGCGTCCGAGAGTTGGATGAATTGTTGGGCAAAAAAAATTTTTTTTCCAAAGAATTTACAGTAAACAGAAGGACGCTGATGCAAATAGCGCGAACGTTTGTATTGAGAACGAATAGTCAAAGATCATTAAACATATGATCCATCTCAAATCTACAACGCAGACGAGACCGGAATTTATTTCAGAGTATTACTGAAACATACTTTTATGTTCAAAAAAGAGTGCACAAAAGGTTGTAAAATTACTAAAAACCCAGTTGTTCGAACCGCAAATATAACAAGAAAAAGAAAAATTGTTGGTGATAGGAAAAGTAAAAATTCACGATTTAACACTGAAAAACAATCAATTCGATTTTTTTTCTAGCAAAAACTGCTTATTCGACATAGTATCGGGACAAAATACATTCTAAAGTGTTAAAAAGTATGGATAAAAATGAGGATAAAGAGATATTAATCGCTAATGAACAAAAAAAAAACAACATTCTAGAAGCTGCGCATTTGTTAAATAAGTTGTGGGAAAAAATTACAATAGAATGGATAACATTGTTTTTGGTGCAAAAGGTTTATAGCTGCAGGCGACTAAAATAAAGAAAGCAAAGGTCTCAAAAAATTTGCTACCAAATAACTTAACTCAAGAAGAAGATGATTGGACAAATATCGACATCGACTAGAAATGTAACAACCAAACACTGAAGAAGAAATTTGTGCAATAATAATCAAAGAAAATGGCAAAGGAACAAAAAAACAATTGTCTTAAAACTCGGATAAGGATGATGATGATGAAGAAGAAATCAAATGCCCAACTAACAAAAAAAAGGTAATGCATTGGATTTGTAACGTTAGGTGTGCAATCTGTATGTTTATGTAGATAACTATGCAATAAAATCACCGTAACTTAAGGTTTTCCAAAATTCTCCTGTTGTATTAAGAGAGAAAAAGGTTTATAGCCATTTAGTTAGCTATCAGTGGTATTTAGAATTTGAATTTCTAAGAGGATGGCACTCGAGGTTACCGGGTATCACACATTGTGGACTTTAGTAATTTTATTATTATAGAATCCAATTATGTTTTCTTACATAGTCTTTGACTCCTTTATTGTTTGGAAAAGCTGGTCTTGTATAACTCTAGCTAGTATCTCAAATTAAAATTCACGACTGCACTGGTTTGTGCGCCGCTACTGCTTTTTAAACCTTTATAGATAAGGATAAACGCGATACAGCAAAGAATGGCTATTTATTCTTTCTTTACCAATTCAAAACCGTTGCGAACGTTGGTGTATCAAGGCTAGCTTTGTTGAATTTTTCTCGTTAGTTATTTCTATTATGGTTTTAGCGTATGTGCTGGGGAAGACGTTTTTAACATATTTGTTCAGTTAATTACACGACGTTTCTAGGTATAAAAGCAATTCAAAAATGGTGTCGTTACGTTATCTTTTACTTTTTTAAGAAGTTTTGTGGGGCTACCAGGCGACCTTTATACACTGTTGTCTTAAAGATATGGAATTTGTAAAATCGACTTCCTTTTATAAAATCAGAAATGACGGTACTGTAAATTGTCTGTACTTCTGTAATAAATCAATCCGCTTTATGCACATTACTTATCATAGCGGATACTTTTTTGTAACTATATGTTACTCTTCGGTACTCGCGTGGGATAAGCATGTATCCCACGCACATTTAAAATACATTTGCGCTAAAATGTGCGAGTCATTACGCGCCAGTCTCAAGGTATCCCTCCCAAATAGTTTGCTTGACACGTTCAGTGTTCAGTCACAATTTTCTGCTTTTATGCACCTTACGCGACCGGCGTGTTTCGTGTGTTTTTATTTATTTTTATTACGTTCACTTATTTTTTTATTTTAAGTTGTCTAAAAATGGCCATCAGAGACCTAAAGCAATAGATGGAGTGGTTCAATCAGTTAGAAAAGGAAGACATGCTTATGGAAACAGATCACCATGAAGAGACGGCAATATATATAGTGAAAGTGTTCACGATTCAGATTTTGAACAAGATGCAAATGAATACGATGACATTGTAGAAAATGTTGAATGGTATAATGACGATAATATTCCTCATTATACAAGAAAAGATGGTATTGCGCAATGGAAGAAAAATCGGCCACCGAAAACGAAAACTAAGGTACATAATATATTTAAAAAAATACCAGGGCCTATAAATAATGCAGCTAATGTTAAAACTATTTTGGAATGCCTTCAAATTTTTTTCAACAAAGAAATTATAGAAATTATTACCAAATCAACAAACATTTATCTGAAAAACATACAATCAAAATACAAACGAGAAAGGGATTCAAAATCAACTGATGTTTGCAAAATAAAATATTATTGTATCTTTTAGGGGTCAGTAAGTCAGGGAGACAAAATGTAAAAGACTAAGATGCCTAAGATACGACGATGTAAACGGTCGTGGACAACAAAGGGAAACCGATAAGTTAGCGGCAATAAGATAAATCTTTGATTTGTATCTAGAAAATTGTAACAAATTAATTATTTCCGGGCCGAACTTAACAATTGATAAACAGTTAATAGTATTTTGAGACCGATGTCCTCTTTGCCAGAACATTCCCTCAAAGCCAGCAAAGTATTGCATAAAAATTTTCGAATTTTAGTGGGTCCAAGAAGCATGTTTACTTTGAACTTGGAAATATACGCTGGAACGCAACCTGAAAGTTTCTATTATTTACCAAATAATATTATGATGTTATGAAACGACTTGTTGAAACGGTCAAAGGGACATTTTGTAATATAACGATGGATAACTGGTTTTCTGGTTTTTCACTAGCCCTGGAACTCAAAAATATAAGCTTACCATGCTAGGAACTGTAAAAAAAATAAAAGAGAAATTCCTCTGGCATTTGTGAACACTGCGGCGAGATCAGCTAAAAGCAGTCAGTTTGCTTTTCTAAAGGATTGTACTTTGGTTTTAATTGTTCCTAAAAAAATAAAAATGTTCTAATATCGACAACTTATTCAGACGATAACATCAACGATAGTACAGTAGAATCTTCAATGATAATAGATTACAATAAAACCAAGTATGGGGTTGATGTCGTGGATCATATGTGTAGCTCCTATAACGTATCTAGAAATAATAGTAGATGGCTTCTTACAATTTTTTTTTACCATTATTCGGCGTGACTTTTTACGCACATTAGCTTTAGACCCGATAAAGCTTCAAATTATTAAAAGATTTTACCTTCCAAACACTCCAAAAAAGCTAAAAGAAAAATGTCGGTTTATACCCGCAATTGAAGAATCTTCGACGTCCTCTAATAAAACTGTCGCTCAAAAACTAAAAACCGGAAATGGCCGATGTTTATATATGTCCTTGAGAAAAAGATAAACTGCTTCCAAAAATTACTGCGTTGGGTGTAATAAGTGGGTCTGCAATAAACATCAAAACGATTCTCCTATTACATTATTATGGTCGCGCGAGTACTGCAGGATTAATTCTTTAAATAATCATGTCAGTTTTGTGCGTACTACTATTTAGTATCTGATAATTTTGCTTTTATTTAATTGTATTCACTTTTATTCACCAACCGTTAGCTTTAAGCGTATAACTTAGTTCATGTAATCACAACGTAGATAATACTGACTCATATTGCTTTTGTTGTAAACTTTGAATCATTTCTCACTCTATGTATTGTCGTTGAGTACGTTGACGTGACATCGGTAAAGTTTCCTCGATCATTTGATTGCAGTCAAAGCCAAAAACACATAACATAACCGTCGTACGTAAACTGATTTACCACGTATACTTTCGTTCTTAAACCAAATAAAAAGAAGTAGTGAACATTGCTACTTATGATAAAGAATTGTCGGCTGGGTAAGTTTTTGTGCTCATATTTTTTCCTTTTTACGATACATCATTATCATTGTCGATTGTCAACTCGTTTTGCGACTGCATGGTAAACGAAGTAGTTCATCGAGTACGATTTAAATATTTATTAGAGTTGATGACTTACAGCGCATGTTAGCATTTAATGTATTTAGTTGTATGGAGGGTTGTCTGATCAAAAGAACTTGCATGAATATTATAGACTCTGATACTTAACAACGAATCTATAATTGTTATCTAATTACTTTCTCTTTTTTAACTCCTATTCTCTCTAGTTGGAAATAAATATATTACTGTTTGAACCTGTGTTTTGCAAATTGTATCTTTTAGTGATCGACAGGTTTAAACAAAGTCTGTGAATGTGACCTAACCGACCCTAACGTTTACACCGCTTGTCAAAAAAATATAAATTTTGATGTCGCCAATTGATTGGAAGACGACCATTTTTCGTTTTGTTGTGGTGTTTTACCTAAGTGGCATTTGTTGCACTCCACACAGTTTTTTTCAATATAAGAATATTTTTATCAATTGCCAATATTTAGTATAAAATCTTTGTTTTTTATTTTTAATTACTTTTTGTTTTTGAAGTGAAACTTCTTTATCGGCGTTGGAAAAAAATTTACCGTCACATTTTACGCATCACATTTTTTCGTTACGCGTCACATTTAAATTATTCCGTTACGCGCCATCTTTTTTTTTTTTAAATTTAAGATATTTAAGGTTAACCTCAATTTCTGATTGAACGATGACAATGACAGTAATAATTCTATTTCAATTAATGAAATGCTGTAATAATCTTAGTAGGAAAAAGTTAAAGTGAAACACAGTTGGTTTTTCGTTACGCGCCATCTTTTTTATTTCTGAAACGCAATAGCGACGTGATAAATAATATATCAATACTAAAGTGATCAACAAATCAAAGGTTTTATTTTAATTTTAATTCCAGTGGATTTTTAACAAAAGTAAGTAATTATATCTCTTTTTCTAATACTTGGGTGGGATTGTGGTATTTATTTTTTTAAATTTAAGATATTTAAGGTTAACCTCAGTTTCTGATTGTAACTATCAGTCAATGTATATGATTTCATTAAAATAGTATTTATTAATTAATACGACTGCTAATTTAATGAACATCAATTAATTGACATAGAGTATAAATTCTGAAATATGTTATTAATTTTTTTAAATTTAAGATATTTAAGGTTAACCTCAATTTCTGATTGAACGATGACAATGATAGTAATAATTCTATTTCAATTAATGAAATGCTGTAATAATCTTAGTAGCAAAAGTTAAAGTGAAACACGGTTGGTTCAGACGAAGAGTACTTTCAGTTTCTCCAACGCAGTAGGGATAGCATGTCGCTTATTTCGTTACGCGTCACATTTTTAATTAATACGACTGCTAATTTAATGAACATCAATTAATTGGCATAGAGTATAAATTCTGAAATATGTTATTAATTTTTGTAAATCAATTAACTAATTTTTGTAGATTCAATTTCATATTTCAGTTACCATAAGCCATTAATTACAAAAATATATAATAACGATGACAATGATAGTAATAATTCTATTGCAATTAATGAAATGCTGTAATAATCTTAGTAGCAAAAAGTTAAAGTGAAATAATTGTATTATTTGTATTCATGTCTATGATAAAAAATCCTTTTGTTTAAACTTTATCTAATTTAACTTTATTTAACCAATTTCTGAAAAGTTGCATGTAGATCATTTTGCGAAAAATAAGGCCATAAAGAAGTTTCACTTCTTACATGTGTACACTAGTACACGCCCATGTTTTTTCATCTTACTAACTTTTTTACTGTAGAACGATTATCATACCAACGCAACCATTAACATTAATAAAATGTTTACAAAGGTAATCAATTTAATAATTATTTTATTTTCTCAGTTACCTTATTCCATTAGTTAAATTCACTTGTGCTCTAGCAGGTGTACAAATTTATTGTCAGCAATATATTAAAAACTATAGAATTAATTTTTTACGTAGCTGCTTATGCATTTTTCGTTTTTACCTGTCATTTTTGTAACCTAAAGAACATCTATCGTCTATTATGTTCGATTAAATTATTTTTCAAATTATGCATATCGTCGGCGTCAATTTGAAAACCTGATTTTATTATTAATCATTAATTACATTCCGATTAGCGTAGAAAGTTTGGCGACGTCTCTTAGATTAATCGAAATTTGATTAATTACACTATAACTTCACTTCTATCAAATCCATTACGCGTCGCTTAAACATATTTATTTAATGCGTCTCGTGGAAGAAATAACTTACATAAATTTTGAACAAATTGAAACTAATGTACGTGGTTTTGCTACATCTATTCCTTCTAAATGTAAAGAATGTCTAGCACGCGGAATAAAAGATAAAACAGAGCAACATTATTTGGCATATCCTCAACTCTTGAATAGTTTCTTAACGGTTGAAGCATTTTTGATCTCGACGTCTTGTACAGTTTAGAGTTATTTTAATATATTTGATTTATGTTTTCGTTTAAAGGATTTACAAATCGTTCTTAGGGAAACAAACAGAATGCATTTTATTTTCTTGATAAAATATTGTTAAAACTACAGTTGATTCCCACTTTTCAATTAGTACGTATTCTTAAGTTTGTAACTAATACAAACATTTTTTTAAAAAATTATTTTAAAGACAACTAAGAACTTTAAATTATGTCTTTATTAGTTAAATAGATGATTTAATCTTGTTGAGTAGCTTTTTATAAGCAAAAGCAAGGGTATGTTAATCAAATGTGAAAATTTGTTTACTACATAATAACAACGAAAGTACATTTTTTATTGGAAATTGATTGGTTAATGCTCGGTTGCATAAATCAAAGCCAACTATGACCATCAATTTTATGTTGTATTTACACTTTACAATATCCGACGGTTAATGTTGGTCAGTGTGTTGACAAATAGTAGACGCGTAGCACGTTTTGTCCACGATGTGTAAAAATTATTCATTTGCAAAGTTAACGGTTATTGCTATGTTACTTGAAGAAGAAGAAAAAGAAGAGGAGAAGGAAAAGTCTAAAATAAAGGCCTGTGTACTCTTGGTGCAAAGGAAAGCTCGTGGCACTCATTTCGACGTAATTAAGGTTTATTACTGGATGTTGATACCGATCGTACATACTTGGCTGTTGCTGAGGCTTTGCTGGAGCTAAAGTTGCAGCAGGAGAAAATGTTTTTGCGGTTTCGCCAACACCAGCAAGAAAAAGGTCTATTGCATTAGTGCTAGTTGTTTGCTTGTTTTTGGCTTAAAATATATTTCATTAAAGCGGTTGATGGAGATTTGGTGGGTTGAAATTGAGATATTTTTGCTTTCTTCAGTTTGAGCATAGACGGATGTTTGAAAGGTTTAATACGATTTTTCTAATTCAGTATTATCCTCTACAGTTGTTATCTGATTAGATTCATTTTTAGGTGAAACATGGCTGTAAAAAAGATTGCTCATCTTGGTATCTCCATTTTTTTCTCCATTTGTTTACAATCGTTTGCTAAAAAATAATTTTGATCAATTCTACAAACACAATCTTTTTTTGTTTTAGGCTTTTAGCTACAAGATATACAATGTGGTCGTTAGCTTTTAGATATAGATTCGGGCATTATTATTAAAGAATAAAATGTTAAAGGAGCAAATGCCACCACCTAAAGAAAATGATTGAAAGAGAATTGTAGATGATTTTGGAAAATATGGATTTAGGCCACCGATTTCACAGTAATAGAATAAATATTTCACCAGGAAAATCTCTTCCCAACACCGATACAGAGATTTCATTTGTAATGGTTGGCGACGAGGCATTCCTATTAAAAAACTGTTTATTACGGTTTTATCCTGGATCACAAGTTAAAGAAGACTAAACAAAAGCAAATTTCAACTACCGTTTATCTCACCTTTAGAGAGTTGTTGAGAATGCTTTCGGTATATTAGCTCAAAGATTTCAGGTATATTGTAGAATACTAAAATCAAAACCTGAATATGCCAATAAAATTATTTTAACAACGTATATTATATAAGAGAGAGTAATGTAAACTTCTCTCAGACCAATACATTACATCAAGCTAAATTCACGGATATTCCTCCGCAAGAAGTTAGTTGATCAGGATGATCCTCGAATTCTTACCAACGTAGCTTAAACCGTATAAGCTCTAAAGCCGGTGTACCGTGATGAAAAAAACTTGGCAAAGAACTCGAGGGGGTTAGTTTACAGGTTGTTCTCTCGTAAGTTTCTGTCGATCCAACCGTGCTTCAATGTACGAGATGGCGACAAATACATTATCTCAAAATACGAGACGATTAAAGCTATTGTATGCTCCTTGTTTCCTAACGACGATTCGACGACAGATGGTCGTTTGTATGCTCCACTTAAGACTCCGTACTGATTTGCAAATAAGATTCCAACAGTACTGGGTAGTCACTAGAGACGATATAGCCTCGGTGGCTAGTAGAGTTTCTAAAAACAAGTCTTCCGGACCTGACAAAATACATTGTAATGTCTTAAGTGTAATTGTACAAGATTTTCACTCTTCTACAATCGTATGTGGTTATTTTCCTATCAGCTGAAAAGCTAGTAAACTCGTCACAATTCTCAAACCTGGGAAGAAAGATTTCGTAAATCCTAACTCTGTTATCAAAACTTGGCATACTTTTTAAACGCATGCTTCTTAAAAAGACTCATGACGAATTTCTCCACAAATTCTTTTCTATCCCAGTCAATATGGCTTCGACAAAAGGGCAAAATGACGACTGACGCCGCACGTAGATTAATGACCAATGTACGACCGCACGTCAAGTACAGGCTTGAAATTTACATTGACATATATGGGGTAATCAACAACGTATCGCGGTTTTTAATACTAGAAGCTCTCGTCGTTAAAAGAGTATCTGCTGGCGCCACGCTCGTCATTTGTAGTTATTTATTGAACGGATCGATAACTTGTTCCTCGAACGCATCCCGTTCTGTTTATGAAGACCATGTAAAATCTGGTTGTAAACGACTTGCTTAGCACAGAACTTTTAGCAGACTGTAACATCTTTGCATACGCGGACAACATCACTGTCACGGTGTCCGAAATTTCTAGATGAGACAGAGAATCCAAAACGTGCCTAAACATAGTGACAAGCTGGGCTGGCAGCAACAAACTATCGGTGTTAGCGGACAAGACTAAGTACCTGGTTTTTGGCTTCACTTTAAAACGAGATTTTTCACTGCGCTTCAACAACATTCCCGTCTATAACGTTTTTAATACATCGGACTTGACGAGTGTAAGTGTAAGAGCGTCTTGCACTTGTTCTACAAATACTCACGCTTGAAATGGAGCTTACACACAAAATTTCTTGTAAATATCTTTAACAGTGCAGTTATACCCATGCTCACCTATGGCTTAGACATTTGGTACCACAAACTTTGACTTCTCCACGTGGTCAGGAAACTGGCCTCGCTCCAATGCCTATTTCTTAGAACTATCTTCGAGGTTTATCGCACTGTTCTCGTAGATACGCTCTGTGTCATATCCAAGCATCCTTTTCTAGACCTCCTTTTGCAGGTAATTTACTGCATTCAAGTTCTTGGCAAGGCTGGCATGTGCAATTTCTTTGACCAACACGTTTTGCTCAACGACTTTCCGTCCTTTTTAGCGGCCAAGCGTTACTTAAAAGTTTTGATCTTGGGTGAACCGCAGCGACTGTAGGACATTTCCCAGATAGGGCGTAACGTTTACTTCCTCATCCTAGATATTCTTACCTGGGCAAGAATGTCTTACGTCCCCATACGAGCGGCAGGCTTTCTTTACACGGTGGATTTCGTTGTTATTTAAAACGCATTAGCGGACAGCTGTCCATCGTGTGGCGTTCTTGACACCCCAGCACATCAGATTCTCGTTTAGTCACGATCAATCTTTATCCTGAATTCCCTTAAGCCATTTTTAGACTGGTGGTTGATGTAATTGTTTATAGACTTTTGTAACGTGTAAATTCGAAATTGAGCGAAAATCCGCCTGATAGTTAGGCAACTTACCGTAACAACGGATAATACTCGACCTCGAGTTGTGATTTTCAAGTCACGCTCGCAGAGGGCGCTCGAGAGTAGTCGGCCATCTACAAACTTCACTTGATGTAGTGATTTTGCGGCGGTAGGAACGTGAAAAAGCCGGATGAGTAAGAAACATGAGATTTCTCTTTCATCGATTAATATCTACTACAACGACGCTTTATTTTAGCAATCAATAATAAATCCGATTAAACGTTCGATGTATACAATAAAAGATCGATGTATTTTGCTGCACAACTCATAAAGTAGGTTAGTATTTCGCACGTGGTTAAGAAAATGGAGGCGTATCAACTAATATTCGCTATTTTAGCTCTTTCGTCTTTTCGTCCTTACTTTTGGGGTTTCTAAATGTCTGTTGGAATTTTCTTCCGAGTTCTGTTGAAGATGGTGGACTGCGCGCTGTTGGAATCGCTGAACTGATACGGTAATCGTAGTCGCAGAGTAAAAGGATCACAGTGGATCGTTGGCGCTGTACTAAAGGTTGGGGGAATGAAGCATCGAGGTATTTATAATATCATTAAATTTGGAACCGCGAGGGATCACTAGACCTCGGCTCATTTCGTCCACGCGCTTCGGGGTCAGGACTGCTGCTCTCGCTACATACGCGGCGTTTCGATTTAAGTGGAAACAGTGCGGACTTTGTATGTAAATGCTTTTGTATTTCGAACGTTATCTTTGTACATCCGGTACACCTATTCGACTACAATTACTTCTATTTTATTGAACTATTTAACGAACTTTTGGAACCTGAATAATTATGATTAATAATATTTAACGTCACTTTTCTTTATAATTTTAATAGTGTTAATCACGATGTTTAACAGACGCCTTAATGTAATGGTTGATCTATAATGATTATTTAACGTAACCTACACTTATTTTTTTGTTGTTAATATAAAAGAATATTTGCCATTGTCAAGGGTAGAAATTTGGGAGGTATAACCGTTTCTGTCGTAAACTAATTTAATGATACTTTTATTACCGGTCGTGATGAACTTGACGTCAAGGTCCACGGGCGGTGTTACGTTGCTTTAACGTGGATAAATTTTGCTACGGATTACGGTAGCCGCGGAGATACCTTTTAAATATTAGCGCTTTAAATTTTTTTTTGGCTCCCAGAGTCTATTTTTGGGACCTGCTTTCATCTTGTATGTATATTGTTACAATTTTGTGGTGTTATGTAAGGTAATTTATTTTCTGATTATACCAGTGGGGTAACCGTCGAATGGCTCTTTCCGTTCCGGAATTGGCTATTAATAAATATCCTTAATAAATGGTTATTGTTGATTCGTACTATATTTCTTTTGGGGGACCTCGGGTCTAGGATCTCCTTTTGTCCTACCTAGACTGTTTATCTTCGACAAAAAAATTCGAGAAGATGTGGCGCACTTGGGCATTTAGCTTACTTAAAGAAAACTTTGTGTCTTACGATTTTCTTTTACCCGACGACAATCTACGGTGAGGCTAGCCGAAAGGTAAGCAACAAAAAAAGACAAGAGCTTTTATTAGAAATAGTTTTTTTTTAGTTTTGCTAACTTATGCATGGTAATTGAGTTTTATTATTTTGCAAGCAGCGATGACAAAGTACGAGTTTAGTTTCGTTATATAACATTGCATGTTTATTTAGAGTCACTTTAGTTTATTACATTTTTAGTTAAATAACACGTTTAATTTTTGTTTTAACTGTCGCTATTTGATTTATACTCTGCTTTTCTTTATTTTTCTCATTAAGCCGTAAGGCAGGTGCCTCGCGGAACCACATGCTTTCATAGCACGCACAAATTCTTAGTCTTGGAAGACTATTTTATCTACTCGCAACGTTTCCTTACTTATCCTACCCGTTTTGTCACAAACTTGAGCCAAGCAAATGCAAGATAAATGACAACTATTAACCTCCTTTCAAAAACTTAAAAAACACCTGCCATGACAGTTTCGCCGTTTATATTTTATTTCCGTCACATCTCGGGCAAGGAAAACATTGTCCCCGATGCACTGTTCCTTGTCAACAGCTTCAAAACGCTTCTAATCGATCTGACCAAATTCACCAAAAACAAATGTACGACAAAGAACTGCAGCAACATATCCGTCTACTGTGATTTCTCTACCTAAACCGCTCCTATCGGAACAACCAAATTTCCATCTACTTTGACAATGTAAAACTATTTCGCATTTCAAAAACAAACGCTACTGCTTTACATGCAGCGATAAATTTTTACGAAGCTACAGCATCAAAAACAACAAAGCCGTGACCGTAACTCGTATTATGTAATAGCGAAAGCTTCCACTGCCGGAATCTACATTAAGATAAGAACGTCTTCCGGGTTTGGACCGTGTCATTGTTGTAACCGAAGTTGCCAACGTTTCGCCCACTTTCGTAAGGGGCTTCATCAGGGCGTGAGATAAATCTAAAAACTCAAACAAGAAACCGAAATCTAATTAAGAACTTCTTGAAAGTTAAGTAATCAACTTCTGATTCTAACCTCTAAAAGGTAAGAAAGAAAACGGGAACTTAAAAAAACAAACGAAAATCTAACAAAGAACCACTACAGAGATAGGTAATCAACTTGTGAACCAAGCCTGATTTTAAACTCCGTAGAAGTGACTTAAGAAGAAATGTTTCAGCAATATAAAGAAGAAGGATCGTCATGGATGGTTAAGCTCGACTCCGATTGGGTTGTTACATTTTCGTTTGCTTTTTCAAGTTCCCGTTTTCTTTCTTTCAGAGGTTAGAATCACAAGTTGATTACCTAACTTTTGAGAAGTTCTTAGTTAGATTTCGGTTTCTTGTTTGAGTTTTTCGTTTTATCTCACGCCCTGATGAAGCCCCATACGATAGTGGGTGAAACGTTGGCAACCTCGGTTACAACAATGACATGTTTTAAACCCGGAAGACATTCTTATCTTAGTGTAACTCGTATTATTTTACAACTGTTGGATCGCACGATTTGAAGCACGTTTATTTTTGAAGACATGTACTTTATCGTCTAATGTAGATAAAAAACATTTATTATCCATTATATCTATGTATTATACACCAGAGAGAATGCCTAACATATCTTATACGACTCACCACCAGGCAAACCATGTAGTTTAACAACACAACCACACACGGTTACTTAAACAGAACGACGAGTTTGATTTCCAGAACGCTTAAGTTAACGACAGCTAACAACAAATTTTTTGTAATATTTACAACATCAAGGTTAATCCGCATCACGGTCCATCAGAGTCCTCAGCGATTTAGTTTCTTAATTGCTTGTATTTAATGTTGAAATAATTAAATGGTATAATTCTGAAATGCACATTTCGATTGGATCCTGCTGACGTACATTTGTCACAATTATATCGCACTACATAGAAACTAGAATTGCTGATGAATCGTAATTTTACTATAAATAGCATAGCGTAAATTATCTACTAAGAGTAGACAAAGAACAGCAAGTGGTAGATCTCGTTAAAAGTAATAATTATTTCTTTTCCAACTTTTAGATTTAGGGCTTCGTTTTTGAGATATTTCAGAAATTGAAAGAAAATAGGAGCTATCAGCAAAAATTGATAATTTAAAAATCTTAAATATTTCGAAAACGAAGCCTTAAATCCAAAAGTTGGAAAAGAAATAATTATTAGTTTTAATAAGATCTACAACTTGCTGTTTTTTGTCTACTTTTAATAGATACGCCCTTTATAATACGTTGCTGTTACGGATATAATACAACAAATTATTCTTGATTAACGAGTACGAGTGTCCAAAATAAACACTGCTCCAAACGCTCTAAAAGTGTCACTATTCCAGAAATAGTCACTAAAATAAAAGATATAGTAATAAAAAACAGACGGTTTAAATTAAGCAAATAGTTAATGCTTTACCCAAGAAGGAAAGAAAAAACCGCCGCGTTTACACAATGAAGCAAAAACGTCAGTAAATGAACAAAAATGTCTAGACGGTTTTAAAAAATAGTAGAAAAAATTAAAAAAACCTTACACGTAACATATTGCACATTTCATATCATGTGTCAAAAATAAAAACAAAAATTGTTTGGAACCACTAGTCACAAATCCTAATAATTTTTACACAAAAAGAAATAGAAAACTTGTTACCATCTAAATCTAAACAAAAATATAAAAAGAAATGTCATTTTTGAGTACGTAATAAAAGGGCGTAATGAAAGGGCGTTATGAATTCTTAATTGTCTGCAACAAACTATTATAAGTGAAGGTAGACATATTCATTATTAAATTATTATTAATTATAATTTTTTTTGAATTTTTTTGTTTTCTTTTACTAACTACTGTTTGGTTAATAGAATAACACAAGGACACTAATGTTAAATCTATTAGAAAAGTGTAATACAAAGATACGCCATTGTTTGTATAACTATATTTGCCTATGACATAATGATAATAGAATTAATGTAGATACACGGCTCACCTGACGATGTAAGATGTTGCCACATCTACAATAATTCTTTAATATCTCCTTTCTTTATAAGCAATATTATAAATCTAACTTGTACAGGTGGTCTTACTGTTCTACCTAAACGAGTAAATGTTTGATATGTTCTACATATTGTCGGTACCGCTTCAACTTTGTCACATTGATTGCTATTGTCATACTTATAACTAAGACTAAAACTAGAATGATAAAAACTTGGACCTTTATCAAACTTAAAATTATCTTTTCTAAAGCTTTCTATCTCTTTTTTTGAGATATTACCTGTATAAAAGTTGGATTTATACAATGGTCCCAAGCTACGACGAATCCGTATTAAATAATGGCAGACGAATATTTTTACGCGTTAACTCTTAAGAATGCAAAAGCGAGTAAAGTATGGGATCCCAAAGGAAAAAGAACCAAACATTACCAAAGGGGCTAGAAACTTTTAATAAAACAAGCGTTATTAGACCCGACCTGCCAAAAGAATCAATTAAAATACCAGTAGCAGTTTTACAATCAAGCAGCAGCAATCAAGTTTGGTTAGATTTATCGTTCCCCGATTCACCAGTCACTTTTAGTTTGATACAAGGATGAGGTCCCGTACACATTATATGACATCACTTTATTGGTAGCCCCATCGAAGAATTCGAAGATATGGATGAAATGGACAATAAAATGCTCGGCGACGAAGAAGGCGAAGAACGAGCGAAAGAAGGTAAGGACGACGATGAAGGGCCAAAGAACAAAAAAGCCAAGACGACCAACGCCAAAGGAAAAACTCCGGTTAAAAATGATTGCTCCTCAAATCGCAGTCGCTACTTCTTTACTGCATTTAACACCCAAACCAACGTGTCCGTTACCATCCCCAAAGGCAACGAAAGCCTTAAAACACTTCGTTTTGTACTGCGGGTGCAATAAAGAAATCGGTAATTTTAAATTCCTTAATAGGCAAAAATAATAGATAGATTTCTTCGAGTGTGTGAATTTTGCCATCTTGTACAAGACGTCCAAGTTTGGTTACCGGAATCCTTTCTTTTTGATCTTCTTTGTCGCGTCCACGTCCTCTTCCACGTCCGCGACCACGACCTCGTGGACCACCACGTCCACGACCACCGCCAAATCCTCCACGAAATCCTCCTGGGGTTGTAGCTGCGTCCGCCATAGATACTTCTTCCTCCGATTAAACAAAAGGCTGAAAAACATGTGAGCATTGGAGTTTCAAAATTTTTTCTTATTACATATCCGATCCCTGCTGCTAATGCGGTAACGGCGGCAGTTGCAACGTAAATACCTGCATTTCCGCTACTTTTACTTTTATTACTATTTTGAAGCATTTTACTTTCTTTCACATCAAATCACAACAGAAACTATTACGAGTATATAACCAAAATAACGGTTCACTCTTCGACCATGTAAACTAGTATATTGTTTATTTCATTGCGTAATGTTTGTAATATTTTAGGAGTAACTCCCAAATTAGATATAAGAAGATGAATATTGATAATGTGAGATCGTCTTCTGTACTTGTAACAGACTCTAATGACACGGACTTAGACAATGTCAATACATACATTTTTTTACCAGGTTTAAACATGACATAAAGATAGTTTTGACTTTACTAAAATCTAGCATCATTCCTTCTTTTGAAAATCTATGGCCCATGTAGTTAACTTGTGTGACGCAAAGTTGTGACTGGTCAGAATTAAATTTTAAATTTATATGTTGGACACATTAAACCACAGTTCCAAAAGTTTTATTATGTACTTCTAATGAAGGCGAATATAGCAACAGGTTGCTAAAATATATTGCAGTATTTTGAATATGTAATTTTACTTATTGTTGCATTAAAAGTTTCTGGAGTAGAGGAGATTCCAAAAGGTGCGCGTTTAAATCTGAATCTGCTAAAGAGTGAAATAAAAGTACAGAGTTTTGATGAGTCTTCATCTAACGCAAGGGTCCAGAAACACCAATTGGCGTCTAAAGTGGAAAAATAATTTAAACTTTTTCATTGTGACCTAATTGTATCTATATTGGGAACGGACAACGATATCGCCAAATTTTTTATAAAGTTTGCGAGGATCTAAGAAAACTTAAATACTACCAGTTTTCTTTGTGGTTATTACAATACTATTTACCCATTTTGTTGGTTCTGTGACCGGACAGATAACTTCTAGATCGTGCATTTTATCAAGTTCTATTTTTAACGCGTCATATAATTTAAATGGAATTTTACGTCATGGCTCAACTATGGCGCAACGCTCTTATTTATGTCTTTATTGCATTAGTTCTTTATAAATTTCTTTGACATTATTGACTAGGTTTTCTGTTGATTTAACATAAACATTGTTAAAAGTAACATAATTAATTATTTTTATGAGGTTAAGATCTACGCAAGGTTATAGTCCAAGTATCGATTTACATTTATTTTGGTAATATATAATGAGTTGGCGTAACTATTGTTATAAACTAAGACAGTTTAAATTTACTTGATCTAATAATAGCAATTTTTCCCCATTGAATGTTATGAAATTATTGTTGCTCAGTTCGATTAAATTTAATAACAGACGCTTAAAAGTACATAAAACTAACTAAAAAATGATAAATTTACAAAAACGTATTAGGTTTATGTTTCTGTTAATTCTAGTAAGATTTATTATGAAAAATTATTATTCGAATATTAGGTATACACAAAAGTGAAAATGAAAGAAATTCCTCAATGGTACTTATTGCATAGGATATTTTTATTGTTCAAAATCAATTACTTTCTGTTTTATAACGTTTGTAGAAGATGTAGATATTGTTTATAAATAATGTATTCTAACACGTTAAAAGAGAACATTGATTACTGAATTGTTATTGCTTTATTGTAAGGTGCTTAACTATTTAAATAGTTTCTTGTTTTCCTATACGAAATTCTAATTGAAAAAAATTATAATATTATTGCATGATAAAACGCTGTAATTTGAATTCGGTTTTTAGAACAAATAAAAAAATCAAACTTTGCCGATGCATATATTTTTGGCAGTGTTAGATTTGAAATAAACAAAAAAAATAAATAACTATCTAGTGAGAACAATCGACACCTCGAAAAGTATAAAATTGTAATAAATACAAACGTAAAGACGATGTACCCAAAAAGTGTAAATTAGGTCTCATTATTACTAGCTACACGCACATTTATTTAAAATAAATAGTAAACAAGTTATTATTGAATGCTGAGTAAAGTTTTAATATACACTCACAAAAAGATAATAAACTCTTAATTGTCATGTAAATACAATTTAAAAAAATTTAACAGTAAATAACTAAATTCAGATAACACGTCGAAAAAGTAGAAAATATGAAATAAAAAAGAAAAACAGAACGAACTTAAAAAAGGGTATGAAACCTCTCTTTATTAAACAATATGTTCGTATTGTATATTATTTTGATGTCTGGAATTTTTTATAACCCATTTACTTACAAAGAATAGCATTAAAAAATAAACACTGAGGTATTCAGTTTTTATATATATGTGTAACTCTGTTTCCTTAAAAGCTCTAAAAGATTTGTTTTAATATTTTATATACTTTTGCTTCGCTCGCTTTTACTTTTATTTTTAAAACTGCACGTAAATTGAAATTCCGTGAATAATTCTTTTGTAAAAAAGAAAATAATAAAAGACGTGAATGTGTTTTTCGCTGTTCTTTAAGATAAGAAATCGAGTGAATTATGATTGTAAAATACATAAAAGTGGTAACGGTAAAATATAATATACGATAGAACATACCTGTACACCTATAAGTCCTGAACATATAAGAATTTGAGATCTGGGAGATATTAAACTCGGTCTTTTGGCTGAATGTTTTCCCGCATTGAAAATTCGGGAAATGCGATTAGTTTTTGTTAGCAAAGCAGCGTAAACTACGGTAAAACAAAATCCAGCTCCAAATCTGAAAACGGAATTTTTATTTGTGTAATAAAAAAAGAAAATTAACTCACCTTTGGATGCTGCATATTATATCAGTTGGACGAAATACAAGAGCGAATGTAACACAATAACACATTAAAATTCCTGCTAGAAGTACGTAGGTAAGTTCTCGTCCGGAAGCTCGCACGATAGGAGTATCGTTGTATCGTATAAACACGCATAATACAAACAATGTTATTAAAATGCCCGTCGAGCTAAGCGCCATTGCACCAATGGCCCATCCACTTTCGGGTTTTAAATACTGTTCTGGAATGTCAATACACCGGACGTGGATTGTATCTGGTACTGTGCCAAAAGGACAACCGATGCACTGTGTCGGATCAGTTGGATGTCGAATCTGCAATTCATAAAAAAATTATTTATTGCTGTGTTTTTTGCGTTAATGATGTCTGCAGAATAATATCGTAAATTCGTAATTACTTCAGGTTTTAGTAAACACATTTTTGTTTTTACATCTCGCAGTTTTGCGCGTGTTTATTTTATTGTTTGCGTTTAAAGTATTAAATTTGTAAGTGTTGTTTTGTTTTTTTCAGCGCTCTTATTTAAATAATAGTCTGAAATATTTAATATTATTATTAGTTTAGGTTCACAATTTGAATAGTTGGTTTAGAACATTTACAAAACTCACGTTAATAATATTTATGTTCGTTTAAACAAATCTAAAGGAACTAGTAATATTGATGTCGTAGGTCACTATTTATACTACTATCAGTCTTTGGGCTATATGTATATATACTACTTCATTCCTAGTCACAATTACCAATAAATACTAAACAATCTGGAATTTTATGAATAACGGAAAACTTTTTGTAACACTACTCTTTTTTTGTAGATAACACATGAGTTATATAATAGACATTAAAAAGCTAAAAAAAAGAGATACGTTACTAGGTGCAAGTGCTGTGTAACCTGCGTTGAATCTCATCATCGACATCGCCGAAGTGCCCACCACCGAACCCGTTACCGAATTCGCCAACGTCCAACTGCTAGAGAGTCGCGCAAAGATGACAATACCTTCGAGACGACCCGCAAGGAGAGAATCCCGCTCATCGTCCTTCATAACCAGAAGCACTACGGTGAAGCGATGCAGACCTTGCAAGAAAATAACGTAAACGTTTCCAGAGCGAAGACAACCTGGAACGGGGTCGCTATCCACGTCGCCACGCCCGAAGACTTTCGCATAGCGACGCACGTCCTAGAAGAAGCCAGTCAAGACTTCCACTCGTTCCAGCTTAAGGGAGAACAACCGCTGAAGGCCCTGATCCTAGGGATGCCTCACAGCTACTCGTCGATCAATGGCACCGCCACCTACCTTTGTCGCAAAGATATAGAAGTCATAAAGATCACGCGGATGATCTCAGGACGGTCCAAGCCACCAACGCCAATGCTTCTAATCCAGGTTAGAAGAACCCCGCAGGCCAAGACGATATTTGATATCATTGATATCGGTGTCGTCAAAGTCCGCGTTGAGACTCCGCATCTCAGAAGCAACATCGGGCAGTGCTACAGATGCCAGGGATTTGGACATTCCGCCAGGGGATGTCGAGGAACCCCACGATGCGTAAAGTGTTTCACTTCAGCTATGATTGCCCGAAGAAACGCGCAGATGGCTCCGCTACGTGCTGCAACTATAGGAACGACTATCGAGCCAACTACAAGGGATGCCCAGCCCACCCAAGGCAGCGAAAGATAAAACCTTTTTATTTCAGCGTGCCCTCGCGCTCCTGCCAGGCCTGTGAACCCCACCGTCTCGTTTGCCCAGGTGACAAAACCAGTCAAGTCTACCGTCCCCCGCCGCCCATGCCCACCGAACAGCCCTAGACAAAAAAGCAGAGATAGAAGAAGAGAGTCACCTCATCAAGCAATTCCTTACTCAACTCCGATCTCGAAACCAGTAAAATGGCAGCATAGAAAAGAAAACCGAACTCCCTTCTCATCGCGATTTGGAACGCCAACAGTCTCCTAAACAAAAAACTTGACCTTCAAGAATTCCTCTATCGCCGTAACATCGACGTCGCCCTCGTTTCCAAAACTCATCTTCGGAATTATGACAACCGCAATATCCGGAACTACACCATGTACAATACAAACCGAACGACAGGTCGCGGATGTGGTACGGCCGTTTACGTCTAACGCTCCACCTATCAACACCATGTCCCGACGCCACAACTCCAAAATCTAGAAACTACCCAAATCGTCATTAACACGGCAGCCAACGAAGACATTGTTCTCTGAGCCGCGTACATCTTACCAACCAAAAACGTTTTACCAGCAGACTTAGACGCAATTTTTAACACCAGAACTCTCACTATTTTCGCAGGAAACCTCAACGCGAAACATGCAGACTGGCACAGCAGAAAAACGAACCGCAATGGTGACTCCTGCATGACCTCGCCAGCATTAGAAATGTTGTTGTAGATGGACCTTACGAAGCCACCATCCATCCTCACAACGGACTTTCAGACGTTATCGACATACCAATTTCCAACAACGTTAGGTTACTTCACGATCTAACAACCGTTTTTGACCTCAGTTCTGACCACGAGCCCATGCTTCTACAACTCGGTGATCAAGCTGATAACGACAATCTCCAGTTTGAAAAGAACATTACCCTGTGGCCATCCTTCCAGTTCGAGGCCAGCAGACTTATAACAAAAGCTCCGCTCATCGAAAACGTCCCACAACTCCAAGTCGCGGTTGACAATTTCACTGAACTTATCAAAAGATGCATCACAAAAGCCACAAAATCTATCACGAAATCCAAGTCAAATCCGCTTCATCTACCACTTCACATTTGCAATCAGATCACCAAGAAAAACCGTCTAAGACGCAGATGGAAACGCACCCGCCACCCAGATGACAAAAGAGCCCTCAGGGCAGCTCAAACCGCGATTCGAACGCAAATCGAGCTACATCAAAATTTTCTCTTCAGCGACAAACTCCAGTTTCTATATACACAAGATAACAGCGTGTGGCAAATGGCCAACATCCTAAAAAACAGGAACGAGCCACCTATGCCCGCCATTCACGGTCCCCGAGGTCTAGTCTACACCGACTTAGACAAAGCCGAAGCTTTCGCCGACACGCTCGGCTCTCCACTCCAATTCAGAGCAAACCATCCAGACGACAAAGACTTCCGTCGCACGAAAGCCATTGACTCCGAAGTCAAAGACATCCTGACGGCCAACCCAAACGAGCCCATCAGGCACACTACTCCGAAAAAACCGAAGAGGTGATTAAAAATCTCATACCGCGGAAAACTCTCGAGAACGACGGCATTCCCAACAAAACCTTCTTTCCAAAAAGCGTATAGCCACCCTAACGCATGTCTACGACACTTTCCACGTCAATGGAAAACTGCGGACGTCATATTAATCCCCAAACCAGAAAAGGATCACGTCATGCTCCAAAACTACCGTCCAATAAGCTTACTTCCGACGTCGGGTAAGTTATTGCAACGAATAATTCTCACTAGATTACAGAAACAGATAGATACCAACCAAATCATTCCCCAAAAACAGTTCGGTTTTTGCAAGAAACACTCCACTGTCCATCAAGCTTTACGCGGCCTTAAGCAGATCACCGACGGTTTCAACCACCGCGACGTCACCGGCACCGTCTTTCTCGACATAAAGAAAGCATTCGACAAAGTCTGGCATCGCGGACTACTTTACAAGATGTATGGTTTAAGCATCAATCACTCAATGGTCCAGCTCATCGGATCCTTCCTAAATCGACGCTCGTTTGCGATCAAACTATTCACCGCCAAGCCCACTTCACGACACATAGAAGCCGGCGTCTTTCAAGGATCAACGCTATCCCCACTCTTATACAATTTTTTTTACAGCGGACGTCACAAAAATCGACGGACTCACTTACACCTTCTACGCCGACGACACCGCCGTTTTGGGACCCGCTCAAGCCGAGAGAAATCTTCAAATGGCCTTCACGTCAGTAGACAACTGGTACGATGACTGGAGAATGCAATCCCACCAAAAGCGCCGTCATCCTCTTCAACCGAAGGAACATTGCTCCCACACGCCGCCTCTGCATCAAAGGCAACGACGTCCTCTGAGTAGACAAGACTAAATACCTCGGTCTCACCCTGAACAAAAAACTTCTCTGGAAATCCCACATCATCCAGAAGCTGGCCTCTTCCAACGGTCTGCTGTTAAAGTTGTTGTGACGCAACAACCGCCTTGACATCGACAAGCTCTTATTACTCTTCCTAGTACTCTTATTTTTTCCAACCTTATTTCCTTTTTTACTATGTACCCTGGTGTCTCCTTTTCTAATCTTAACATCCATTTCCATTATTCTTCTGGTACTTTTTCCAATTCCTCCCATTCCTTCCACCCCCATATTTCCGCCTGTACATCATTACACTTTTTATTAATTTGTTAAACAACCATCTTCTTGCTTCTATTTGTTTCCCAAACACCCTTTCTCCTATACCCAACACCTGACTTTCTATTATATTACATTCCTTCGCCAACCACTTTATATGACCCTCATCTTTTTTGTCGTATCTGATTCGATAATCCAAATAAGTCACTTGATTTACACTTTCTATTACCTCGTCTCCCCGCTTCCACTCTACTGTTTTTACCCTCCCTCTCTTTTTGAAACACTAATAACATTTATACTTAAATACTTTTTTTCCAGATATTTTTTTACTGTCTATATTATCTCCTTCATTTCTCTTTCTTCCTTTGCTATAACCACTATGTCATCCGTATACGCCAAAACCCACACTTTTAACCCCCCTCCATTACTATTCCTTCACTCCGTTGCCCTATCAACTTTTCTCTAAATCCCCTAGATATACGGCAAATAAACTAAGACTAAGTGAACACCCCTGCCCCAAAACTTTATTTGTCCAAAAACTTTGTCTCATTATA
Source organism: Aquatica leii (assembly GCA_035610365.1). Taxonomy (NCBI): domain Eukaryota; kingdom Metazoa; phylum Arthropoda; class Insecta; order Coleoptera; family Lampyridae; genus Aquatica; species Aquatica leii. The sequence goes on along the minus strand of CM069436.1, from coordinate 86,127,182 downwards.
TATTTCCTCTATATTCTCAACTAGTTCTTTTTCTATCTGTTTCTTTTTTAATATATTTCATAATTTACTTCTATTGACATTATCAAACGCTACTTTTATATCCAAAAGTAACGCAAAAACTTTCTGTCTCTTCACTTCTAATTCTTTGTTTACTATTTATTTCAATATGTATACATTATCTAATGCCATCATTCCTCTTCTAAATCCTGTCTGCCAGTCTCGTAAAATAATTTTTTCCTTCATTTTTCTTTCCAGTATTTTTAGCAAAATTGTCATATAAACCTTATATCCCACATTTGCCACACTTATACCTCCACAGTTTTTTACCTCTCTTCTGTTTCCTCCTTTGTAAACTAGTCATATTATTGCTTCTCTCCAATCATCCGTAAATCCTTTATCTGACCATATCTTATTTAAAATTTTCCCTATTCTTCCGTTTTCTCTCCTATATATTTCTATTGTTCACTTTGCGTCCCATCCGTTTCTTCTCCCTTTCCTTTTTTAAATGTTTTTCTTCTATTTCTTCTCTCTGTATAGCCGTTGTGCTCCTTCCTCTTGTTATCCTTTCTATTTCAAATTTACCATTATTCTCTTCTTCCCCCTCTAAGACCTCTATGCAATGTTTTCTCCATTTTTTCTTATAAAATTGTATCCTCCTTTTTTTCCTAATTTTTCTTTTCTTATTCAAAAAGCTACATACGTCTCCTTCATTTTCTAACATATTTATTTGATCCTCTAAATTTTTTCTATATTCCTTTTTTCTCTTACAACAGTCTTTTATATTCCTGAATATCAATTTTTCCTTTTTTCCACTTTTTTATACCTCTTCTTCTGTTTCTTGGCTTCCCTGTATTTCTTATTCCACCACTTCTTTTCTCTGCACTCTTTTATGTTTTTCTTGCATCTTTTTCTTTCTATTGCTTTATCCATTATATTTATCAGTTCTTTCACTCCTTCCTCTACTCCTTCCTTCATCCATTGTTCCTAGTTTATTTTTTTTCCTATAAACCTTAATATTTTCATTTGTCGTTACCTTTTTTCTACCCAAGCTGTGTTTGAATTTTTTCTTTCTCTCTTCCAATTTTTTAGCCTTACTTTTAATGGCTGATGGTTTCAATCCCTTATTTTAAAACTCTCACCTATATGTATATTCTCTTCTACCTCCTTTCTTCATATTTTTGTTGAGTATAGTCTACCGCTTTCCCTTACGTAACTCCAATAGCCCTCTATCTTGTTTGTTTAATACCTTATCCATCGTTATTTTTTTTATTTCCTTCTCATTCACTATCATACCCCTATCTTCTCCAATTCTCGCGTTAAAATCTCCACGTATTATAAATTTTTCTCTCTCTTATTTAATAATTTGTTATGTTAAAAGTTGCTAGTTCAATTTTCGAGTATAAAAATTTCTTGAAGTATAAAATTTGTGCTTAAAACTCCCTAATCTTTCGTCGAAATGTCAAATTTTAGACACCATATTTTATTTCACTTCCTGTAAGATCATCGACGAGCTCTCTATTTTTACGCCCAACGCGGCTTTCTCCAGCAGGGTATTTGACGCAAGTGAATGCATTTGTGAAGGTTTCTCTCTTCTCTTCCATGTTCTTATTTTTTGTCCCCTACATATCGCATGTCTCCCTTCGCTCTTTTCTTTCTTTTTTGAACTCTTCCGTAATCTTTTCCAGATTTCCTACTAATTTATTGTTCTCTCCCCTTATCTACACATCTCTATTACCCCCTGCTCTTAGTTATAACTTTCCTCCTTTCTTGTTCTTTTCTTTGTTCTCTTACTCCTTGCAAAAACTTTTTGCACAATTTCTTGTCTTTTTTTCTTTCCGATCTTGAAACTAGTCCACAATAACCGCTCGCATCCGTACACGTTATCTGAGCTCGTCTGTATCTTCTTAACCATAAATTTAATGTAATTATTCATTACTTACATTAAACTTGTACTTTTAATTATTTCCTTAACTGCTTTAACTTCACAATCCTTAACACGCACATTTTAATTAATTACTTTAATGTTTACAGCTTAATCACTTTAATGTATCCAAAACTCAGCAATAATATTAACCAAAACCCGTTCTCACTTAACCTCCTTCAAAACACTAATCACGTTACTTAAATATCCGTGTGCTGTGATCACGCCGATTTCGCATTTCCTTTGTATTAATAAAATTCAGATTGCAAAATGATTTATGTCTACGACAATGCTTATTTAGTTTCTAAAGATACCAGAAATTTGATTCGTTTGTTTAGGCTAACACTGTTTAGAGTTACATTAGATTTTGCTATCGTTGAAATTGTGCAGTTGCGTCGTATAAACACACGTGTTGTTACGCTTTGTTTTAATTAATATTTTTGTCTTTGGTTTTCTCGTTTAGCTTCTTCAAAAATATTGACGTCATAATTTTCATTTGTAGTAAGGAAATCCGAGGTTATAAAGAGACATATTTTTGGTCTTTAAGTTAATTTTTGAAAGCTTTGCTCATACCTCACGACTTGAGAATGTAGCTTTTGAGTTTTAGCTCTTAATTTTTCGGCGTTGGTGTTGAAAGGGTTATTAATGGGTGCAGTGAAAATTAAGTTTGAAAAATCTTTCTAGTTCGTATCTTAAACGGTTTCGACAGTTCACTGGTACCCGCCTTGTAGCGGTTAATCATTTTCCGGCGGACTATTGCAAACCCATAACCACCTCAATTTTGACAATATCATCTGGTAGTCTTGCCATCAAACAAAAAACCGATTACTTAAAACTTCGTAAACAAATTAAGGTATTTATGATAACATTTTAAAGAAAATCAATTTGTGATTTTACTTTTCGCGAACTTAAGTGCTTTAAGGGCTTAAATTTTAAACCAAATTAAGTTTATTGTTTCTTTATGGCACCATAAGGTGAACTTTTGATTTTGCAACATTTACAATGTTTTTGTCGCTTGTTTGATTTTAAAGACACTATGTCTTGGTGTTAATGCGGATAAAACCATGCAAATTTTAATTTAATTGAAGTCACTTTTTCCGATTTGTGTTACTGCGTTAATTTATGTATTTTTACCATACCATCTTTACTGAGCACCGGCAATTACCTCATTTATGTTATTTTTATTCAAAAAATTTTTGTTTTAGTTTTTTGGCGCTATTATCAATAAAGACGACGCCAAATCTTACGCGGAATGTTAAAAATAACTAGAGCAACACTACAAAATGTCCAAGTGAACAAGGCACTCTCGGTTGCAAAAAAACCAAGGAAGGTCACCCCTTACTGGTTATAAAAAATGACAATAATTAAGCTCCAAAAACTTCAAACGTCAAAGGTGAGAGTCAAAAAAGTCCGAAGAGACAAAACAATAATCCATGTGAAAGATATCGATGAGACAGAAACTATTAATCACGTTGAGAGAGCGGAGCATGTTGTTATAGGGGCTGAGACTAGAGTTGGAAAACTGAGACCGTGCGCGAGGGGTAATCAAATAGCTACCATTGTCACAAACGCGTAAATTGCAAAGAAACTGCTACGATTTAGGAAGCTTTGCATTGGCCTAACAATATGCAGTCTGATTGGGAGAACCGACATACAAAAATGCTACAAGTGCTGGGGCACGAATTATAACGCACCCAACTGCAAAAAGCGAGACAGAAGAGATCAATGTATGAAATACAGAACCGGACACAAAAAAATACAATGCAAAGAAGATGCCAAATGTCTAGTCTGCAAGGAGCAAAGCCACATTCTATAAACCAAGAGTATCAAATAAAGACATCAATGAACGAAAAAATAATATATAACATACTACAAATTAACCTAAGTAAGCGTAAAGCGACAGATGATCTGCTGTGCGTCACAGCCAAAAAAAGAACACATCGACCTAGTACTAGTCACTGAACCCAATGTGCAACAAACAAGAGTTTCTAGATGGATTATAGACAATGACGAAGTTGCCGTAATAACTACGTTTGGGAATAGGGTAGATACCTCGCGAATGATAACCATGAACCGGGGCAGTGACGATTTAGCTAGATGCTTTCTGGATTTACTTTTGTTTTATATCCTCCAACTAACCAATCAATTACTTCACTGAGGTCTTGAACGAATTGAAATCAGCAATGCGAAAAAGCTATAAACCATCATAATAGCTGGAGATCACTTGCAAAGATATGGTAGTAATCAACAACAGGAACGTACCTACCGACGGAGATAAACATTATTATGGATAAAGCCTGTAACGCCAGTATTCTAACAGCCAGAAATAACGGTAGAACTAAAACTGAAGGTTCGAGGAACTGGCAACTCTCAAAGGAGTGCCAGCAAATGAGGCGTACCGCGGCTAAAGAAAATAAGAAACATAACACACAAATTACATCAGCCGCACACCAGTACAGAAAAAAAAGAAGTGAATTCAGGAAAGCGATTCTAATGGCAAAAGACCGTATTAACATGGAGCTATGTGAAAGAATAGAGAGTAATCCATGGGGCAGAAGCTTTCAAATCTCCACAATTATGGTCAACCGACCGAAACCTAAGATCAAATTAAAACTTATAGAAGTGGCTAGTAATTTCATTCTAAGTAAGCCGAAACTGGTTTGGTGGCCAATGGATACTCCCACACCACTTTCATTCAGCACGGACCAAGTTTTAGAGACGGTTAAAAAAATAAAGAAAACACTTGGACCAGACTGTATACCTCCGTAAGTAATCTTGTCAAAAAATACCTGGTAAGCTGGAACTTTTTGTAAACGCACTCCTATTAAAGCAAGACTTCCCGTAAGAGTGAACAAAAGTTAACTTGGGGCTATTAGACAAACGGAAAGAGAAACGTTTTCCAATAGATCTGGGGTTTTATAGGCCGTTGTGCCTGCTGAATACTACGGCCAAACTATACGAACATTTTATACTCGCCAAGCTACAAGTTGACATTGCCAAAATAGAAAGCTTGTCATCTAAACGGTTTGGTTTTAAAAGAGGCAAATTGACAATGTATCCCATTGAGTAGGTCAACCGACAAGCTACAAAAACCAGAAAAAGCACCCGGAAGACCAAGAAACTATGCGTCATGGTAACGATGGACGTTGCGTTCAATTTGTTACCGTGGCCAGTTATCATAGACGCGCTTGAGACCAAAGATGTCAAAGGTTGCATAGTGAATATAATAGGTAACTATTTCAAAAAAATGGTGGTACGGAGTACAGAAGGCACCAAAGAAATCCAGATGACCGGTAGAGTCCCTCACGGTTTAGTTTCAGGGTCATTTCTGTGAAACACCACAATCGATAAAATCCTTGACTTCAACCAGAGGGGAGGGGGCCAATGTAGTAACGTTTGTCGATTATTTTGCTCTACGAACCAGTGATAAAATCAAAAGAACTAATGCTAGCACCCAAGAAAATGAAAGCCAATATCTTCTCAAGCAGAAGGACAATTGGTGCGGTCGAGTTCGGACTACGCGATTTCGTCTATGGCTACCACGTAGTAATGGACACCGAGTGTATATACTGCGAGGTCATTGACGACCTAAGCACACGATATCTGCCTGTTCAAGATGAACCAGCCCTATACGAGAACTAGTCGGTCTGCCTCCCGAAACACTGCAACAATACACGTTATTGAGCAGAAGGCATTGGGACAGTAGTGCAGTCTTAAATGGAATATTTATATAATTAAAAAAACTTTTTTATTTGTTTAACTCACATTGTAACCTTTATAATAAATAAGTTAATAATAATGCAGACGTAATTTCTATCAACAAAATTTTGAATAATTTTCAATTGAATTAAAAAGATTATCATTTTTCTCATTTATGGTTACAAGTTTTACAAGTTTATTGATCCAAATTTTAATATCGCAGCTAAAAAAATACAGTTTTTCAAAATAAAAAAACTGGTGTGGTCACCACACGACTTTTCTATAAGGAATAATAAAGAAATGTCTACATATTTTTTAAGGTTATGTTGTCATAAAACCATTTTGAAGTGATATGTACACGTTTGTATTGTAACATCACACAAATAATCGGTGCCAAATATGTAACATACAAATAAATGAATGCACCAGCCAGCTCACAAAAATATTTATTTAAAACACATTAAACACAAACTACATAAGAGCAATGAGCATTTTTATATTTAATTAATTAGAGTCGTGGGAATTCTTACGTTACTTAAGATTACTAATTTTGAATTTGATAAACAAAAATTTTATAAGTTGGACGCTACAATATTTTTTATATTAAAATGGTTAAATATTGAAACCAAAACCGTAACTTAAAACTAATAATTACAGATATCTACATACGTGTTCTTGAAGGTTTAATTTTACCACTTGCGAATCGCGCAGCTTCTATTAAGGTGTGGTCATGACTCATTGAATGATGCAATCTGATGCAATTTCCGTAAATCGTATCTTTCACGAAGATTTGATTGATATCTTGCCTTTGAAATCAATAAAATTGATAATCGTAGATCGTAATTTCCATAATCGCAGACGTATAAAGATCAAAATCGTATTCATAAGACTTTCATACTCAAAAACATCGTATAAGAACGAAACCAAAAATCCGGAACAAAGAAAAAAAACTAGAACGTAAATTGCGATGAATTATACAATTCGAATCAAAACAAAAATGACTTACCCCTTCTAATTTACGGGTTTTTATTTTAATTTTCGTAAATACAACAAAATGCAATTGCTACTAACGAATGCGGTGCTACTAACGAATGCGGGCTACAACGAACGCCAGCTTAAATAATTTTCACCATTGGGGCAAAAATTCACAAACACAAATTAAATAAGTGGTAATTCCACTTTTTGCAGCACGCAAAAAAATGTCCGTTTTACTTCATTGCGAAACGTAAGATGGAGGATCACTTCGTACTTAAGAAGAAGGCTCATAACGCATGTGCCATGCGTGAAATGCTTGCGCAAAAGGATTTATATCAACAGTGAATACAAAAATGTTAACGAAAATCAGACGTATTCAAACGAAAAAAATTTACACGTTACAGTATTGACTTCCTAGTATGCTATAATTTCTTTGAAATTTTTTTCCTCGATTTCATTAAGATCATATCGACTAACCCTTATATTTGTGCGCCTCGATATTCTTACCCCTTTAATAAATCACTGAAAAAAAATCGTCGCAGGTAGGATTCGAAACTATATGATATTTGTGAATTCATTTTAAATTACAAATTAAATATCTAATAAACTGTGTTGTTAGAATTTTTTTTATTTGAATAAATTGTTATGAAGAATTATCTCTATAAGAAACTGTAAAAATAATTTGAAGTATTTACATATGTACAAAATTATATAAGAAAAACTGTTAAAAATGGCGGATACACCCGTTTCCAGTTTCTTTATCAGACCCATGTTTAGAAAGAATCGAAAGAATATAAAAAGCCAGCTCCATACCAAATTTCAAGTTATTAGGACTTTTAGTTCTAGAGTTATCGTGGGTACATCCAAAGATAACTTAAATAAGATGCAGCACTCTGTATATAAACAGGTCAAAAAAATATAGAGAAAAATTGTTATTTTTAACGTATCTTACTTTTCCTTCAAGATATAGAATTTTTTTCTAAAACAAAAATCGTCGCAGGCAGGATTCGAACCTATATATGGAATTCACTTTAAATTATAAATCAAATATCTAATAAATTGTTAATGTTAGGAAAAAAAAATTATTTAAACAAATTGTTAGGAAGAATTAACTCTATAATAAACTCTAAAAATAATTCGAATATATTACATATGTTCCAAATTATATAAGAAAAACTCTTAAAACTGGCGGATACAGCTTTTGATGGAACCGAGAAAATATAAAAAAAATACACACACACACACATATATTTCTGTTTAAGGAGACCTTGAAACGTAAAATTATGCAACAAAAATTTTTTGAAAAAAAATTGCGATCGCTATACTTTCCTTATAGGAAAGTAAAAATACGTATAATCTAATATAGAAGTTACTAAAAGTACTGCACGAGCACGTACTCTAAATTGCAGAAGAAATAAAGTATAAGAAGGTTAGACAAGGGTTGATTGTCACTGACGTTATTTAATATGTACATTAAACAAACTTTACGAAATTGGAAACAAGAAGCCCAAAGAGAAATTTAATTAGGCCAAGGATAATACGTCTACACGTTGTTATTTGCTGATAACCATGTACTCTAAACTGAAACAACGGATGATCTACAACGGAAAGTTAATGCCCTTAATCACATTTTGTTTAAGTTTTATATAAGTAAAAGCAAATACATAAAACTAATTTAAATTAGAAAAACTTTGCAAAATCTACAATCACTATTTAACTTAGTTGAATTTGCAAACTTTTAGAAAATATAAAACACAACAATTTTTTTTAATTAAAAATGAATAAAAGTAAATTAAAGGGTGAAAAAAAAATTAACAATAAAAGTCTTAATTACAATATTTAGCAATAAAATAATGTATTTTTGGTAACAGGACAATTGTCTATTTAAAGCAATACAATTTAAACACTTTTCTAACACGTATACATCAAAGAAGTAAAGACCATGAATGTTATTCTTATTCTACTTTAACATAAGAGATTACTAGCATTTGTTGGTATTCGTTGTTTATTTTACGATAGTAAATGTTATTAATTGTATTCTTCTACAAACGATAGAAAAGTCTTAAGACGATGTAAAAAAGTTCGTTACAGTTTACTGGACCTAAAATAATTGTAGAATTAATTAATTTTCAGTTTCTAAATGTTTTCTAAATTTCTCTTATTTTTTATTCTTCTCCAACGTAAGGAATTGTTTCAGTATATATCCTCTATCTATTTTAATTTTTTTTTGCATTTACTTAGATGTTTCCTTGTTATGCCTTTAATTATATTTATAACGTTTCTTGTTGTTTAATTTTTTTGTTAGTGGAGTTGTGTTTAAGATAATACACCATTGCAACCATTTTCAATATTTGTGCTAAAGATGTTACGATAAAAATATTTTGGTGTGAAAAGAAAGAAAGTCAGACGTATGTGCTAGTATAAAAGCCGGGAGTTTCCACATTTTACATATCTTAAATTATCCACGCTGAAATTGAATACTAAATGACGGTTCAAGATGTGGTTGTTATGAGAAATTTATAGGGGTAAGAATGCATTTTTATTTTACAGCGCAATTTGATTTTTTTGTTTTATCATAGGCAATTCTGGCTACCTGCACCTGTTCTTTACATTAGATTTTGGTTACTTGCACACGTTCTTTTCACTTTGGGATACTGGCACTTGTTATTTCATGCTGCAAAATTCCTATGATTAGAATTATTTCGTATGCGTATTCTGCAGACTTACGTTAATTGGAGATATCAAAACTATTGTTTCAATTTGCTACGACTGCAAACAAATTGGAAGGCACACTTACCAAAATATCTATACTAATGTGGAAAAACTTGGAGCACTTGGTTTTTTTACCAAATCGTGTGAAACTAAGGAATTTATTTGTAATAACGCTTTTTCTTCCAGTACCGTTTCCTATCGGAGGTTGGAAATCTTCATAACAACCCTCACTTTGCTAATCGCAGCTTTAAACAATTGCCCAGAGCTGCAGTTGTACCATTACCGTAGATTGTTCAACCATGAGATTCTTCTTCTTCCTATACTTCTCTTTCCTTTGATTTTTCCCTGTATTATAAGCCTCATCAGGTTGTACCTTTCTCCTTTCATTATATGGCCCAAATATTGCAACTTTCTCTTTTTTATTTTTGTTACAAGTTGTTACGTGCATAAATTTAAATAATGCGTTACCCTGTATATTAGTTTAATTAAAAATTACTTTTATATTTCTCGACGCCATCTATCGGGTTCGTTGGTCACTTTGTATTGAGTAGGCGATATCCGGCGAGATACCGGCATTTTGACTTTAACATCGTGCATGTTAGTACCTATGTCTGTCTCCATACCATAGAGTAGTGTGGAGAAAACGTAACATCGCCACATTCGCATTCTGAGGTCTATATCTACGTCTCGACAGCAAAGAAACTTTTTGAATTCTACAAACGTATGTCTTGCTATCTCTAGTCTTGACTTTATTTCTTTTGTTTGTTCGTTATTTTCCATGATCCATGTTTCTAGATACTTGTATGATGTGACTCTTTCAATTTGTTTGTTGTATATTGTAATTTTTGTGTGTATGTCTTGTTTTTTTGTGACTACCACAAATTTAGTTTTTCCCAGATTAGGCTTTAGACCATAATTCTTTCAAGGAGATTTTAGAAATCTGTCGCATGGTCTGCTATTATTAGCGTATTGTCAGCAAAACGTATGTTATTTATTATCTCTGCATTGATTGTAATTCCACTGCTTTCTTATAGTACTGCTTCCTGGCATATGGCTGCACTGTACATATTGAGCTGCAGCGGAGGAAGTACATACCCTTGTCGAACACCTCGGCATATTTTAATTTCATCTGTCAAATCGTTTTCAACTTTTACTTTTGCAGTTTGATTCCAATAAAGATTACTTATTATGTTGATGTCACGGTTATCAACATTCTTATTTTAGAGTATTTTTTGTAGTTTTCCATGCTTGATCTTGTCGAAAGTCTTTTCTAAATCTATAAAGCATATATAAAGATCTTGGTTCATATCCAAACACCACTGCATCGGCACATTAAGATCAAACAGGACATCCCTGGTTCCCAGTCCGTTTCTAAATCCCATGGTCGCTTATATTTACTTCAAGTATTTTATGTATCATATTGTGTATTACCTTGAGGAATACTTTCAAAGTGTGACATATCAGAGCTATTGTTCTGTGTTCAGAGCATTCTTTTGCATTGTACTTTTTTGGAACTGTTATGAAAGTCGACAGAAGCCATTCTTTTAGGACGATGCTTGTCGTACAGATTGTGTTAAAGAGCTGCACCAGTATACCTATTCCGTCGTCATGTATGAGTTTTAACAGTTCTACGGGTATGCTATCAGGGGCTTCGGTTTTTCCATCTTTCGCACTTTTAATGGCATATTTCACTTCACTTTTCAAAATGTCTGGTCTTTTTTGTTTCGTTATGGGATCTTTATTGTCTGCTCTTTCATCTTTGATCAATTCTTTTATATATTTTGTCTATTTTTTTCAGCTTATCTTTTATGTAGCCAATTATTTTAGCCTCCTTGTCTTTCGATATATAGGCTGTTTTAGTTCTCTTGAATTCTCTTGATTTTTTATGCATGTTAAAACTATCGTATTTGTTTTCATATTCCTTTATCTCATTGCACTTTTCTGATATCCAATTCTCCTTTGCTTCCTTGATTTTTCTAGTGATAGTTCGATGTATTTTTTATATTTCTCTTCATTTCTGCATTTATAGTTTCGTGTTTCTTTTATTAGGGTAAAAATTTCATCAATCATCCAATCCTTTTTCTTAGCTTTTTTTAGTGACAGTGACATTTGTATATTTTGCAATTTTTTATTTATATCTCCAGTGTTCTTATTTGTTTCTTTGACATTTCTGACATTTTTGTTTAGTTTTACCTGTACCTTGTCAAATATTTCTGTTTCTTTTAGTTGTTTCACATCTATATCTCACCTGCTGACTTTTTGTTTTAAATTTTTTATCTTTATGTTTACTGTTGCTACTATAGGGTTATGGTCTGAGACTATATCTGCTCCAGGGTATGTTTTGGCTGACGTAATAGAGTTTTTAAACCTATGTCTGATTATTATATAGTCGATTTGATTTCTGTTTGGCTATCCATGGGTGATTAATAATAATATCTATGTAATAATTTACTTTTCAGCAATTTTATAGAATTTGTGTTGGATGTGTCATTAGCTAATAGCATATTCCGGGACAAACATCAATGTGAATTTGTTTTTTGAATGTAAAATTAAGACAACAAATTTGTTTATATGCACGAAGCGCAGCCCAACTTAAGATGCCTGCATCAACATTAGTTTCTGTGCTATTCATTGACAAATTATTAATTGATAACGTTCACGTAGTTCTACATAGTTTTTATGTTAACCTATTTCTTAGTTTGTGGAAATAACTAATTCGATGTTACTACCCGTGTTTTGCTATTTGTTTGTTTTTCAGTGTTTGAAAGATCTAAACGGGATCCGTAGTTAATAGATTTTTGTCCATTTTAGCGCTTTTTTAATTAGTTTATGGTTAGCACACCGAGTGTCACTTGCGATCTGAAGTGCTCTGATCTGCCGACTGCACTGAGTTACGGGTAAATTTACGTAACAGTGTGCTATATAGACGAATTTGGTCTTAACACATTTAAAAAGCTCCCAAAATTGTTTACATTTAAAGAAAACCAGTCGGTGCTGTTATTAAAGCTGAACTTAGTGAACATTTTATGATTGTTGTTTGTGATAACGCCATTAAAAACTATATTCCACCTACACTAATTATTTCACCTAAAAATCTCAAGGTTTAATCTTTTAACGGTATACCACCAAGCGTTATCTCTTTGGGCATGTAGTCAGTGTGCTATTCTTAAAGTGAATACGCTACTTTCTTTCTTTTGTGAATGCCAGCATAACAAACAAAGTGCTGCTAATTTTTGATGGTTACTTCAGACACAAATATTTGCTAATGTTGTGCTTCCTTCCACACTGCACTGCACTGTATAGCTAACTGATCATTTTTTAGTTAACTTCAGGTAAGATGATCGCTTGAATAAAGAACTATGTTGCAGAACCGTAGGTCTATACCAAGTTGCTCAAATTTTGAAAAACTTATGAAAAGTAGTCAAAAAGAAACTTCAATCAAAAAAATTACAAATGGTTTTAAAAAAACCGAAATTTACCTCCTTAATCTCCACATTCTTCTAGAAGATTTGTATTTATTAAGCGAAGTCACCAAAAATAAATTGAATGACCAAGACAGTTCTATAGAATTTATTAATGTTGATAAACAGTCTTATCTTAAAAACAAATCGAGTTTGAAGCGGAAATTACTTTTTAGAAAGTTTAAAGTTCATCATTATCTCCTACAATTTTGTCGTCAAATGTTGTTTCGCATACATTGTCACAAAATCTCGACACCAATATTTCATCTTCGTTTCATCCCACACTTTTAGTATCTAGTTCTAAAAAACCCACTAATGCCAGTTTTTAACAAACTTTAAAATTATTAATAAGGTTTTTTAGTCTCATTTTTAACATTTTTTACAATGAAATCAAATGATAAATTGTATAATGCTGGAGACGAAAAATGAAACGGTGTATAAATCTTTAAATTTTAAACAGAAAATCTAAATAGACTTTTTGCTACCTCATTTATTTTCCGAAATAATCAAAAAAGATTGTTTAGCAAAAATTTTTCTTCGGCAAAAATTAATCACAAAAAACACTGGTAACACAACAATTGCGAAAAATGTAGCAAAATCTGTCACCGCACGTTAGCAATGTAATGGTAATGCCCTAGCTGCATGTTGTGAGTATTATTTAAAATTTTCTGACAGAAAACAACATTCTCATCGAGTATTTTTGACGCATTTTGAAAACTACCTGAATTTGGAATTGGAAGCCGTTGTAGTAGAGGTCCACATCGAAAGGACATCGCGGCAGAAGAAGAACAAATAGTTGACGCAGTTTTTGATGACCCAAGGGTCAGCATTAGGTGAGTTTCCACCCGTTTACAAATATTTAAGAAAAATGTGCTGAAAATCCTAATTAGGGAAATTCTTCACCCATATCAATTTTGTCAATAGTTTCGTGTACGACATAACAAAATTTTAACTTTCTTAGTTCAATACTGTGGACCGATGAATCTAGGTTTACAAAAAGTGACATTAACAATCAACATAATAAACATATCTGGTATTTAGAAAGTCCGCTCACAGCTAGGGTACGAGCTTACCAACAAAGATTTTTAGTTAACAAATGGTGTGGTGTTTTTAATGAACAAATATTGCAAATTCAATTTTTTTCTCCTCGTTTGAATGCTAATTCATACGCAATATTTTTCTAAAATCAAAGAAAATTTTTTTGGTAACAATTTTCCTTTTATCTTACGTAACAGGATGTGGTACCAGCAGGATGGAGCACCATCTTATGTTGGGCGATATATAACTGGATAGTTGAACGATAATTTTAATGATAGATGGATTGGTAGAAGAAGTCCAGTAGAGTGGCTTGCAAACTCTCCTGACACAATTTTACTGGACTTTTAGGTGTGGAGATACATAAAACAATTGGTTTATGCGGAGCGAATAAACAACGTCGAAGAACTACAAAAAAGAATTGCGAATGCTGCATTGCAAACTCAAAACAGATTTTGAAGAAGTTTTCAAGCTTGCATCAACGCTCATAGTAGTTATTTTGAAAACTCGTTGCATTAATTTAATTTTGGTTATAAATGTTGTTTTTTACATTTTGTTACAATGTTCTTTGATTATCTCGGAAAGTAACCAAGGTAGGCAAAAAAGTTAATTAGATTTTCTCTTTAAAATTAAAAGATTTATACACTGTTTCATTTTCAACAACAAAGTTTTCCATTATCGGAATAAGTATGTAAAGGTTTGCTGGAGCAAACACAAAGAATCCTAATGCTAACAAAAAAGTATTTGTAGAAAGATCCGCCATTAACTCTATGTGAACGGCCCTTATAGAAAAAACAGACAAACAAACACAAGAAGTCTGTAGCATCGCAAACAATTATAAACAACTGTTTTTAACAAATTTCGTCCGGAGGTAATCTAAAAACGGCATCTTAAAGATTTTTAATAAAAATTGAGGTTCACCAAGCATTAAGCTAACATGCTTCCAGATACAATGAGTTTAGTTTTCTAGAAAAAAAATAGGATAATTTGTGTCATATGAAAATTGTGAATGCTGCAATCTACCACCTACTCGTAAAACACCAAAAATATTTAAAAAAAGATTAAGCTTAGCTAATGCAAAATTCAACACAAAAGAAAGTTTGTTTTGAGCTATTTTAACAATGGTCGACGATGGATTGAATAGTTTGTTTAAACAAATAAAAAAATTATTATTTTTTTTAAAGACAAAAATGTTGTTAATGAAGACAATTGTTACATGTTGTATTTACGTATTTGCTATAAATAATAACTCGTAATAAAATTCACGCCTACACTGGTTTCTCGACGGCACTGTTGCCGATAAAGATTGAAATTGACACTTTCGATGTATGAAATCTTACTAGCTCACCTGGTATTTGACTTTTGCTACAATCGTTAGGTTGTTTATAACGCTTTCCGCCAAATCCAATAATGTGGTAATAGGATTGGGATATTCTGGCAAAATTAAACGAGCTATAAGTTATATCAGCGATTGTAGCAAGTCTGTTAGGATTGAAACGGCTCTCTCTCACTAGATATTTATAGAGATAATTCTGTTTTGTGATGTCTATGGAGATAATACTCAAATAAACTCCGGTGGCTTATTTTGGAAAATATTCTATATGGCGATTGCTGCCTCAAGCCTAAATCAATTGAATGCACAAGCATTCCTATTGGGAAACCAGTTTTATATTTGTACTTTGAAATTTTATACCTTTAGTCTTCAAAGTGTTAATTGAGTTCATTGTATTAGTAATGTTTTTTTCCAATTTATAACAGTCAAGAATTTAATCATAGATCATACTAAAACATTTACTTTCATTCGTACATTTTAAAGCGTGGTCATTAGGTAATACAACTGCGGTCTGCGGTTTATATGCTGACCTAACACCCGTCAAGTTGCGTTGATCGATTTGTTTATAATCAAAGTTAGAAGCGGTATATCGCGTCGTACGTCAACTACCCTGGGTTTCAAATAAAATGCACCACATAGAAGGAGTAGACGTGGATGACTGAGAGCTGTATGCAAAAAGTTACCCTTTTAAGCATGCTGGAAATAAGGTGATTTATTGTATCTTGGGGTATCTCATCCCAGGCTCTTTTTTAAAACTGTTGTCGCAATTGTTCTATAGCATTTGGAGAGTGAGCTAGATGACTCATTCTTCTGTCCATCATGTCCCAGACATGTTCTATTGGCAATAAATCTGGCGATCTAGCAGGCCACGGTAGCAAATTTACGTCATTCTCTTCAAAAATTTTCTGTGTCATTACTGCCACATGTGGTCGCGCATTATCTTGTTGGAACATACCTTCTGGACGTTCTTGAAGAAGAGGTAGAAGAACTGATTCTAAGACGTTGTCAATTCACCGTCAAGAATTTAACGTGCCTAGGATAAAAGTTAAAGGAGAGCGGCCTCCCTAATAAATGCCACCCCAAATCATTACATCAGGTGTTAAGCCAGTATGTTTTTGTTGTACAAACTGTAAATCGTAACGTTGTCCTCTAGGTCTCCCCACACGTGTACGCCTCTCCGAGTGCCATAAACAAAACTTAGACTCATCATAAAAAATAATGTTGTTGCATTTATGTAGCCAATGTTGTTTGCCTTGGCACCATTAAAGTCTGACTTCTTGGTGGTGAGCTGTTAGAGGAATACGAGAGTGTAGTCAATATGATCGCAATCTAAACAAGCGGATTCGACAATAAACAATGCTCATAGAAATTCTGCAACCAATAGCTCGTATCCAGTTTATTCCAACTGAACGCGATGGTTAAACGGCACTTCTTCTTAACAGACGATCTTTTCGTTCATGCTTGACTCTGGATCGTCCAGTACCTCTAGGTCGTGTTTGCTACTGTTCCTCCTGCCATCCTCGACATGTTCTTAATATTGGTGAATGAGTACGTTATAATCTTCTGGCGATTTCACGATATCCCAACCCAGTTTCCTTTCAAATTTTAATCATCTATTTGTCCATATTTTACATACAAAATTCCAGCCCTCCACGTTTACTCCTTCTATGTAGTGCATTTTATTTGAAACCCAGTGTATATGTATATACATAAAGAGTAATGAACGTTTTCTTACTCGGTTTCAAGGAATTTTGGTGTTGGTAAGTTTTTGAATTTTTCTTTCTTTAAACTGCGTTATTATTTATAATTTTCAATTAGTAACGTGTCACGACTGAATGTTAGTAATTAGTCGTTTGATAAAGTTTAAAGTTGCGGTGATTACTAATTACTTTTGTTATTAAAGCCAACAACAAAAGTGGTCGTTCATTATCCTGTTTCTTATTTACTGGTTTAAGTTTGTTAAAATTACTGTAAAAAAAATTTGTAGTATAAAGAAAAGTGACTGCTTGGTCATTATCTTGTCTGCTAGTAACTTATTTAAATTTTTATCACTGCTGTTAATTAGATTAGTATAGTCCATGTTATCTTAGTAGAAATATATATTTACTTGTTGCACTGTTCTTGTTCGTTTTTTTCTATCCTGTTTGCTTTGTAGTGGGTTCAGACGTACCCTTGGTCTCTCCAAGCCAAGGATCTTGATTAGTACGAAAAGTAGCGCCTAAATGTTATTACATTTTTATTTCAGTTTCTTAATCACGCTCACTCACCAACATTGTAGTTAGCCGTAGTGACGTAGTTGTTACTAACAGGTTCCACTGCAGGAAAATGTTGGTAACACAATATGCGATAACTTGTCTTAATTTAGAAAAATTTGAGTATTTTTCAAACTTAAATAAATCAGAACATGCAAAGGAAAAACCTACTTGTTTTTGCATTTCGGGAAGGTCAATACGCGAATTATCTACAAGGGCCTATCTTGATTTGTCGACTTGAAAAAAATCCGTTCCGTTTTACCACATTATAATTTTTTTAATAAATTAAGGTTTCATTCTCTTACACAAGAGATCAGCAGGGTTAAGTTTTGTTAGAACATGACGCCATCTAGCGTGAGAAGATCTTTCCTGTTAGCAACTATGTTGCACACAAACGTTTTTAATACATGAGGATTTGTTTCTAGCCACTCTAAAGCTATAGTGAAATCTGTCCACAAAAAACCGTCAGAAATTTACAACGTTAGAGACTTTTTGACTTGCTCTAAAAATTGGGACAGTATCAATTTGACCCGATCTATATTCTGACATATCTATAAGCACCGTAACTGTAACAGAAAAATAATGAACTTGTGTTTTAATAAAATTTGAATAGCTAGTATTACCATGAATTTTTAAACCACTTAGTTCACTCAACTCAAAGCGATAAATCAACTTCTTTTTTTTTGAATAGAACTTAAAACCGGGTCATCCCAAGTTAGCTTTTGCAACTAAACTTATTGGAAGAGAGGTTTAGCTAAAAGGGCACATAGAACTAGTAATTCAAAAAAATTGGTGACACTATTGTCATAGAATTCACCATGTGGTCAAAACGCAAAGACCAGGTAAGCCCAAGCGTTCTGGTATACTCATGGTCGCCAAAATCAAGAACACCAGGATGTAGATCAGTCTTTGGAACATCAACAAGAACTACAGGATTATAGAAAATTCATTTACAAAAAGTAAAACCAGTTGAGCTCAAAACATGGAATTGTGTGCACATGTTACGCGCCTTGTTTAAGTCATCGCAACCAGTGAATATAATGTATATAAAAGTGTCTTTGTATAATGGTCAAAATTGAAGATTTTGATAATTTGCAATCGATTCCTAATTGAGTTAGTGCACGTATGGCAAAAAAAAAGCTGAGGCTGTCCCATACGTCACTGTGTATAGTTTAAGTTTATTGATAAGAAAATTTGTGCTACAAAATACGCTGCATTCATCTTTAACTTTGGTTTAATACACACTTGCCTGTACATTTCTGTCACCAGATATGACATAGATCTAGAACGAACTAGAATAGAAACAAATTTTTTTGCATGGTTAGACCATCCATTTGTAGGTTATTTAATGATCTACCGTTGCGGCTAGGCATTGTTCCATTGGAACCCCACGAAGTTTGGTGGACTATTCTTCTTTAAAACGCCATAATAAGAGAGGTAATAAACAACTTTACTAAAATTTAATAAAATAAAGTTTCACACACTTTTAGCGACATAACGCAAAAAATTTCTTCTGTACTATAAAATATGAATCACCCACACACTAGTTTTTTAACGGTATTGACACAAAAAACCTACCAGCTTTGTTTTTTATAGTATTTTGAGAAAAGTGTTTCTCACAAGCATACTCTACTGCGGAGAGCGTTTTTTCTTGAGGATAATGTTCAAATTTTCAAAATTTTCTAGGTTAGCTTGAGATATTTTTGTTACCAGTAAAATGAATTCATTAAAATCCGCATTTGAAGCAAGCTGTCCAAAAATTGTAAAACGAACCCCCACCAGGATAACTTGGTGGAACAAAAAGCTTGACAAAGCAAGGGCACGCACCAGAAGGCTATTTAATACAGCCAAAAAAAGCGGAAACTGGGATGAATACAAAACCAGCCTCACAACAAACTACAATACCATTAAAAAAACAAAAAGAGACCCATGGAAAAGGTACTGTAAGGACGTAGAAAACGAACCTACAAGTTCTCGACTCTAAAAAGCTCTGAGCAAAAACCGCACGCACTGGAAACATCGGTTTTTTGCTGACTGAAAGCGAAAGTTTACAGACTCGGTTGAAAGTACTCTGTAAAAACTACTGCAAAACCACTTCCTGAGTTTATCGTTAACTGAAGTTCCTAAGCACCAAGACCTAGAAGTACCCAACAAACGGACAACCAAAAGAAAGCGGAAGCAAAAAAAAATTAATCCTGAAAACGTAGAATGGGGAATAAATACGTTTAAACCCTTTCAGTCTCCAAGAGCCGATGGAATTTATCCCATCGTGCTGCAAAAAGAATTTGCTATTTTTCGAAACGCAGTATGCGAAATTCTCAGAGCCAGCTTAGAAGTTTCGCACATACTAAACAGCTGCCGTATTGTCAAGGTGGTATTTATACCAATGCTAGGGAGATCTACGTATGCCCAAGCAAAATCTTACAGACGGATCAGCTTAAATTTTTTCATCTCAAAACTACTTGGAAAAGTAGTGGACAAGTATATACGAGACGGGATACTAAAGGCTTCGCCTCTGCACCGAAACCAGTATGCTTACCAATCTGAAAAATCTTGCGAGCGAGCAATTCACCAACATTTGACAATACTACCTTTACATCTATCGCAAAGACAATAGAGAAAAAAAAATCCCACCTCTAGTCCGAAACTGAGTCAACTCAAGGCTGTGAGAGCCAAAGTGGTTGGCGAGTGCCCACAAGGCACGGTCTACTACAACAACTAGAAGACGACGGGGTATTTGCTTAAGGATAGGCCAACGATCTCACCATCATCCCAAACGGGAAGTTTGGGGCAACTGTATTAAACATAATGCAAAGTGCACTAAACACCGTCGAAAAATGGTGCAAAAAAGAGAGGGTATCAGTGAACCCAACTAAGACGGCAATCGTTCCGTTTACTAAACGACGGACAGATGACTACTTACGATGTATTGAGTCACGCTATCAATAACAAAAAAAATCAAATATCTGGGACTCTCTTGATACTAGACTGACTTTTAATGCTCATCTAGAAAAATCACAACAAAGGCCATCAGGGTTCTTAATATAACCAAACGGATGGTCGGACGCACATGGGGATTAAAACCCACAATGACTAAATGGTTATATACTGTGGTAGCAGGGTCTATCATTACATACGACGCGCTTGTATGAGGTGAGAGAATCAACCTAAAAAGCACAACTGCAACGCTAAGCAAAATACAGAGAATGGCATGTCTGTTGATAGCAGGAGCGATGAGAACCACGCCCACAGCAGCCATGGAAACAATACTTTTACTTTCACCGTTACACCTCGTTATAATGATGGAAGCAATGCAATCGGAATCCAGGCTGCAGATTATTAAAGACGCGTCCATTACCGGGAAAAACAAACCGGGTATATACAACGTGCTGCGTGAAGAAACAATCTTAACTATCTGGTATACAGATGGAGTCAAAAATCGTAACGGCACCAGAGCAGGATTATATGGAGACAAGCACCATGGCGAACAATTTTCGCTGACCTTAGGTAAATATGCGTCCGCTTTCTAAGCTGAAGTTGATGCTATTGACTGGTGTGTTAGGAACATTATCGACTCGAAATTATACGCAAATGGTTCGATATCGATCATGCCTGACAGCCAAGCTGCACTACTGGCGCTGTGATAGGCAATAACATCCAAACTGATTATGGCATGCATAAACAGTCTAGAAATATTAGTAACTCGCCAACCAATGCATCTCACCTAGATACCAAAAAACCAGAATGTAAAGGGAAACCTAATGGCGGACGCACTGGCTAAAAAGAGCACAACAGGGATTTATATCGAACCTGAACCCGTTTTCGGAATCGCCTATGAGATCGGAAAAGAAATAATTTGCAGCAAACTAGCAGCTAACTATAAAAAACTATAGAATAACTCTTAAGAAATGAGGTACACAAAGCTCTTTCTTACAAAAAGACAATCAAGCACTCAAACTGCACTATCAAGCATGAGATCACAAAAGTTAAGAAAACCCACGGGATTAATAACAGACCACTGTGACCTTTACAAACATATGCATAAAATGCGACTTCAAAGCAGCTCTTTATGGTTGGAGCACGACGAGAATCCGCACCACCTGCTGTACAAATGCGAAACATATCAAATGCAACGCACAACGATTTTTGGCAAACTAAAATTAACCGAGGATGAGTTGAAAAATGCCCCTTGAAATAAACTTCTAGATTTCATTGACGAAACAGAACTGCTGAGGGAGTAATAAGTCAGGAGCGTTCGACAAACCACCTCTCGAATTAAATAAAAAAATAAAATAAAACGTTGACTTCAGAAAATCCAGAAACCCATCCAAAACGCGCCTTTTGGAAGATCGGTTGGTTGAAATCAAGAAAAACTTGACCTACGTAAATGAATCTAAAAATTGTAGAAGAATCGATGAGCAAATCTATATTTCCTGGTTTTTGAAATTTCGGATCAGCTAAGCGTTTGTTGTCTGTACGATGGATATTGATCATCACAAAGCAGTTAGAACGTACTCATGAAGTAATTTTTTTAACGCTTAAAAGTGATATGTTTCTAGACTGGGTAGATAAATTTAGCTTTTGGCGCATACACAACAAAATCAAAAATTGTGCAAAAATAGTTCGCAAGAGTACTTGCACAATGTTTGCAGAAAACGCTAAAATAACGGTAGAAAGTTCAATAACGTTTCTGTAGAATTATTTGGCACTGACTCCAAAATAGTATCTGTAGGTACCAATGAGCGTCCTAAATGCAACATGGTGTGATGTTGAATTTGCATTTGCGACATATAAACTTTGATTTGCACTGCTTTACAAAATGCCCTTTTGTAAGGCAATTAAGACAATTTTTTTATTTTTTTAGTTTTGCCAAACGTTCTTTTAGAGACAGCCTCTGAAACAAACTGCATTAGGAAAAAGAGTGAGATTTCTTGCAAAGAACACAACTTCTTGCAAAATAATTTAATGTGACCTGTATATTTATTAGATGATGATTTGGTTGTTCTAAGCTCCAATAAATTAGCAGTATTTTTCAAGAATCCTCTAAATTGGTCAAGGCTAAGTAGTTGTATGCCGAAATTGTTTTTCCCAGTTTTTTATTCACGAGAAGCGCTGGGATCTAAGTTTTTTGACACAATATGAAGTAAGAAAGTCCCAAAAAGCTCACTATCAGTAGCAAGAATTGAGCATTGTCCGATGTTTAAACAAAGTAACATTTATTTTTCTTAATATAGAAGATTCTATAGTCAAAACTTTAACGTCTAAAATAAGTTGGTTATGTACTAGCATACACGAATTATTGTAACAATTCTAAATAAGGTTCTATGGAACTTTGTAGTTGGTACCAATGTTGACAGGTGCAAATGGAGCATAAATAATGAACTTTCAATGCGATAGAAATAGAAATTTTGCAAAAAAGTGAATTTATGCACTGTGTATGTGGCTCGTAATTCGCAAAAGTAGTTACAAAGATTAAAAGATAGGAAAGTTTACCAGCTCACTGTAATGTTCTGTTATTAACCATTCAAAATAAGTGCAAAATAGTAATGCTTTTACTAAGTTTCAACAACTACAAACATCCGACTCGAAGGACCATGTTACAGCTTTTCTATTTTTGATTTTTAATTGAAGGATTTATTTAACTAAGTTTTGTTTTTAATAATGAACTTATTTCTTATTGACGGTTGAAAAAACTCTTTACTATTTTTATGTTAACTAGAAAAGCTTATACGTTCCAAACGTTAGGTGTGCTACAAGCTATAATTAAAAAAAATATTAAAAAAAAGCTTTAAAAACTTAAAACTGAATTTTTTTACGAACAAAAATTTATAGAGAAATTTTCTAGTTATAGTTGTAACTATTTAACCAAATTCTAACGCGACTTAATAATTATTTACAACAATCCTAAATTTAATTCGTTTTTATTGTCTTGTATAGTACAAACTTTGGTTAATGATTGCAATTATAATTTTTTTAGCAATATTCGAAAAAAAAATGAAATATAAATATATTCTGTTACAATTGTCAAAATCAAAATTTAAAAAATGTAAAACTCATATCTTTAACTTTTTATTAAAAAAAAAAAACATAAAAAAAACAGAATACACAGTTGTGTTTGTTTCAAAGAAACATTTCTTATTTATCTTACAAACAAAATTTGGATTAAATGTAGATAATCGCGCAAGGTTTGGTAGATTATTTCTTTTAACAAAAACGCAATTGACTTCTCAAAAGATTAAGAAAAACGTTATTTGGTCAGTTTACTGAAAATCTATAGTAATCTAAAAACGAAAGCTACAATAAGATCTAAAATTTTTTGTTCTTTAAGATTCCTTTATTGTTACAAACAGAGCTGTGTATAAATCGTATTTATGTCTTTGTAGCTGTGAATAAAAAAGAACTTTTTTATGATGGAACAAAATCGACTACTTTTATTTTAAATCGAACGTTTGACTTTTAAGTAAACACGCATAAATTCTCGAAAAAAAGTTTGTGTTTTTTTATATTAAACATACAAACCTGATATTGAGTGCAATTGAAACAGTGCCAGCAGCAGCTCTCGCCTTCGACGTATTTTTTTGCTTGACCGAGATCGCATGGTAGACTGCAAACAGATTCAGGGGGCTTCGGTTGACCCAGCTTAAATTGAATTTCTGAAAAATGAAATAAAAAAGATTTTACACATAAAAAAACGTTAATGTGCGTGTAATTTGAAAAGTTTTTGCCGTGTGTTAGAATTAACATCTAAATTCAATTAAAGCCGTAATTGCATTTTTTGTTTTTTAAATTAATTTATTTGTTTAACAAATTATTTAAACATTAAAACGTTTTAAAAAGTGCTAATAACGCGATTTGATCAACAAACTTATTCAACGGGAGAGTATTTTAACGCTTACAGATACGTTGTATTTTAAGCAAACAAAAAAAATACTTTAAATACGAACAAAAATTTAATTAGAAAAAAATAATTTAAATTAATCGTTTAATTTTTATTATTTTTTTGATAGGAGTTTAAAACTAATATTTTTATTTTTATAAAATAAAATGTTATGTTACACAATTTTTTTACAAACGTCATATAACAAGACGTAATTAATTTTGATAAATTAAAAATATTGTCCGTTATCTGCAGAATAATTATCATTGAAGAAATATTTTTATTCTCACTTTTGTATAGAGTATATACCTAATATTCTAATAATCATTTTTTATAATAAATGTCATTATAATGAACAAAAAATATACTTAAGCCCTAATAAGTTTTTATAAAGTAATATTTTTTAATTATGTAGTAGTTAATAACAGAAAATATAAAACTACAAAAAAAAACAAATTAATAATAATTTAATAATGGGTATTCACCTTCACTTCTAATTGTTTCTTTCAAACAATTAGGTAAAGCTACATTCAAATAGTTATTAAAATTCTAAATTACAACAATTTTTTTATTTTTTTAGTTTTTTTTCACTATATTTAGGTAAAATTCTTACACATTTAATATGATTGTAAAATTAATTCTGACAAGTAATAGATTAAATGTTAAATTATTAATTGTTATAGACTACTACATATATTTTGTAGATTTAGTAAAACACAAACTAAAACATTTTTTATTTATAATTTAAATATTATATAAAGTAAAAAATAAAATTTTATATACACCACTGGAGTTACTGAATGACTACGCCTATTGAGCAACATACGACCTTCAGACCAGAAGCATTTGGGCTGTATTACGTTTTCTGGGCCTAATCCTTGTAATAACGCTCTTGATGTATAAATAGCTGTTAGGGTGGTTTTTTGACTACATAAAATTCTTTTTTTGTATTTATAAAAAATTTTTATTTGATTGAGATTTTATTGTCGTTATAATTGATTATTTTCGACAGTCAATATTATTTGGTTTCAAAAGTTTAGATTGTAATTTTATAACACATTACGCTCGTTTGCTTCTCTAGTTTATATGTTGTTATCATTTGATGATTTTGCGTTTCTTGTGAGAACACGTTTTTGGTTGCTCATGTTTAATTACATTTTAACTTTGTACCTTTTGCATCTCTGTTTGTTGCATTTTGATCATATGTAGTTTCTTTTGATACTCTCGTCGTCGGAACGTGTGTTAGTTTACAAAAGCAAACGCAGTTGTTATTAATTCGGTGATGATAATGTAGTAATTTCGGAGCAAATTATATTGAAAGTTAAAAGTTGGCGCGTGACGCAAAGAATTTTTGACTCCCTAAGAACCGTAAAGTTGTATTTTTTGAGTTAAAAGATACCCGAGTTTGAAAATTTTTGGATATACCAATTAGTTCTTCACGTAATTGCATTTTTGTTAAGTTTATGGTTGGGTGATGTTTCAAAATTAACATACACCAAATTCTCATTTTGCGGCTAAATAAATATTATACTCCCATTCAAACCGTCACCGCTTCTTTGAGTAAATTTTACCACCCTGTCCGAGACTGGGATTACCTTTTAGCTTCTGGGTCCAGTCACCCGCAGCTTTTATCAGAAAACAAAATTGCCTCACATATTTACAATATGTTGAGTATCCAACTTCTGTTTTTAAAATTTTCAAAATATTCACAAATTTATATTTTGAGCTAATCCACCTCTTACCGATGAACACCGTGTAAAAACCCTGTTAATGTTGCTTTTATTCAAGCATTTCTTTCATGTAACACAAAACAAGGCTTTTATAGATCACATGAAACAGCATCTATTTTCTATTAAATTAACTTAGTAGGTCTTCTAAAATTATCATAATGCCTCTCAAAAACCGACTATTACGCAAACTATTACGGAAAGTGGAAGAATTAGAGTTTCTGGATAATATAAAGCATTCTAATGTAAACGTATTGTATTTAGAAAATGATTGTTTTTTAAATTTAGCAATGAAACAATGATTTTAAGATATGTATATTTTTCTTATCTTTATAAGATAATGATGGTGGATTTACTCATTCTTAAATTTTCCAAAAAATAATTAAAAAATGTTTTTAATTTTTTTAATTTGTGTAAAACTAATAAACTAACAGCATTTAGTCATTGCAAGTTTTTAATCTTTACAAAATGGTGTTTTTAAATTTTTTATCTGACGTTGCATCTCCGAGAAACCATCATCAACTTAATTTCTTTATATGGACACAAAACAAGAAACTTTCTGTAATTAGTAGAAAGTTTACTTAAAAATCAATGCATCACAGATTATGGTACTAAAGTAAAAAATAAGGAAAGAATAATTTTTAATTTTAGACATAAAAGTTTCACCATAAAACATATTAAAGATTTAAAAAAAATCTTTAATAATTTTTAATATTTTTTTACTTTTTAATCTAGTCGGCGTTGAAATAAAATGTCAAAAACTTATTACGAGTGCTCAAAGAGATTACCATTATATTATAGTATGCTTATTTTATAGTAGAGTTTAAAACATTCACACATTTCTGATGAGATCGTATTAACTGCTGTTATAACCAATGCCAATAACTGTTATTTTTAAAAGCTCCGTCATACACTTGGTTTTTTAGATAAATCCAGAAGAAGAAAATCAACGAACTAAAATATGGCTAAGCTACTTTACTGTAAGTTCCAATCTATTTTTCAAAAAACTGCTGCGACAATTACTCCCGTATATTGCTTGAATTATGCGCTGGGACATCATCTTCTTGAAACCAGCAGTTGTTAACGATTGATAGAGATAATTCATCAAACGCATCGTCCAAATAAATTTGCAGCAAGTCGAAATACTTTTCGGAATTTAAATTATTGTGAGAAATAAAAAGGTTTTATTATTCTGCCATTAAAAATGCCTATCTACGTGTTTAGGTTTGGTTTATTCATTTCTTTTTCTTTATACGTATTTAATGCATATGCACTTAAGTTACTTAGGTCGAGTTTATTGTCATACGTTTTAAGTACATTTTACAATTTATTATTTCCGACAGTCTTTATTATTGGGTTTCAAAAATTAAGATTGTAATTTTGTATTTTGCTTCAGTTATTTATGTTTTGTTACCGTTGCATTTTTTTTTAACGTGAGAAACCTTGTCAACGGGAACGTGTTATTGCGTTTTGATTTAATTTGACATTTTTGTCCACGTTTTTGTTGTCTTTCTTAAAGATTTGACGGTACAGTTTTTACATTTGGTAGTAACTACTAAGTTTATATATAAATGAGAAATTTTTGTCTTACCAAGTACTTGTTAAATCAATAATTTAATTTCGGTCGGGTTATTTTTTACCTTTATAAGTATTTAAGAGCATCTGTAAAAGTGAAAAAAAGTATAGTAAAATCTATGTTCTTTTTGGAAATTATCCTAGTTCGTATATTTAACGGTTTCCACGCTTTACTTCATCTCTAGTTTAGTATCGTATCGAGGAATCGAGTGTGTTCTTTTGTGTTTTGTGCGACACAATTCAATTTTGCCTTTGTGGCGGTTTAAAATTTTTTTTCCAGCGGAGCCGGTGCAGTCTTAAAAACCACCCAAATTTTTTTGACAATTTCATTTAGAAGCCTTACAACCAACAGAGAACCCACTATCTGTGGAACTACGAAATCAAATTAAGTTATTCATAACTACCGCTTAAAATTAAAATTGTCATTTTAATTTTCGCGAACTGAGTGCTTTAAAAGTTTTGATTTCCATGCGTCAAAAAAAGAAAAAACAACAAAATGACAGTCAACACTCTGAATGTAACAACAGTAAACTCAGGGACGAAACTTATACAATACAGAATCTATATCAAAACTTTTTTAACATAACAACATTAAAGCAAATACATTTCAATTAGAAATCATTTATATGCCCTGACAAATTCTAAATTTATAAGGATAAAATTTATTTCTTTGCAAAACTAGACTGTAGATCTAGCTACTTCAGTCTGACGCTTAATTAATTTTACTAATATTTCAAGATTTTTAAAAACGGATAGTAGAACAGTATTCACTTCTTCTTTGTTGAATTGTTTTTTACGAGATAAAACAGTTTCTTGAATTGAATTAAATCCCTGTAAATTTAAAACGTCTAAAAATATATTCCTCAGGTTGTCTTAGATCAGGAGAATTATCAAAATATATCTTCTCCACACAAGATGTAACAAGCCAATGTATCAGATTTTTCTTCGTTTGTGAAATATTCTTTTTCCGTCCTAACGGTTACAAATAAATTAAACAAAAACACGAAACAATAAATTAACGACTACGTAATATTAATAACAACACTAAACACACTTCAAGTTCTTAAGACGACAACAAATACAACTCGCCTACTAGATTAAACAACAAGAAAATATTAAAGCTAACTTTTTTCTTATTTTCGGATTTGGAACCATAATGTGTGAAACATCGTTGAATTTTTAACAAAAAAATTCTACTGAATACACAGTGTTTTTTTTTGTGGTCATAGAAAAATAAGTTTTAAATTACGCAGGTATAAAATTAACATTTAACGTCTCCATCTCTACAGTACCTATTATTATAAATGTGTAGTAAATTTATACTATGAGATGGCTCTGATATTTCACTCATGTTAACAATCCATCGACTTTTGTACGTAGTGAAATTGTTTCTATACTCATCTTTACTTTTGTTACGTGCATTAATTTCTGATGTAATACCCTGTATATTCGTTACCTTTACGTTAGATTTTGTTTTGGCACCTTTTGCCAAGTGTAGTTTTCTTGTATTTTCTGTCAAGACGTCAAACTACTTAAAATCGTGCTTGTGATAAATGATTCTGAATCTTACAAAATCGACGTTAATGAATATAAAATTCTAATTTAAAAACGCATTTTGAGTAAGTTATTTATCACAAAGTGAGTTTTTCCTATTAGTTTTTATAATTCTATGGTTAATTTCTTCTTAATTTGATAGCACGTTCCACCACGTTTTTGGCTACATGTTTCGATGCATTATCGATCGATGAGGGATTAATATCGACAAATACGTTCACAAAACGATTAGTATTCTGGAAGGCCTATGTCCAAACTAAAAACGAAGTCTCGACAAGAATTTGTCTCCGAGATATAACTTCTTATGCGTCAGTCGATTGCGATACAAATCTTTTACTAATTGCAAAGAACAGCATTCGATACATCGGGTACTTATATCTAATTTCTTTCAGTATTAACAATTTTGTAGATTTCTACTTTTCACGATTTGCTATTCATAATTATTTTAGGCCTACTCAACGAGGAAAACGTTTTCTTCGGGCAAGTACTGGATTGTGGGTAAGTTTTATTTACGGAATTTAGCTTGTCTAACTTTAACGTGTAATTTTCTTCGCTTATTGACACCCGATGTGTAACTTGTGTATTGTGTGTATTTAGAATGTACTACAAAATTTCTGGAGCTCGTTGTTAATATTCTACGTTATTAAATTATAGTTACGAACATCAGAGTAACAAAGATTATGAATCTGAAGTTCGTTACAAACTTGGACCTTTTGTCCTGACTGAGACAGAAATTTTATTTATAAAAGATCTGGCGCCCTTTAAATATTACTTACTTCAACCTACCCTATCTCCGACTGTGTGAGTTAGTCGTGTAAGGTTCGTAAGACCTATAAGCTTGTAACAGTTTTTTTTATGTCAATACGTTTATAAATTTGTGTTGTTTTGTTTGAGTATTTTACACATTTCAAATTCTACTATTTGCTAAACAGAAAAAAAATGAATTAAGGTATATCGCAATTTAACCTAACAGTAATGAACATTTTTTTTGCCCACAAAAATATCTATAGTACCAACACACACAAGAAATTAAATTGGTAGGTATTTATGTATTAAAAACCCAACGCATACATTTGACAATATTAGATGCTAGAGCAAATAGTGACAAAAATTGCAGTTCTAGAGGCTTTTTTTCCATATAACATTACAAATTAAACATGCAGCTGAATAAGTGTTAAGAAAGAAAAGTATAAATATATATATACAAATTTTTCTTATTTTACGTAATTAACAAGAGGTAAATTAATCAAATCTAGTTTTTATGTTATTACAAAAAAAATAATCAAAAAAAAAATATAAATTATTTTTAAATGGAAATGCATTTGTTTTATTGTTTTGTTAAACATATTAGTATGTAAATGTTTAAAATATTCTAAAATAGATTGCGTACTGTATAAGTTTAGTCCGGGACATTCAATGTGTTGGCTGTCAGTTTGTTGTTTTTCCCGGTTAAAATTATTCAAGAGAAAAACGATATTTCCGGTGACTTCGAGACGGATTGTACATGGTCATCTAACCTACCCGCCTAATTTTTAAATATTTTCATTCATCTATGTTATAAATGGGCGTATTAGTTTTGTTTCATATGTGGAGGTCTTTCTGGGGTAAGAATTGATTTCTATTTTTGTGACTTAATTTGATTTTCCCGTAATTGTGTTGTAGCGACTTGGAATACCGTGTTTGCCGCATTGGATACGATAACTAGGAGCACGTACTAATGGGGATATTAGTTAATTACACCACTTTTAAAACGTAATCTAAAGACAAGTTGTTGTCGTATTTTGTATGATATATTAATAAGCTTGGAGACACACCTGCGATAAGATTAATAAAAATTACTCGAAAGCTTGACGCTTTTGATTACGACGATTACTTGTTTTCTGACCACACTTTGTTTGAAGAAGGGATTGGGATTCTTTAGGCAGCGTGAGATAAAACAAAAAAAAACTCTTGGAGCAGATCAAAAAATAAACACAATTTCCAACAATATCGACAGATTATGTATTGACCAGATGTAAGTAAATATTAACAAACGTGACTAACAAACACCAAAGCCGACTTACTGTATACATAAAATATGTTTGAACGACACTTAAACACACCAAATGTGCGTATGGAGCCACAGCCAACGCGCCGTAAACAACGCAGTTGTAAGCTTTGTAAATACCGGGCTTTGCGACTTAACCTAAAAACAAATAGAATTTACGTGTCTTTTGGCCAAAATGCACGTAATTATTAGTAAAGAAAATTATCTTTTAAATAATGTGTTACGATCACGCACATTAAGGTGAGCTATCAACAAAACTTGATAATAATCGCGTTCTAAACAGTAAGCGAACCCTTTACATTCCACACTGATTACAAATCATTATAATATGGTGACAACACATAATTCATGCAACAGCCTTGGCTCACTACGAGCATGGGATTCTACCGACAGCGTGGACAGATTTATGAACTTATATATGCTTCTAATAAAGGGTCTCAGGGTAGCTAACTTCCTAGCACCAGCTGGTAGGTTACAGAAACAAGCCTACAAATAGTAGCGAATGCTAATCTGTGTTAACAATAACACGTAAAACACCACAGGTAAAGTACGATTAAGTAACAACCACAAACAAAGGAGAAAACGCCACAATAACCTAATAACCATAGACACAAGACCCAGGACAACAATTACCTTCAAATGGTGTGCATGCTCTAGGGTAAAGGTGAAATAAATCTAGCCATAGGTTTACCATGCGAAAAACAGAAAGGACAACGAACGTGGTGATTTGATGACTGCAATCGTTATAATGAAACCACTAATAAATTGCAAGTATATATTCATAAAATAATTCAATGGTTTAATTCTTAGACACCTTATATTATTCGTGGTCACATAGGAAAAATTCTTTTAAAACCACAATGGCTTATCTATTTCAAAAAAAACCGGAAGGAGCGGTGGGGACGACATAGTCCCACTAAGAAAAATTCCCAAAACTTAAATCATTTTTCAATTTTTTTTTGGATATAGATTTAAATTTAAGCATACCGATAGCTATTAGCATGACTGGATATTTGTGCGTACCATTTTTTTACTTATTAGTTTGTCTATTTGTCAAACGTAAAATACGTGCGACGTAGATATATGTAAGCGTTATCACGACTAACAGACGCAAATTTTTGTTTTTATAATTACGGTTTTAATTTATGCTAAATGCGATTTGTTTTGGGTTGCAAATTCACTAATTTTGCATCCAATCAAAGGTAAATTTTTCAATACAAATTAATTTATATAGTCATACTTTACTACCATAACTTTATGTAAGTGTTGCCCTCTAGGGCTCGTATCAATGATTGGTGTCTGTGATATCTATTGATTTTTAATTGTTATTATATATGTAATTTTGCCTCGTTTATCTTCTAAGCTCTTTTTCTTTCGTTGTTAAAAATAAATCTATTTGTTGTTATAATCTGTGTTTTATCATTTCTTTATATTAGATTGAGTTTAACGGTATCTTTTATTTTTACTTTTCAACCGTTTTGGCGCCTTTTTAATTTTTTGTTGGACTAGCACACCGAGACTTGCCAAATCATATCGAGTTACGATAAAATTCTTGTAATCATGGATGGTTTGTAATTTAATACTTTAAGTAAACATAAAGTAAACATAAAAATATTAGTAGTAGTCTAAACTCAAAAAAACATAATTTTTTTAAATCTTAAATTTGTTTTAATTAATAATTTGTTGGTTAATGTTATCTTTCATAACATTTATTAAATGTAGATTAAAAAAATTAAAAAAACAAAACCGTAACTATTATTAAAAGCGTTACGTCAATTTAAAATAAAGAACTTTTTTTTTTGTTCTGAAGTAAGTAGATTATATTTAAATTCAAATTATTAGTTTACTTTATTCTCTTAAAATATTATTACAAGTGACAATTATTATTTCCACTGTTAACGTTGTTTTGCATTTGTGGCACTGAAGCAATTGAAAAGAAAGTTAATATTAACAAAAACAACATTCTATTAGTTTTTATAAATAACTATTAATTATAAAAACGTTTCATCAACGTAAAAACCAAAGCTGCTAACGCTTTACTAACTTTTATAAAAAGCTTTATCAAACTTTAAAAAAAAACCCTACTTGTAAGATTTAGTCGATTAAGTCGATTTTTTTAAAACCTATATTGTTAAAGCTTACAGAAGTAAACATTTTCGGTTACTACTTTTATAGGATTTAATCCCGAAAGACGTTTTTGCTTTAGTAGACCGAAAACCGTTTAAAGACTTCTCTGTAATAACTAACACGTTAATTCAAACGCAAATAGCCCTAATTTATTATCTAAATTAAATTAACTAAGATTAAGGTGGCAAAAAATAATGATATTTTGAAAAATTAAAAAATAATTTAAAATGCGTCATCATAAACTAAACAACAAACTCAATTTTTTATTTATATTAAATCAGATATTTGTATATACATACATCGGTAAGTTTTAAGGTTAAAAATGTTTACTTTTAAATAAATTAACGCAGATCGGAAATAAAAATAAAAATGTAGCTTTGAAGTGCCTTTAATTAAAGTTACACAACAACACGTGTAAAACGTACGTTGTATACATATGTATTTAGTAAAAATATTTACTACATCGTCGGCACGTGCATGGCTTTGGTTGGAATACACCAATCGATATAAAATTATCACGGTTTTATTACCTTTGGTAAAATAACACATTGATCATTTTTTTTGGATATATAATTAATTTATTGTGTTTAATATATTAACAATCTAGATCATGGTTAACTTAAACTTGTGTTAATTGTAGTACAAGTAAATAACTATAACAAAAATAGCGTTATCAGTTTAAGGATGTAACTTAACTTTTAAAAAAACATTTAAAAAATCAGTATCAGTACTAGAAAATTCTTTGCAAAGAAAATGAATAATTAATATATTAACAAATAATTATCTTTTGACTTCATTTCGCTTAATTTTTGTATTAAACAAATTTCAAGAACAAATATAATATGCCTGTTTATATAAATCCGGGAATTCTTGAAAAAACCTTAATTTCATTTTTTTAAATTTTTTTTGACCACAATCTACTATTTGAATACTCCAATGATCTAACAATTTATAGCACTTTAGAACCTGCGTAACCTTCGTTTGATTTACGTACGTTTACTTGCGAAAAAAACCCGGTATTTTGGTTAGTTGCATTTTAACACAAATTTTTATTGAAATTTCAAAGTTATTTAACTTTTTAAATTTTATCTTAATTTTAATTTTATGTCATAAATTCAAAATTGTTTTATAATTGATTAGTTCCGTCGGTCATTAGTATTTTACAATTACATATACGCGACTTTCGGGTTAGACCACGTCGCAGTTGAACTTTTTAAGCTTGGTCCTGGTCTTCCTTTTGTAATAAAAAATAAAAAACATAAAATAAAAATAATACGTTTAAAATATAAAAATACATTTATCAAAAGCAAAAATACTTATTTACCACGCCAGCAGTCGGAACACAGACCTCTGGGTGTGAGCTTGAATGAAAGTAAAATACACAGGCGTGAATTCCTTTAATTTATTTTCAACTATAACATAATACACTAACTATTTACATTAAAAAAAAAATAAACATTATTTGGGTTAAAACAATATTTGGATTAAAACAATATTTGGGCGCCAATCACCTTTAAATTGGTAATAAATAAAAAGCATAAAATCTTATAACTAACTATTAATTGATATCAAATTCAAAAGTAATAAACGTTTAATTTGTTACGGAGTATGTATTCCGAAAAGTTTTTGATAACACAATTTAATTAACTTGAATTTAAAATGTAATAAGTAGTAGCATAAATTCCAGTTGACTCACCATATATGATATGACGTTATCTGATATCTTCTATTTTTAGCACATTCTTTGTTGAAATGATAAGATTCTTCTAGCACAAAATAACGAATCAATCAAAGGTAGATTTGAAAACACAACAGCAGGCATAAAACCAAAATATAAATCCAATGAATAAAAATTCAGTAAATAAAAGAAAAGATCCAGTAAATAAAAAACTCCAATAACGGAAAATCCAGTAAATAAAAAAACCGTTGCCTTAGATACAACGGTCTTAAAATCAATTCCTTTGTCTAAATGTATTGCGTCACATTGTGAAATCACAACAATTAGTTGGAAAGAATAAAAATTAATTTGTATGCGTTTTTACGCCATAATTAAGAAAATTTGTCTTCCTTCCACCACTACGACGTGTAAGCCTAAAGATGGTTCAAACGGAAGTACAAACAAAAATCGATTGCTCGGTCGATTCGAAGTACGACGCGACGTTGCCAAACTGAATAAATTTAAATGCAAATTAGTTGCAGAAAATAAACGAATGCAAAATTGAATTTTAAATGTAATGAATTCTAACGGGATGTTACACTTTGAGAGCCAAAACAAGAAGTACAACTTAACTATTGCAATTATGCCGTTCGTGAATACAAACTGACGTTTTGCAAGACAATCCAGCTTGCATCTTCAGAAAATGCCATTGTAAAAAAAAGGTTAAGTGACGGTATTTATATCATTAGCGGTTAAGACTTTCCTTTTCTGTTTCCGCTTGACTGACTTTGTTATTAATCGAAATAGGAGTTTGTGTCCTTCTCATGATATTTGTCTTATAGGGTGTAGTACTAGTAGCCAAGATTTGCTGAGTTTTAAACCGTCTTTCTGTTTCATATTATACTGAGGTTTCTTCTATTTGCACAGCTTTGAGGATTAGTCTGGGAAAGTAAAAAAAGGTTATAGCCAACAGCTTTCATCGAAATCGTGCCTATTCTTAAAGCGAAATTGTTAAACAATAATGTTTCTGCTCAAAATCCAAGCAAATACATTAATATATCCAAAGATTTAAAATTATTTTACAACTGGAAGTATTCAGAAGCTGCATGGTCTCCGTTAGATAGAAATAATTTTTTTTAAAAAACAATTACGTTGCTTCGTGATTATCGCTTGTGTACTTTGGTTAAATGCAATACGTAAAACGTTTTTAATTTAAAACTTACAATTGGATTTATGCAATCGTATGAATTAAATGAATACTATGATCATATAGTGGAACGGGTGAAAAAAAACAAAGTTAAACAAATCATTGGTGGTAATAAAGACGACAACGACGGCGATAACTGCAACTGCAAAGAAGATGATGAAATGCAAAGTTTTGAAGCATTTGAATATTTTTTAAATTATTAAAATAACATTAATTGCCATAACTTATTGTGTGTGATAGAAATACTACTTCATCGACCTGGGTATATCACGTCTAATGTTACAGATTATTAGTTTATCATGTAATCTTTATCACTTCTACCAATAATATATAATATGTAATGACAATCAAAACTATATTTGTAAAATATGTATGGAGTATAAATAAAGGTGTAATCTTAAAAAATGTAATAATAAAGTTTGTAGCGACAAAGAAATTTAAAGTTCAAACATCGACAGACATTACAACTATAAAAACATGAAAAAGGCAAAAAAGAACATTGAACGTTGTGGCATAGGAAATACGTCAATAAACAAACTTCCTATGGAATTACAGATTCATGGTTATCAATATTGTGATCCGGAGATAAAATTAGAAAAACGTCTAGCTTGAGGTGATCCGGGTAGCAATCCTTTATAGCACTGATTTAGATGCAAGACATCAAGCCGAGAAATTATTACAACAAATTAAACGTTTGTTAGGTATAGAGATTTCGACAGCAATAAAAAAAAGTACGCAAACAGCTAGAAAAAAGTCGTATAAAAAGTTTTATTGCATTGTGTTCGTAAAATTATAAGTAATAAAGTACAATGCGTAAATGATATAACCAAAATACCCATGCTGTCAATAAAAATGGCATTAAAAAAGCATTGAATAAATTTACTCTTGGTGCAGCTAAATTGACTGTACTTCGTTTTAGTGAAAAACGTAACATTGCAACATTTCGTATAATACCAATACCCAAATGTGGTGGAACCTTACTGTTTTTAATACCACTATTCGCTGCACTTTCTGCAACTGGAGCGTTAGCGAGCAGAGCCGCAGGGATTGTTAAAGCCGTAAAATTGTACAATGGAAGCGATATGTTTATGAAATAAGGATAGCGCAATACAGTTGAATCTATATAGAAAATCAGGCTCAGCCTGGAACCGTATCCCGGTATATTAAAAAGTTAGATAATCAAATAACACCGTAAGTTGTGTTTTCTTTCGCCATCTCCTACATTTGAAGGATTCAAACACCTTTCTCAAATATATCAATTAGGAGGTTAAATAATTTCATCGTAATTTCATCGTTAGATAATCAACTTGTGAACCCTGTCAGATACTAAACTTTATAGAAATAACAAGTTAGTCTCCGTACATAAAGAAAAAATATCGTCGCAAATTGTTAAACGCAACTTCAATTGGGTTACGGTCGAAAAAGAACGTGTTTTCGAAGGACTAAGGACCGGAAACTATGCTTTTTTGGATTTCAAACTAGATAAATAGACAACCGTTTTCAAGGAGTCAATAGTAGATGAAACTTTGCGATTCTTGGATTTCAATAATTGAAACTTTTTGAGATGAACTTCAGTAGTTAGTTGTAGTGCGGTATTAGACTGTTAGTAAGTAATGTCAAAAATAATTTAATTATCTGGGGATAGTGTTGGCCAACTCAAGATAAAAATAAAAGAGTTGATTAGAAATAGTGTCTAACTCTTGTCTGGTTTGCTTAATTCGTTCGCTTATCAATGCTAAACTAGCGCGGTGTAGAATGATTTTAGAAGAAATATTTTTTTGTTAATAAAATAGCAAAACCTTCCGGATTTAGACCAGAAGAAAAAATATATT
The DNA here is from genome assembly GCA_035610365.1 of Aquatica leii. Taxonomy (NCBI): domain Eukaryota; kingdom Metazoa; phylum Arthropoda; class Insecta; order Coleoptera; family Lampyridae; genus Aquatica; species Aquatica leii. Next base: position 86,089,191 of record CM069436.1, on the reverse strand, counting down.
TTTGTTGTTGAACATCATATTACTACAGGTCACAAGATAATTTTGATAACGCTATAGAGATTCCAAATCATCGACAATTTTCGCTACAACAATGACAAAGTTCAAACCCGGACATTTTTTAGTATAGACTCTGGCCGTAAAAGCCTTAGTTATTACAATAAATGTCAAATAGTTAAATTTTAAAAAAAGCTTTTAATGAATTTAATGATTTTACACACTGAAAAGTAAGTCCTAATATTGTATACACCACGCGGCGTGGTCCTTTAGTTGACAAAAGCTACACGCCATTTGTTACGCAGTTTTGACTTTGTCTGGCACGCTTTACAAATTCCGATTTTTGATTTGTTGTTTCAAGATTTCTAACTAGTCATAAAATTCTATTTATAATTAAACTAACTTTTGTCCTTATTGAGCACCAAGCAATAACATTGTTTATGTTACATTAATTTAAAGGATTTCTTTATTAACATCAATGACACGTAACAACTAAAGGAATTGGTAGTAAAAACTTTTGTGCTATAAGAAAACGTACAAACGCTATGAAAAAAACTGATTACTATTTGGAAGATCAAAATTCAGGTCAAAAATTACCATTTAAAAAGATTGCCGTTCTATAGTATCTACAAACTAACAGAACAGAGAAACTTTTGCAAAATCAATTCATAAAATGGCAGTGAATAGACAGTTAGAAGAAAACTTTTTATTACAGTGTTATGCTATAAAAAAATGACTACAAATCTACCAAGACAACGCCGGAATGAAATTAGATCAATTCTTCTCTAAAATTACAAGGCATGGAATAATAATTATTTAAACAGGGTACTGTTTTAGAGTTGCGTTTTAATCTGAGTAGATTAAACTGACGTCAAAAAGTATGGATAACATCTAGAAAAAACACTTTCCAACGTATATTGATAAACAAATACTATTTATGGTAAGTTGGTTTGAGTTTGGACGGAATTTTTTTCAGAAACTTGCACAGAGTTGATTTTCACACAGAATGGTTTTCTAGCAGCTCAGAAATACATTAAAAATATCTAGATGATTATGCTATATTGTTCATGATTACTATGGGCCAGTTTTTTTATGCAAAATAATGCTATAAGCTACGCAGCCAGAATTGTCAAGCAATATTTAAACAAAGTGGGAATTAGGAATTAGTCCGATATCTAAAAAATGTTTTGCGACGGCCGACCTGGCGTTGTGTTTTTATGTGTTTGTTTTATGTGATCTTATCCGGGTAGCGATACTGCGTTGTCTAACTCTACAGAAAATATAACACAAATAAGTTGAAGATTAAACTCCAACGTATGCTTGTTCAACTAACACTTTCACAGGTGCAATAACCAAGATATTGTCATAAGTTTTCTGCAAAAGCATCACATTAAGACAACGACGAGGAAACATATATTGCAAAACTCCAGCCAAGATTTATTGACGGAAAAAATCCACAATATCAGACGTCAATTGGACAAGAAAACCACGGAAATATTTTGACCTATTCACCACTGACTACCACAGTAGATCCAGTAATCTAAAATTTGATCGATTAACTATACGCCAAAAAATCGAAAAGATCGCAAAAAAGCCAAAAGAACAACATCCTTCTGAGCCGCAATTGGTAACAGACCGAATTATTGTCAATCTGTTCTTTGTCATACTCAGTGAACCGGCAACAGCTATGCTATTCAAAGATCTAAATTTTGCCATTATACCAAAATCTATAGTAATAGAAGACATAGTTAGCTGATTGGAAAGCATAGTTAATATATTAAAGTCTACAGCAGTAAAATCAAACGTCACCCGGAAAGAAAAAAATGCACTAAAGGAATGAAACATTAGCATACTCCCAACTAACAAAAGAAATGCTATTGTAGTCATTAACACAAACAAAGCAAATGCGTTACTGCAAGATTTACCATACATCTTGTAACGTTCCGTTAAAAGTTCATTACATTTAACATTCTATTTTGCATTCACATACTAACTTGCATTTACATTTATTCAGTTTGGCAACGTCGCGTCGTACTTCGAATCGACCGAAAAATCGATTTTTGTTCGTACTTCCGTTTAAGCCATCTTTGAGCTTGCACGTCGTAAGTGTTGCAAGGAAGACAATTTTATTAATAATGGCGTAAAAACGCATACAAATTAATTTTTATTCTTTCCAACTAATTGCTGGTAAGTTTATCTTCATTCCGATATAATTTTCTATTGAATTCAACATTTTTAGTGATTTCACAATGTGACGCAATGCATTAACACAAAGGAATTTATTCTCAAGGCCGTTGTATGTAAATCAACGTAAGTGATTTCATGTCGAATAAAAACCATTCTAATTATTTATAGTTAGGGTCTTTTCCGTTATTGGACTTCTCCGTTATTGAACTTTTCCTTTGTTGGACTTATTCTTTACTGGATTTTATTCCTCATTAGATTTATATCTTTTGGTTTTATGCCTGCTGTTTTTGCTTTCCAATATACATTCGTTTGAATCGTTATTTTGTTCTTTAAGAAGCTTATCATTTGAACAAAGAATGTGCTATAAATAGAAGATCTCAAATAACGTCATATTATATTGGTGAGTCAACTTGGGGTTATTCTACTACGTATTACATTTTAAATTCAAATGAAAAAAAACTTTTTGGAATACATACTCCGTAACAAATTAAACGTTTATTACTTTTGAATTTGATATCCATTAATAGTTAGTTATAAGATTTTTTTGCTTTTTATTTATCACCTATTTAAAGGTGATTGGCGCCCAAATAATGTTGAGTTTTTTTTTTAATGTAAATAGTTAGTGTAATATGTAATAATTGCAAATAAATTAAAGAAATTCTCGCCTGTGTATTTTACTTTCATTCAAGCCCACACGCAAAGGTCTGTGTTCCGACTGCTGCCGTGGTAATAAAAACTTTTGCTTTCAATAAATGTATATTTATATTTTGCACGTTTATTTTTATTGTGATTTTATTTTATTTCACAATCTATTGAACAAAAATTCTAAAGAAAAAAATTTTTTGCTATAAAATTTGCAACCACGATTTCAGAACGTCAGAAAAGACGCTTAACTCCTTCATACAGCAGTTTGTCTCATTTTTATAGTTTATTCAGATTAACAAATTAGTGATACTATTTTGCCTGAATGTTAGAGGTTTAGCCACCTATCCTCTGGCAAGATACTAATGCGTTATTCTATAACTACCCACAAGAAAAAAAGCACTCATCACGTTAAAACCCCCCAGCACTTGGTTTCAAAGATTAAAGAAACAAAATTGGAAGCACGAGATCTTTTGATCAGTTTTGTTGTGACTTTTTTTTATAAAAATATTAAAACAAACAACATTGGACATCATCAGAATCAAATGACAAAAATAAAATTTAGATGAAGAGCTTAATAACCTAATTAAAATTTGTTTAGAATTTAAGTTATTTTTCTTCAAAAACATCATATACGAACAAACTAAAAGACCAGCTATAAATCCACTATTTTCTCCGATCATCTTTAATCTATTTATGAAGGACTTTGAAGAAACAACATTGGGAACCGCACTTTTTAAACCAAAGTATTGGTTACGATACACGGATGACACTTTCATAATTTACCCCGCGGAACAGACACCTTTACAAGTTTCTGGACCACGTTAATTATTTAGAACCAAACATCAAAAATATTGAAACACACAAAAATAATAAAAAAATTGTTTAAAGGAAATAAACTATGAAACCGTGATTTATAAAACAGCAGATGCATAGAGTGAATAACAAAAGTTTTGACTACAAAAAACAATAAATATAAAAATTAGATGGTTTTTAAAATATTGGTCTAAAAACCTGTTAGAACTGAAATAATTACTTATGAAGCAATTTTATCAGAAATACTAAGTAGAGTAAAAGAAAAAAATCGACGACCTACAAAATGATCTAAATAAAATAGAAACATACAAAACCATTTATAGGAAATATAATAAAAAAAACCCACCAAAAATAGAAGTATGATAGATTCTATAACAAAAAAAAAGTAAAAAATCAAATCCATGCATCAAAAAAATTTACAAAAATACAAAAGTAAGAAAAATAATGATACTTAATAATTTAGTAAGTAGATATGCTGTATGCGTTCTACATCACTTCAAATCTACAACGTATAACTAAAATTGTAAGTGTACGTAATATCAGTTCCGTGGGGGGTCTATGGCAATTATAGTAAACAATATTTCTTTAATTTCAAAAGTAGTCGTCACTTGTTTGGATTGAAATTCTTAACAGAAAAATAAACGTGCAAAAGAATTACTATTTGAAGTAGGAACAAAAAAAATGTGGATCTGCTTGAAAAAATTTCAAAATACTATGCTTGCGTTGGTCAACAATAAAAAATTTAATATTGTTCTTACACTATTAAAACGGAAAATGCACAAAACAATTTATTGACACGCAACTACTTTACTTTCTCCCCGTTTTTAGAAAATATTACACATTTTTTAGTTCTATACAATGTATAATTATATAAAATTTTTCAAACTTTTATAGAAAAATATCTTTTAATTTAATACTTCTCTGAAATAACAATATTAGATTTTCTTAAATGTTAACAATCTGAAATTAAATTATCTTCTTACAATAAATAATTGGGTTTGTAATTCATATACGTTTTGTTTTATATATGATTCTAGTTTGTTATCTAAAGCATAATATTTATATCGTATATAAACCGTAACTATATAATTGATTTATACTCGTTAAATTGTCTAGAGAATTTGATTTGCTTCCATTATAATTTACCAAAATACGTAAATGTATTTTTGGTTTACAATTTGGTGTATTGACTTTTACATTAACAAAATATACAATTTTTCAAAAAAGAAACGTTATTAATCCTAATTATTTCGCTTTATGCGTCAGAAATCTCGTGGTTTTAAAAATTGATATACTGCTTAAGAGCATTTAAAATTGTTTGTTTTTTGATTAAAATTTTGTAAAACACTCTTCAAACGTGTTTTTATAAACAAAAATTATTTCGTGCAATCAGATATAAAAATTGTAATTAATATTTGTTGCAAAGCAGGATTTTTTTAAACAATTATAAGTGTAACGTTGGTAAAAAATTAATTAATCTTAAAATTTAATTTTGTTGCTGAATTAGTAATAGTAATTTAATTATGAAAAGCACAACTTGTACTACTAAATATAAAATAAATCATGTAAATACACAAACCTACAGCAAATTTTATATACAGTTAAGGTTATAATTAAGCTATTTATGTAACCACAATAGTATCAGTTAAAGCTTGCAAACAATTCTTTTTGCACTGTATTTAATTGGAAAATGATAATACTACCAACGTTACACGTATTTTCGCGTTTCTAGCTGTATTAAATTAATGTCCTACTATTAATTAGTGTTAGCTTTTGCAACAACTTTAATAATTATAATTATTTAGTTGATCTCTTGTGTATGATATTACACGGCAACACAATACTTTGTTTGCTACATTAATTTTATATAACATTTTAATTAACAACCTATCATTGTACGTATCCAAAATGATTAACAAACTAGCAAAGACGATAATTAATTTATACTCGTTTTTAACATATAATTAATATGTACAAGTACATGTTAACTTTACACTTAAAACTGTAAAGTTATAAAATTGCTTTTCTTTCTAATTTAATTTTTAATTATTTTTATTTAGCGTATTCAATTTTTCAATAGTTACAATGGACAATTAGAATTTTATATTAAAGGCTGTAAACCCAAAAGTTTTTTTCCTCTGAAATAATTAATTTATAGACATCATTTGACATACGTCTACTGTCGTTAGTTTGTAATATTTGTTCACAAAATCCAATTTTTTTTTAAATATTAAAAATTTCAATATTGTTTAATTGTAAGTAAATAAAATAATTTGCTTGTGTTTTTGTTGCGCTTGTTACCAACTTTTTTTTTGTTAAGCGGGTAGTGTTGTTGCACCTTCAAAAAGAAAAGCTGGACGTTCGTTCTCAAGATAAAGGAATTTTAGAATCAATGAAAAAAATTTAGGATTACATTGAAGGGAATGATAATTATCAATTTTCTATAGACAACTTGTTGGAACAGGTTACGGGAGAAATGCCACACGTAAAAACCATTAAAAACAGAATAATGGAAAAATATAAAGACCGAATAATTTTCAGTACAATTTGCACTATACAAACTGTCGTCTCTTTTCGTACTTTTTTGATGATAAAATTTTGACCAATTCATGGTATATTTCAAGGTGTAAAAATGAACAAACAGAATGTAAGAGAGTTGTACGAAAAGGTGGTGAGATTACCTTGGAAGATTTTAAATCCACGCCTTACGAAAACTAAAGTTTGTCATGTTAAAAGTGTTTTGGTATGATGTTTGTACCGTCAATTCAAAAATGTTTGACATCAAAGTTCGATGGAAGAAAAATCTATTCGATGACGGCGAAATAGGTCGGACATCATCTAACGTTATGTGCAGCCAACGAGGCTTTTATTTTTAATTATTTACACGCATCCATGCAAGTATTGAACGCAGTATTTTTACTACTTTCGTAAAAATATTTATTGGCGTAAGCCATGTTTCCTATTTTGGTGCAGTAATTTAATTCTTTCGTAATTGTCATTAACCCGCGATCACTAGCGTTGTTAGATTTTATCTAACATTTTAACATTTTCCTGCAGGAAAAGACCAAAAATGACAGTGCGGCAACGTTGGTCTGTAAATTCCTAGTATATCTATTGTAGTACCTCCCTCCATATTGGGTTTTTCGGGTCGGCTTCGTTTCAGTAACTTTTAGGAGAGAGTTCCGAACCGTTAAGCGGAATCTAACACGCGAGTGATTACGTTGATGTTTTTTTTTTGATCGTGTTAAAAGTATTTTCGGTTGTACTTTCATAAATGTCGTACGAAAAGGAACAGCAAGCATTATTAGCACTTTGGGAAGAGTCGGAACGAGATGACTCCATGCCGGCAGTAGACTGCGATATGTCCGATGAAGATGCGCCGTCTGATCACAGCGACCACGACACTAATACTGAGCAATCCAATGACGAGGACCTTCCACCTCAAAGGACTGTAACGAAACCTCACAATAAACTGTATTATATTGGAAAAGACGGTGCAACAAAGTGGTTAAAGCATAAAGACATTATTAGAAGTAAAACGCGTTCAAAAAATATTGTAACAAAATTACCAGGAGTCAAAGGTGCTGCTAAAAATGCTCAGACATATATGGATTGCTTCGAAATTATTGAACTCATCGTGGAGTGTACAAATATACAGCTTGATCGTATGAGACCTAAATAGCAATGTGAGAGAGATTGTTTGCCGACTTTGAAGAAATACAAGCTTTTGTGGGGGTTCTGTATTTAGCTGGAGTCAAGAAAGCTCAACATCTAAATACAAACGAGCTTTGGCTTACCGATGGAACAGCACCGGAGTTCTTTTTAGCAGTTATGTCTAAGAGCCGGTTTCATATGTTAGTTCAAGCAACTCGATTTGATGACAGAGCAACCAGAAAGGAAAAACTAAGAGAGGACAATCTGGCTGCAGTCCGCTATATTTTTGATCATTTTGTTGAGAAAGTGTCCAGTACTATTCCCTTGGTGAATACGTCACTATAGACGAAATGCTAGAGCCGTTTAGGGGCCGTTGCCGTTTCAGGCAATACATTGCTAACAAGCCAGTTGATGCAAGAACATTTTATACCCACAATTTGGAGATATACGCTGGAAAGCAACCCGACGGCCAGTTTCAGCTACCTAATGATGCGGCAAGTGTTGTAAAACGTCTTCTCAGGCATTGCAGTGGAACTGGAAGAAATGTCACCGTCGACAATTACTTTACTTCAGTGCCGCTAGCAAATGATCTGTATCAAAATCACAGATTAACCTTGGTGGGAACGCTTAGGAAAAATAAACGTTATTATTATATTATTATTTATTATTATTATTACGTTTTATAACCTTACAAAGAGCGCAGTCGACGTTGTAGACAGGATGAAAACTGAATACTCCGTGACAAGGGTGAGCAACAGATGACCACTCACTCTTTTTTGCTCAATGCTTAACATTGGTGGAATAAATTCCAGGATTATTTATACTAGCAACACCGGAGATAATGCTCCTCGAAGACAATTACTTAGCGAGTTAACCAAACAGCTTGCTAAACCTCATTTACTAAAGCGTGCTAAAATTCAAACTTTTTCAATCCCCTTGCGACAAAAAATTCGAAATCTCCTTAGTAGTGAAGCACTTCCCACAGAACGCGCAGACGAGTTACGAATTGGAACCCAACGAAAACCTAGATGCGCTTTTTGTCCAATCAGGAAAAACAGATTTACAAATTTCCAATGTGATTGCTGCTCCAAACCTATTTGTAAGGAACATACGATAAAAACAACAGTTTTATGCCAAGACATTATTTTGGTTGTCATATTACTTTGATTATGTTCATTTTATTTGTTATTACGGAATTTTAAGAATTTCCCAAAAAGTACCACTAGCTAGACGCATTCTTAAAAAGAAAACTGAACTGCAAGTTGTTTACACGCACGACTGTACGTACCTATCTGGTTGTTGTCACAATTAAAAATAAAACTTTTCTTGTGTTTAATATATTATCTGAATTATCGAGATTTGTATTTTTGTGTTATAATTTACAAATGTAAATTTATTGGTTTTTTGAATGTAAAAGTTGGGCCGACAAGACTGTACAACGCGTTGCCCAACCGAAAAAGATCTTGTTTCAATAATTAATGTCTGTGCTATCAACCTACCTTCTAATGTTTGATCGCATTTATGTAAAGTTACCTCGTTTCTCCTTTTTAAGGTTTTTTTCTGTGATAAAATAAATATACTGGTTGCTACAACCTGTGTTTTTGTCAATTTTCAGCTTTAGATAGATTGAAACGGTATCTGTCATCCTAATCATTCACCGTTTCGGCGCTTTTTTAACTTATTTTATAATTTAGCACCTTAAAATTTTGATCTTATCCTTGATATCTCAAAAACATTTACAGACCCATTAACATCACCTGAAAACATCATACAGGCTGGCAAGAAGCTTTTTCTGGCTATTACCAAGCACTTGCATATCAAAGCAAACTAAACCACACATAACCACTACCACAATACGATATAAATTGTTTCTTTCTTATTTCTTTAATGCGTTTAAATTATTTAATTTCTTAATACTTTGTTACGGTCGAAATTTTCATTATGTACGCCTATGTGTTTCGACGTAAAATTAGATTCGGGTTTTGACGCCCTCTAACGATCCTTTTCTCATTAGATGTCATGTGACGGAAAGTCGTCACACGTGAATGATATAAAAATGGTCTGTAACTATTGAATATTGATATATATCCGTTAGCATCTGGAAAAGAATGGAAAATCAATTATAATTAGTTAATTATCTAATTTATTTGAAACGTTACAGGGTAAGCTACAGTCGTCTTTTAGTAAACATTCGTTCATAATTCGTTATTCCTTTTAACAGCCATTTTGCGTTCCTTCATTTCGCACCTGTTACTTTCTCGATAAATGGATATCGTAAACTACTACTAAATAAGGCATCACGTTGCCGTACACGAGCGCTGGCAGAAGGCGATTTCCACGCCACGAAATTGGGGTCTTGTGGAGCCGTCCAGGGCAAATTATACTACACATGGATGACACGACGTTAAACATATTAATAACCACCTATTTTAGATCTCACTACATACAGTAGTCGATGCACGTTTTGTTTACTTTTGTGATAGATTTCATGAATTATTTAATACAAAATTGTTTTAGCCGAACTATCACTTGTGAGTTGGGGTTGTGACACGATTCGTGTTAATATTTTATTGCAGGCCACTGAAGAAGAAAAACGTTTTTCTTCGGGCTAGTGGATGCTGGAATTCGGGTGAGTGCTTTGAATTTACTTTAGATATCGTGGTCACGTACAATTACTCACGAACTGTGGGATTACAATTTAACGTTAGTAATAAGTATAACGCGTAGCTACCAATAGAGTATTTAAAAGCAGTGAAATTAATGTCTCGCATATTGTATGTAGTTGAAAGACATGTACTTCGATTCTTTGTAATTGTGTGTGGTGGGTTGCCGATGTTGTAGGCATCGAGATCTTAACTTTTCTTGTTTCTATAATTCTCTAAATTGAGTGTTCCGAACTCAAACGTTAATACCGTTGTAAATATTTAATGTAATTTTTTCTAGTCTTTAGTAACTCCAGCTGTGGGGTGTAATGACTTTTGCTTAGTACAACTACAACTGTGATAACTGTTAATGATAGACTGAGGGCGATTAAAGGTGTTAATTCTTTTTTTGTGTGCTTATTGTTCCCTACGAACCAGTTTAAGCTACTCGAACAGCTGAGTAAAGGGATTACGAATCTTCGAATTGTTACAAGTTCTACACCATTCTGTTGTGAGCGGACAGAAGGATTACTTTGGGATAAGCTCTAGCGCCCTGAAACATCTTTATATATATTTCTTCTGAACCTACCCCATCTCCGACTATTGCGAGTTTAGCCGTGCAAGGTTCGTAAAACCAAAAAAGCTTGTAACAAGTTTTGGCTGCCCAACTGTAAGAGGCCCGTTTTCTCATATCGAATTTCTTATTCACTATATTTCTTTTAGCAATTTTCTTTAATTGTGACTAGCGTAGGAGTAGTATCATTCAGTGGTAGATTATTTCGGTTGTACATAGGTTAAGGTGTGCTGTTGACTTTCTCTCGGTTTTCGTATAACAAATTTTCTTGAATTAGGATTACATCATTTATTGGTATCTTAGTTAATTAGGTTAGGAATAGGTAGCTTATATTGTTGGTTTTCTTTCGATTTTGTCTATTACTTATTACTTCAACAAAATGACTACTATTTGGAAATTTGATGTAAACCGACTTCACAAATTCGAACTTGAATACGAATTAATTTCTAGAGGTATCGATACAGATATTAGTGTAGATCGTCTTAGGAAAATGGTACGAACAGCACATCAGGTGGAATTGAATAAATCATTTACTTCGGTCAAACATCCTATACCATATGGGGAAGACAAGGCAGCTTTCGAACAAACTCTTATCGAACTTACAGCATCGGTGAATAACTTTGACGGGGACATTTCTTCTTCCTTGTTTTTAAAATTAAGTACTCTTTGGCTTCATGCACAACGACGGTGCGAATTACTGAATGCAACCTCTGACTTTGAATTGACTGAACGAAATAAGTTCTCAATAACACTACAGGGACTGAAAACTGACGTTGAATCAAAAATCCGCAAGGCCAGACCTTCTATTGCTTCTATTCCTTCTCCAGTTACTCATTCTGTACCTCAAGCTAATTCGACTAACTTACATCATGAAGAAGAACCTGACTTGGATTATGGAGCTTTAATTCTTCTTTAGAATCAGCACCTAGTGTTGATGTTCTACACGTTCTCTCTGACCTAACCTTGGAACAAAATATTACTTTGTCTAATTTACTTGACCAAGCATTTCTTTCTCAACCATCGGATCTAGGACAAACCAATTTAGTACATCATCGGACTTCGGCTGAACCAATTAAGCAGCGCTACTATCCTCTTTCTCCTACTTTACTCTCAATAGCTCATACTGAATTGGACAAAATGCTACAAATGGGTGTAGTAGAACCTTCTTCAAGTCCTTGGTCTAGTCCGATCGTTCTAGTTAAGAAATCTGACGGTACTTATCGGTTTTGTGTGGACTTTAGGAAAGTCAACGAAGTGACTCAAAAGGATGCATATCCGCTTCCCTTTATATCTTCTATTCTAGATCGCTTACGAGACGCTCGCTTTCTCTCTTCTTTAGATATCAGATCAGCTTACTGGCAAATTCCTCTTTCTTCTGAATCTAAGGCAATAACAGCTTTTACAGTGCCGCAGAGGGGCTTATTTCAATTTACTCGAATGCCTTTCGGACTTCATAATGCACCTGCTACGTTTCAGCGTCTTATTGATCAAGTTATTGGGGCTGATCTAGAACCTTTTTGTTTTGCATACTTAGATGACATCATCATTGCTACACCTACTTTCGACGATCATATGCGAGTTCTGACGAAAGTGCTACATCGTTTATTCACTGCTGGTCTCACATTAAATTGAGACAAATGTCATTTCTGTCGGCCTGAGCTGAAATATCTAGGGTATGTCGTCAACAAAAATGGTTTACTAGTCGATCCTGATAAGGTTGCTGCGATCTGTAATATTCCTATTCCTACAAAAGTCTCTGAAGTGCGTAGATTGATTGGCATGGCGAGTTGGTATCGGCGATTCATTCCTAACTTTTCTTCTTTGATATCTCCTTTAACCAACTTGACTAGGAAAAATGTTTCTTTCCTCTGGACTCGAGAGTGTCAAAACGCTTTTCTTACTTTACAAAATTGCTTAGTTTTGGCACCTATTCTTTCTTGTCCAGATTTTTCTCTTTCTTTTACTGTGCAAACAGATGCTTCAGATTTTGGGTTAGGAGCAGTGTTAAGTCAGACTACTGATAAAGGGGAAACTGTCGTTAGCTATATTAGTCGCTCATTAACCAAACCTGAGCGTAATTACTCTACAACCGAAAAGGAATGCTTAGCAGTACTTTGGGCTATAGAAAAGTTTTGTCCTTATATTGAAGGCTCTCATTTCACGGTAGTTACTGATCATCATTCTTTGCTTTGGTTACATCGACTACAATCTCCTTCTGGACGCTTAGCGCGCTGGTCTATCCGATTACAACAATACGACTTTTCTATCATACACCGAAAAGGTAAAGAACATGTAGTACCTGATCTATTATCTCGCTCTGTTACACCAGTGGATACAATGACTGAACTTCCTAATGTACCTTCATCTGGCTTTGGCATTACTCTTCCTATAACTGATTCTTGGTATTTGAAACTGATCGACCGAGTTACGATGTTTCCTCGCAAGTTTCCTTCATGGTCCGTAGTTGATGGCCTGCTATCTAAATCACTCCGAACTTCGTCGAATCATTCTAATTGGAAAGTAGTGGTTCCTAAGAATCAAGAAAAGTTAATTATACAGCAATATCACGATCTTCCTACTGCTGGTCACTGTGGAGTTACAAAAACGTTAGCGCGTATTCGTGAACATTATTACTGGCCTCATACAAGAGCTAAGGTTACTGAATATATTCGGAAATGTACAGTGTGTGCTTCTCATAAAGTAGAACAGAAGGCACCTCCAGGATTTCTAGCTCCTAGAGCAAAACCAGTACGCCCATGGCAAGTACTCTGTATTGATATTGTTGGTCCTTTACCTCCATCTTCAAAGGGCAACTGTTACATCTTGGTTGTGGTAGACTCTTTTTCTAAATTTACTTGTCTTTTTCCATTGCGCACGGCTACGGCTTCTGCGGTTTCTAAGTTAATAGAAGAAAATATCTTCTTACTGTTCGGTACTCCTCAATACATTATCTCTGATAATGGCGTTCAATTTTGCAGTCGCGATTTTACTCGTTTATGTGCCCAATATCGCACTACTATTTTGTTTACGGCTCGTTACCATCCTCAAGCCAACCCTGCTGAACGGGTTAATAGGGTAGTAAAAACCATGTTGGCGTCTTATGTAAAAGGAAACCAACGCTCATGGGATGTTCACTTACCGCACATTGGTTGCGCTATTCGTACTGCGAAACATGAAATTATTGGGATGTCACCTTACTTTGCTTTCTGTGGTCGTGAACATAATCTCTATGGAGACTTATTAGGTAATCCTCCTTCTTCTACAGAAGAACTTCCTGAACCCGAACGTCCAATACATCCACGCAACGAATTCTATGAAAAACTTCGTTTAAGTATTCTACAAAAACTATCTAAGTCGTATGCTAACACTGGTCATCGGTATAACTTACGTCGTCGCTCTGTTCGTTTCCACGTTGGAGACCGTGTTTGGAAACGTAACTTTGTACTTTCTGACGCCAGCAAACATTTCAATGCTAAGTTAGCACCGAAATTTATCGGACCTTTTCAGATCAAACACGTTTCTTCTCCTTGGACATACGAGTTAGCAAATCACGATGCAGTTTCTTGTGGAATTTGGCATGTTAAAGACCTTAAGCCTGCTGTTTCGGACAACGAATCAGATTCTTCTGTAGACTCAACTTCTTTTCCTACTGATACCTTATCCTTTAACTATCACAAACCTCGAAAGCGATTAAAGTATAGTAACTTCTCGGTTTCTCGATATTTTGACTATTAGCGTTCTTTTATTGGTCCTGATGTACTCTCGGATTGACAATTTTTTTTCCTCTCTTTCTTCTCTGATTTTGACTATTTGAATCTGATATCCTTATTCCTTGGCTGTAGTAACACCTAATATAAGTTTAGTAGTATAGTAATTAGTATAGTATTCCCATTCTTTAAAAGTCAAAACTCCGCAATGGTATCTTTAGTTAGATTTTTTTTTCTGGGGTTTGCTTTGCTAGTATAGTATAGTTAGTGGTTTAAACGACAGCAACGCCATCACGGTATATATTACGTTCCGCTTTGTCGGCTTTTCGGTGTTGTTTGTCATTGATAGAAAGTTTATTCTTTTCTTTGGTTCTTTTGGAAGGCTTATCTTCCTGAATTCCTTTTATTTAGTTTACTTAGTATGTAAGGTTACTCTCGGATTATTCTATCCCGCTTGTCGGCTTTTGGAATGTTTAAAACAAGTTTCTTTTGTTTTGTTCTACAGCTAAACTCTTGGATATCACCGATTCTATCTACTTTGGGCGGTTGGTTGGGCATTGTAGGGTAGGTCACTCGGGGTCAGCTATCTAGGGAGAGGTAGTCGAGCCGTACAACAACATCTGTACTCTCTTTTCTCCTTCTGTCTTCCTGTCTTTCTTTCTCTTTTTTCGATCTGTCACCATGAGTGGGGGGGCGCCTGTTGTGGGAACCTGACGGCTATGCGTTCGGGAAGGTTGGTTGTCTCCGACCCGGTAGCCTCAAGATTCTGGACCAGGCATAATACCTCTCGGGGGCCGTAACGGCGGGTTTGGTGGAGCTTGGCGGGGGTGACCAATTCTTCTTAACCGGCGCATAGGATGTTGTGGTTGTACAACAGGCACCGCTTCCGGCTACAGTCTAGCAATTGCAGGCTGTAGTCCTTTTATTTTGGAATTGTGGGCAAAATTTTGGGATGCTTCTTTTCTTTTTCTTTTATCTACTTTCAGGGTGGAAGGGATTTTCCTGGGTCTTGTTCCTTCTGATCATGGATCAGATTCCTTCCTGGGTGGGAGGAAGACTATTGTGGGCAAGCAAGTACTGGTTGCGGTGACGCGCGCTTGTGTGGACTAACGTTGGGGGGTCCAACGACGCGCTTTTACATCTTATTGCGAGGGCTTGAGGTGTGGTTAAGACTTCGACGCCACACAATCGTCCGGCACTTCAACAAGGAAACCTTAGGCTGTGATAGAATTCCTGGGGTAATTTCCTAGTCTCGTGGGTTTGGGTACCGTTCCTCTTCCATCTTCCTCTAGTACCTTGTCCTTTTCCTGAGGGGTTTCCTGGGCTTCGTATTCAGGGTGGTTTTATACTTAAGGGTTGGGGTTTAAGGGGATTTTAGAGCTACTTGGTCCTGGACGCTTGTCTAAACTTCTACCTTTCCTGTATTCTTTTCTTTTCTCTGGAATTCTTTTGATACTTACGTCCTTACTGTATTAGGTTACTGATTGTTTGTACCTTACTTTTTGGTATCGCTTTATGCGCTTCGGAAATTAGTAAACCGTGTTGGTATTCTTCTTTGCTTTTAGATCAAATTACTCTTGGTTTCTTGGAGATACCTTTCGCTTCGTGCGCTTCTGTTACAGTTTTGGTTGTCGGTATTCTTAAGATTCTGGAAAATCTCTGTCTCTTCTGTATTTGTGGTAATCTGATGAGATTACACGGGATTGGGTTTCTTGGAATTGGGTTGGTTTTGGATTTAAGGGTTCTATCCTTGGCGTATGCCTAAACTTCTGTCTTCATTTTAGCTTTTGTTTTCGTTATTCTCGCTTCACGCTTTTATCTTGCTGGGGGGAATCTGTTACGGTCGAAATTTTCATTATGTACGCCTATGTGTTTCGACGTAAAATTAGATTCGGGTTTTGACGCCCTCTAACGATCCTTTTCTCATTAGATGTCATTTGACGGAAAGTCGTCACACGTGAATGATATAAAAATGGTCTGTAACTATTGAATATTGATATATATCCGTTAGCATCTGGAAAAGAATGGAAAATCAATTATAATTAGTTAATTATCTAATTTATTTGAAACGTTACAGGGTAAGCTACAGTCGTCTTTTAGTAAACATTCGTTCATAATTCGTTATTCCTTTTAACAGCCATTTTGCGTTCCTTCATTTCGCACCTGTTACTTTCTCGATAAATGGATATCGTAAACTACTACTAAATAAGGCATCACGTTGCCGTACACGAGATTTCCACGCCACGAAATTGGGGTCTTGTGGAGCCGTCCAGGGCAAATTATACTACACGTGGATGACACGACGTTAAACATATTAATAACCACCTATTTTCGATTTCACTACATACAGTAGTCGATGCACGTTTTGTTTACTTTTGAGATAGATTTCATGAATTATTTAATACAAAATTGTTTTAGCCGAACTATCACTTGTGAATTGGGGTTGTGACACGATTCGTGTTAATATTTTATTGCAGACCACTGAAGAAGAAAAACGTTTTTCTTCGGGCTAGTGGATGCTGGAATTCGGGTGAGTGCTTTGAATTTACTTTAGATATCGTGGTCACGTACAATTACTCACGAACTGTGGGATTACAATTTAACGTTAGTAATAAGTATAACGCGTAGCTACCAATAGAGTATTTAAGAGCAGTGAAATTAATGTCTCGCATATTGTATGTAGTTGAAAGACATGTACTTCGATTCTTTGTAATTGTGTGTGGTGGGTTGCCGATGTTGTAGGCATCGAGATCTTAACTTTTCTTGTTTCTATAATTCTCTAAATTGAGTGTTCCGAACTCAAACGTTAATACCGTTGTAAATATTTAATGTAAATTTTTCTAGTCTTTAGTAACTCCAGCTGTGGGGTGTAATGACTTTTGCTTAGTACAACTACAACTGTGATAACTGTTAATGATAGACTGAGGGCGATTAAAGGTGTTAATTCTATTTTTGTGTGCTTATTGTTCCCTACGAACCAGTTTGGGCTACTCGAACAGCTGAGTAAAGGGATTACGAATCTTCGAATTGTTACAAGTTCTACACCATTCTGTTGTGAGCGGACAGAAGGATTACTTTGGGATAAGCTCTGGCGCCCTGAAACATCTTTATATATATTTCTTGTGAACCTACCCCATCTCCGACTATTGCGAGTTTAGCTGTGCAAGGTTCGTAAAACCAAAAAAGCTTGTAACAACTTATTATTGATTAATTTTCTATAGATTCAACAGTGGTTAAGTAACCCCTTATAACATATCCTATAAGTAGAAAAGATGGTGTTTTGAACACAGCTACGATAAACGACTTTGTGGCACCAAGCCATGCTTTAAAACACATATTTTACAGATGCACGAGTGGATGAGAAGTGCTCTGGGGTTGCCGCAAAGCAGGTATTGTCTGCTCCGGTAATTGCAACGTGTGCTGCGGCACATGCACAATCGGAGCCCCCATCGAAAGCAACATCGACGAAAACGATTGCTGAAATATCGATTTTAACAGAATTTAATAATAAAAATGTTTTTACAAACTTATTATTTGAGTAGCGTCTACACAAAACGTAACACGTCAATATTACGCATAAACCAAACTAACAGCGGTAACTTATTAAAAGTGATGAATTAAAATTGTCTATAAATGCAGATTTCTTTGAAACATAACACGTCCAATGCTAACACTATATAAAAATGTTCGAGCACAACGTAATTTGTCTTCCAGTAAAACCAGTAGAAGCAGATTACTTTAAAATGTGACATGCCCCTTTATGTACTAATATCCTTTGGGGTGAGTGTTACTAAACCGTGACTTGACAAACATCCAGTTTCTTATACATGTCTGTGCAGGGTAGGATTGGGTTCACATTTGTTTCATAAGTAGCAATACTAGTATTAAAATAACCAGTTGACCATTATGTTTACCAGTCGCAGACTTTTGCCTTTGAATGGAGGTTTTCTAATCTATGAAGCTTGTCGTACTTAAAACGATGATAACAGGTGTATAACTGCTGTTTGTAAATATAATTTTAAGTACAAAATAAAACCTAGTGCAAAATTTCCAAAAAATAAATATTATAGTTTATTTCTGAGTAAGAGGCCACAATTTTCTCACAACTGACATTTGGTAGGGTGGAAAATCTTAAAAAAAGAGATTATCATTAGCATAGAAAAAGTAAACAAAACGTATTTAAAGTATCAAAACCATAGAAAACGCAATACACGAAAAGATTCGGAATTCGAAAATTTTTAACTGTTCAAGATACAATTACTATAAAATAAAAAGGTTGTAAGTGTTGTAGACATAAAAATAATGCAACTTTTTAGTTATTACCAAAAAAGGGAAAAAAAGGAACAGTAATTTAAATTAAAGAAAAAAGATAGTAGAAATGAAATTAAAAAAAAGAAAAAGCAATCGTGAAGCACTCAGTAAAAAAGCTTTATATTAACAAAAAAAAGTAGCATAAAGTAGAATCATAAAAAAAAACTTAAATAAGTGTTTAGTACAGATGTGGAGCAAAAAGCTCAACCAAAAAACCTAGAAAATGAGGAAGTAGCATGTGGCTCAGAACCAAACTGTACCAATATAAACATTTAACAACCACGTCACCACGGCTAGCGGAAATGTCAATGAGTGCGCGTGGTTGAGGGCGCCACTCTTAGCGTAGCGGTAGAATACTTGGTTCGGGAAGACGAAACTTACAGTTAGGTAGAAAAGAAATGCAAACAACTAACAACGAGAGAAGTTGTATATTTTCCAACTGATTATTTAATTTTGTAAATGCTGGGTACAATTAATCAATAATAAAGTCATATAAGACAAATCAATCAAAGGTTAACAATTGTATGCTGCCAATTTTGTTGTTCAAATAGATAAGAATAATTTAGTAATTTCTAAGCACGAGCAATCAATAACAAAATCACATGGCAAAATGGATCAAACATTAACAATTACATGTAGTCGCAAAAATTCAGTTTTTGAATAGCGATACGTGATTGTTTAAATTATTATGAGAACGTAAAAGTTACCCCTAGTTTTTTAGTATAACAGCTAGTAATAATTACCGTTTTGGTAATACTACCCTAAACATTTTTACAATTTGCCGATTTAACTTAGCCACCACCGACCTTGAATACAAACAAATTACTAAGTTTACTTGTACGGTACAAGTCAACATAAACAGTAATACTCAATTATGAAATTAGCTAAAAGTTGAATAATTATATTCGACTGAAAATAAAATTCTAGTAACTATCTTAGATATACTAAGAGTTGCTGAAGGCATAATATAATTAATAAAGCTGAAGGCTAAACTTAAAAAAATGCAAAGCCGTACCTAACACAAATTACAAAATTAAACGTAAATATTAACGCTGAAAGCGCAAGGTAAGTAAACTATATGGAGAAGAAATTTTATAGTTAGCGACAACTGATCAAATTTTCTTTTTGCAGTAAACACTGAGACCATCCACCCAACATCAATCGTACTAGGTGTGAATTGATTCAGTAAGTGTTGGACATGTGTACTTTTTGTAATTGTGTATGCAGCAAACGACTCCGATCGTTTGCTATCCTGCTGAAATAACGTTAAAATTAGCTAACAAAATATGGCGTTGATTGTATTTTATCTGCACGCAGTTTAGTAGCGAAAAACCAATCTAAAACTAAAAAAAAATCTTCATTTGCAAGTTCTTAAATTATATAAAAGAGAAGTACTTACGATTGAACGGTCAAAATTATAACCAAAATTAAACTACGTGCACCAAAGTCAAAAGCAAAATGAACCGAAAAATCCTACACAACGTGGCATCCGTACCCGTCTAGTAAATCACTTTAATGCGAGGCGCCCGCTCACAGTGCAATCCTAAAAATATTGTTAAAATACGAATTGTGAAAATTTAGGAATAACGACACGTAACAACGTTTTGATTCTCGTTCTGCAAAGTCGAGTGCAGCAACATTCAAATGATTAAAAAACTTATATTTCAATCCCTAACAATCAATGGCAAATCAAAAATGCAAAAAGACAAAATCTAATAATTCAAAAAAATATCGGACTGTTAAATAAACAAAAATACCTGATTATTCGCTTAAATCGCCAACCACCTTACGACCAATGTTTTGCCAATTCTAATCCAAAGAAGAGAAAGAAAAAATCAAAGTACCGGCAATAAATAATTAGAAACTTTTAATAGACATAGTGGAAAAAGAAATTAAAGACAAGTATACCAAATAACATAGAAATCAGAACATCTAGTAATAATTTGTTTATTTAAATAATATTTTGTATATAGACTTGTTTTGGTTGAAACCGAAGTGATCAGTTTATCAGCTATATTACTACATTAGTTCTTGTGCCACATTTTGGTTTTTAAAACCAATTGACTCTTTTGCAAAATAAGCCTTTGATAACACTACTTAATCTGGGTACTGTAGTTTGCTGTCAGGCATGGTTCCAAGACAACCGAACACAAAGAACAAAAGAAACAAGATGCCGTCGATGGCGATAAGAAACTGTTTATCTTCGTGTACGAAGTATCGAGTTGCGTTCATACCGTCTTCACTTTGTGTTATCGCTTACCCTTGGTCATCAACGTAATAGAGTGCAATGGTGCAGAGAACGAATTCAGAGGGATCAATAATAGAATACGATAGTCTTTAGCAACGAATCTTGATTTTGTTTTACTATGCACGATACATGAGCAATGGTAAGAAAAAAACGTAGTGAAGTGCGTAATCCTCAATATTTTTTGTAGAAAGACATGACCTCGGTAGTAGGCCACCTTTGGTTTTTATCGGTGGCAACATGACCGCTCAACGTTACATTCAGGACGTGGTCAAAAACATACTTTCAAAACTCTTCAAAGTTAATTGATTTTTCTTACAAGATAATGTATGATTACTTGTAGCCAAAGTTATGTTCAACTACTTCGAGCGTAATCAAATCCATTTGCTATCTTGGCCACCAATATCCTCAAATCTTTTACTAATTGACTATGTCTATGGCATTATGAGTAACCCATTGCAAAAAAACCAACGCTTAATGTTTGAAGATGATGACGCCAACGTGAATGTATAAACAAAAAAGTTTGATAGATTCGATGAGTCAGATTCCGAAGATCAATTTGACTCAAATTCTCTCGATTCAAAAAGCAATGCTGAGATTAGTGATAATAAAAACACCGAAGAAACAGACCAAGAAGACAATAATTTTTTTGGTATGTAAACTAAAACTTTTATAAAATTTAAAATATTTAAAAAATTGTTATAAGTAAAGATGGAGACAACATGCCAAAAAACCTTCTATATCAAAATCTCGCCTTCATAACATTTGGATGAAGTTATCGGGTGTAGTAGGACATGCTGCTAGAAATGCAATTACTGAAATATATTTTAGACATAAAACGTTCACCATACAACATATTAAGGGAATTTTTAGAGTAAATATAATAATAATATTTAATTTTGCTTGACGAAGAACTTAGATCAAGTTCGAAAGCTTGCATTTAAATTGTTCTAAATAATTACCCTAAAAATATCTTTGAAATATATTGTTGAAATTTTTTATTCAGTGTAATTATTGTAAATTTTGTAATGTATTCAGAACCAATAAAAATCATTGGACATGTATCATTTTTGATTTTTACTTTAAACCAGTATGTATTAGAGTATCTCCCACTGCTGATGAGTCCCAAAACGGCCATTTAGTGGTTCACTCTAGTCGCATTTTGACAATTGTAGTGATAGTGCTCACCTCTTAATACTTTTACCATGCAATTTCAGTCTACGGTTTATTCAAAAAAAAATTGAATTACTCTAGTATAAACTGAGTTTATAACGTTTTACATTGCTATAGAGTATCTACCTTCATTACACTGCCATTTTGAGTATTATTTTAAATTAATTTGTGTTTACAAAATGTTGCATTATTACGGAAACGTACTTTTTAAGCAAACAATTTGTATTTGACATGTTGTTCAATAACATTAAACAAACCTTGCTTTAAAAAAATATAAAAAATAAAATGCTTTTATATTTAGAATTCATTCTTAACTTAAATAAAAGCTGAATCCAATTATATTTTAAGTGAGCGTGAACAACTGCTTTGTACTTGAATACTTGAACTTACTTTTAAGAACAATGATAATACACAACGTTCAAATGCATAAAAACGGAAAAATTAAAAAAATAAGCTCTAAAAAGCTCACAAAATTTATAATAAACGACCGTGAATAAAAGTTAGCCGAGATACTTAAAACGATTGCGAAAACTTAATCTTTTGATCGTTTCTAAGCTTAATGTTGTCATAAACGAAACATGTTGTGTAATACACAAGTTAATAAAAAAATGTATTTTTGAACCATTGCATTCGTGTATTTATATATTATTTTGTCACGTTATTTAGATTATATTTAAATTAAAAAAACGTTAAATATTTAGATAAAATTGCTTTTTAAAAACAACGAAGTGTAAGAATTTGAAATTAATTAACGAGTATTATATTTTGAAGTATTTCTTTTGTTTTTTGCAGCATATAATATTTTACTGAACGTAAAGTTAGAAGAAAACTTTGACTTCCTATAACTTTAAAGTATTTCGCCATATTCGATTACAAAACACTTATCAGAATTCTCAACAAATTTTTAGTATTAATTCTTAAAATTGTTTTGTTAACATGACAGACTATAAGAAAATAGTATTTTAAAACACAAGTTACAAAATAAAGGCGCTTTAGTCACGAGACCTGGCTACATACACGAGCCGCGCAGCGGCAAGATTACGAAACGGTAGAGTGATTGAATCGTATGACGTGTGTTTTATACAATTTTCTCTATTTCGATTCAATATTAATATTTTCTGTATAATTTTAATTTTGAAAAAACTTTAGTATTTTATTGAATTGGCAAGACTTACACTTTGACATATTGAAATTTATGTGTTAACCTAAAATCTCATAAAAAATTATCTCTTTATAGCTTTATAAGTAAATAACTTTGAATTAATAGGACGGTTTTATTTTATCTTGGTCTCAAAATTTTAATTTCAATTGTTAAGGTTCAATAATTTTGATTTCTTTATCATGTAACGTCAACTTACGATGCAGAGATACCAACTTTGAAAAAACTAACATTACTAAAAATCGTGTAAGAATTTGCTAATTCTTATACAGATTTTAGTGTAAAAATTGCCAATTTTTATGTAAAAATAGAGAAAATATATTTATGTTACAAATAACGTTTATTCTACTTGGTAAAGGTTCTTTCTCCTCCTCTGTATATGCACTAATTTATTTGGAATTCTTCTTTTAGGAGAGGCATGTAAAAACCACTTTAATTCATTTTTATGGCAACGTTTCGTGCTAAAAGCGAGCAGTTTATCAGGTCAACTCTAATTTATTAAACTCGTAAGTCATCAACATAGTAACAACAGAATGAATTCGCAGATCATTTTTAACACATAAAACTTATAGAATAAAATCAAGTGGATCAATCCACCGACCAAGGACATAAGCAACTTTACGAGATTGTGTTTACTAAATAATAAATAAAACATTAAACATAAAATGGTCAATAATTAAAATTTTTTTTAAATAACGCAGGACATAAACGTTCAACAAACAATTGACAAATATTCTGTAATCAAAAATTTATGAATGTCAAGGGAAAGAAAAGAATAAAAAGAATAATTAAAAATAAAAAAGTCAATTTTAATAATTACAAAATTTATATCTATAAATTAAGTAATAGTTTTTTATTAGCACGCACTAACTGTTTTTTTTTAAATCCTAAATATCTAGAAAACAAAAACGTTATGTGCAAAATGCTGAAATTGGTCAATTTTGGTTGTGAGGGGAACTCTTAATTAGTACAGGTTGAGACCCGCAAGTGCACCCTCTTGGCTGGGACAACAGCCCCCTTAAAAATAAATAAATAATTTAAATAAAACAAATGGTTAAAAACTGTATTCTGTGAAAGGTCAGTTTAACATGTTTTTGAGTAGGTAGTGGTTTTTGAATTCTACGATTAGTTTTTGAGAAAACCGCTATTTTGCAGCACAGCCCACGTTCATGTTTTTCTTAAACAATATTGTTGTTAAGCGCTTATTCTTAGTAGAATAAACGCCTCGGAATGTCAACTATAAAAAAAATAAATGTTTTGATGAAACTATGTTTCAACCACTGTTTAGAGTTTAACTTCAAATAATCAGTTAAACGTCAATTAATAAGTAAAGAAACACACCATAACTAAAAAAATGTAATGTCTTCAAAAATACAAATCGTATGATTTAAAACAGTTGATTTTTACAAGAGATGCTCGAAATGCGCATCCTTTTGTTCCAGTAATAAATTTGGTTTTAATATTTTTGTTTTAGTTTTTGAAATTTTTCTTGCGGAATTTGCTTGCATTCATCAACAATTTGTTGTCGTAAGTCCTCCAAATTAGCCGGTTGCGTTTTGTATATCACCTACTTCAAAAAGCCCCAGGGAAAAGAAATCTAAACTTTTCAAGTCTGGTGATGATGCTAGTCCCTCAATTGCACCACGTCTGTCAATCCGATGGTTCGGTAATCGGTTGTTAAGCCAATCACAAGCGGTTAACACATAATGTGACAAAGCTCGATCTTGTTGAAAGAAAAACTTATTTTTGTCCAACATTTGATTTGCTGATAATAATGATTCTCTATTTCTACGGTTATTAAAGAATATACGATGTTTCTTAACATATTCAAGTAAATGTCACCAGGTAGTGTCATTCATAAATATGGGCTTAATGACAACATTCCTAAGAATCCTTGATGAAACATTTAGTTTTTGGGGAGCTTGAGTATGACCTTCTCTGACAAAATGAAGATTCTCGTCGCTCCAGTAACGCACATTGTGTTTATTAACAGTACCATCTAAAATGAAGCTGTATTAATCACTTTTATTATCATTTTTACCAAGCTCCTGAATAATTTTCATTTTATAAGGATGGAACTTATGAATTTTTGTCGTTTTACGAACTGATGATTATAAAAACCCAGTAGTTTCAACAATCTGGCGCAAACAGTTAGTAGAATTGACAGTAACATGGCCTATTACCTCAACTTGAGTCATTTAATTTACCACTCTATTACCATGTTTTTTTAAATTTACTACCAATCTAGTGTTTCTAAATTTTTGTACAAGCTCTGTAACCCAAATGCTTATCTAGATACCTATCATTAAAAACCTTTGCACTAGCACATTTCTTTTAAGAACCATAAATAAAAATCGTTTTAACTCTTTCAGCAACTGAGTACACCATTTTCGCGCAAACGTGTACAGATTTACTTTAAAACTAAATAGTTGTCAACGTCAGTGTATAGGCTGCCTGGACTGTAAAAAACCGGTACTTTGTACACTAAATCCAGAATCGACAATTTAAATAGAATCATATAAGCCAGTACATAATAAGGCCAGTAGTTGTTTAGTTTAGCTAAGTTTTAAATAAAATCATAATTTTGACCATCTTACGTTAGAAGGCGTCTGCAATACTACGTATAACCAAGTTCTAGGGTTTAGACAATGACCGCTAGATGACGTACACCACGCCGTGTTTTCTTTAGTTGCACACTATAAAGCTAGAAGTTAAAACCGATGGTCTGTTCAATGTATTTGTAACAAACTGAATTAATTAGTTTTGTTGCCAAAAGGTGCTATAAATAAGTAAGTAGTGGCAAGTTAAAGCAAGCACTACAAACGCATGTATATCAACGGATTTTCCGTTTAGTCAGTGTAGGTATGCCGTTAACAAGCTAAGTTCTTTAAAGTGTTTTTACATTCGTTAGAGAAAACGGTTTAAAGCAGAATTTTTCTCAAGAGACTAGATTGGCAGGACGGAAATAGATGAGCTCATTCTACAAGAAATACATCGAGATATCTCAGCAAAGAGCCCAATCGTTGAATCCGGCTAAGGCTTAAAAAATAAATAACATGATTATAAACAACTATTTAAAAAGATTAAAACAAGGTTTGCTTAATTTAAACATAAAAAAAACTAGCCACAGTTTATTTATAACATTGATAAAAAAGGACGTCGTCTTACCGTTTATCATCAGCAACAAGTTCTAGCTAGAAAAGCGAGCAACAGAGTTCATCTTATTGCTCCAGAACACGCAGAAAAGGTTACGGTTGTTGCATGTATGCGAAATCGCTCTAGGACAATTCATTTTCTTTCAAAAAAAAGCGCCAAAAACCCGAATGAATAGATTTAATGCCACCGCGAGCGTCAATACAAATGACAATTTTACCAAGTATGAGACAATTTGTTGATAAGATTGTAATCGTTGCTGAAGTACATAATCCTACCCTTTTTTGATTACCGAGAAACACAAGCCATGAACTACAGCTGATCGATAAAGCTGTGTTTTGTCTTACCAGCTAATTTAATATTAGGTTTTCGAGCCGCAGAGATATATCCATATAATCGCGTTGACGAAACTTATGCGAGAAACGGCTACTCAAGATCACCAACCGTAAAATAATGATAGCAGCAAAAACGAGGCTTTTACGATTGATGACTCTAAGTGATCAGATTTTGAAATAATATCACTCACAGTTTTACGGAGCAAGTTATCTCCACTTTTACGTCAATTATCTTTTAAACCAAACATTTAACTCATCAATTCATTTCAACTTTGCTGTTCACGCGATTTCCAGTCTAGTCCTAAGCCGCTGGCCGATGCAAGCAATTACGAGTAGTGTTGAACTTTACTTGGATAACCAACAAAATTCACTAGTAGATCATGACATGTTTTTCAATTTCCATGTTTACTTCCAACATCTGAAATAAAAACTGCGACTACAAAAAGACGCAAGGCTTTACGTTCATCGACGTAAATAGTAACAAAACACCTATTCAATGCAGCACAGTTTAATAAAAATGTAACTAAAACATCATCGTCAAGAAGAATTAATAAGAACGCCGCCGCGGATAAAAAACGGCAAAAAAACAAAAAGAAAGAGAATCTTAGTATTGCTTTATTTGCGACAAAAATGACGTTTTGGTGGTGATGGCCTGTGTGAAGAAGACTTGACACCATTTGTATATAACAGTAATGGTTAGAGAAGCTTACATTTTTATTTATTATTATGTAAGTCTAAAGCTTTGATCATTGTTGTAAGAAGCCTAGAGTTATGTTTATTTTTTTATACCCAAATCAAAAATACATTTTTATATACTAGGCGTGTTTTTAAAGTAAGTATCGTTTCCAAATACTAAAAAAAAAAACTATGGAAGCGCCTGTTCTCGTTAACCTTTTCGTCAAATTTTTGCAACAAATCGACAGTAATGACAGAAAGTCGCTCTTGTTTATCGTCATGAACATTGTTGCTCTAACCCACTTCCTTACCATTCCATCACTCATAATGATTTCTCCATAAACTTTATAGATGCTTTCACGACTTTAGCACTAAGAAGACAGATTACAGCGGGCACTTCACAGTCAGCGGGATTTTCAATTAGCGGGGGCACTTTAAATACGTACAAAACAGTGTAAACACGGACCACTGTTGCCGTAATAACATCTGTGGCTTGTCAACAGATTAAATCACA
The DNA here is from genome assembly GCA_035610365.1 of Aquatica leii. Lineage (NCBI taxonomy): Eukaryota > Metazoa > Arthropoda > Insecta > Coleoptera > Lampyridae > Aquatica > Aquatica leii. The sequence continues at coordinate 86,061,410 of CM069436.1, read as the reverse complement.
ATGCGTATGCGCGGACTGCTAATAGCAGTGTTTCAGTAGCAAAACTTCGAAATGGTACTTACTTTAAAAGTATGCCTTGTATTTTTTAGACATTTGATATATTGGCCTTATTATGAACACACTGTTCTTAATATGGATAATGGTTACTACATCATTTTTTTAAAATTTGCTTTGTAATGCCATTTTAACACAGTTTTATAGTATAAGAATTCCTAAATGTTAAGGTAGCCATATGGGGTACATGTGCTTAGTTTAGCTAGTAAATATGTTTTAAATAAACCGTGGAAGTTAACCAAATTGCAAGACTTAGCAGAAGAACTAAATAGTGAAAGAGTGGTCAGTTCTACCCATGAGTAAACAGTACCATTTATCTAAAAAATCGGCGCATAGAAAATTTAATATTTAAAAAGAAAACAGTAGATGATTTACATAGTACCGTGTGAATCATGGTTTAATTTTTGTTTTTATTTTTGACTGTGAAAAAATTGCAGCTTCGTAACGAAATAGTAATCCGTCTTATTTTATCAAAAATTTTGATATAATTGGACATGTGAACCGTACCGATCTACAATCTTTTAACGATGGCGAATACAAATGACTTAACTATTAATTATTTACTATATTGCAGAGTGATAAAGGACGTGAATTTACACCGCCAATTATTAAAAAAATAATGGATTACTGACCTGAATGCAGAATAATTTATAGAAGACTTGGAAATATGCTCTAGCTTGGATGGCTGATAATAGTTCTACTTTCAGGTCACTTGAGCAGTGGTGTCAAAAAAAGACTTCGTCACATTGTATAATATAAAGAACGCCATATCGAGCAGTATTAGGAATTAATCCGCAAACAGGATTAAATTCCACTAATTTGCTAAAATGGATAAATAAACAATTGCGCACTAAAGTATATCTGGAAAATATTTACATTAAAACTGCTCCACAAAATAAAACACCGCCCACTAATAAAGAGAATGAGCTATTTTCCGAAGAAAGCTCTCGGGAAGGAAATCTTGGAATGGAGTACTTGACGAAATAGACAAAACTGCACCAAAATTTGCTGTATATGCTAAAGAGGCATTTCTGTGTGTAATCTGTAAAAACAATGTAAATTTCATATGTTCATGTACAGTCATAGTCATTGGAAATGTCTCTAAAATGAGCAATACCGCACGTTCAGTCACAATCTAATAGTATTAATCGTATTTATACCTGTAAATAATATTTTAAGGTTATGGTTTTTTTTGTCGTATAAATACAAAAAAGTGATTACCATTATAATTTTGTATGTATTTTTCAAATCATACGAAATGTGACTATGTGAAACAAAAATTTAAATAAAGTACATTATATTGGACAAATATTTATTTCACTTTATTTATAAATACTTTTGCACATACAGCGAAATATTAATAGCATCTACGTAAAATTGTTTTTATAAAATCAGTAATTAGATTATTATTTATAATTTACCTTAATTTTATACGTTCAAAATTTTACTATCAATAAGTATGTACCTAAAATTATAGAAAGAAATGTGTTTTTTTATTCGCATAAAAATATAAATAGGGCCATAAAAGTAATACTATTTTCTTATGGTTTGAGAAATACATGTAAAATTTAGTAATGCTAATCCCTTTTTTATTTACAAGACAAAAGAACACATAACCTCAAAGTATATTTACAAGTATAAATACTGGTAATACTATTAGAATGTGACTGAAAATGCGGTAATGTTCATTTTAGGGACATTTTCAATGACTATGGCTGTACATACAATGGTTTATCCAGTACAACATCAGTTATGTAATATCTTTATTGTACTAACAACAAAACTATATCCAAGAAAAGATCTACATCTTACGCAGAACAGAATAAAGCAGCTTCAAAAATACCACTAATAAAAAGTTTAAAAATCTCGAATACCTGTTTTACTGTTGCTGTTTCAAAAGTTAGCAGAGAACCTTTTAATTCCCAAAATGTATTGCGTAAGATAATTGATATCAAGAAGGATCATAAAAAACTGGTTTTTAAGAAATGACATTCAAGAATTCGAAAAAATTTTTGTAGATGAAATACCGCAATTTTTTATTACTTTTAGAGAAGCAGTTCCAAAGCACTCAAGATTTGGTTGTCAATGTTTCCAAAAGTATGCATGTGAAGCAAGTAAAAGAGAACGAATAACTAGAAAATGTGTGTGCCATAAAAATAGTTTTTTGTCAAAATGTCATAGTAGTGTCATTTGTGCAGACAAATAAATTTTTTATACTTATTCAGGTTAAAAATATTAATTTAGTTTTTGGATCTTTATGTTGAAGATAAACTTGAATTTATTTATATTTTTCATAATTTACAAAATGCCGGTTTCTTTATAACGCCTAGGCGTTAGCATTTATATGTTTAGGTAGTCATTCATTTTCTCGTTGACCGTAATCACTTCTAGATCCTTGTAGATGTCATCATTTTTAATGTATCATGGAGCGCTGAAAATGCTGCGCAGTGCCTGGTTTTGAAAAGTTTGTAAATATTTGACATTAGTTTTTTTTGTGCGACCCCAGAATTGCACACTGTAAGTCCAAACCAGTTTTAGAACTTGTTTGTACAACATTACCGTATTATGAAGTGACAACTCAAAATGCCTTTCTAGTAAACGCCATATTTTCTTAAATCGAATGCAGTTTTTCTTGTTTTTTTTCATGTTTTTCCATCTGAGCTTGACGTTAAATGTGAAGCTTAGTTATTTGGCAGTGTTAGCATAAAAGATAATTTGTTGGCTGATTACTAAATAAGTAGAACTAAATTGCTTTTTGCCACGCATTCCAAAGGTTGAAATGATTTTAAGTTTTTAATTGGTTTTCCTAAAAAAGATTCAGGTTTTGCTGATATAATAAAATTTCAGCTAGTGTTAGAAGTCGTTGTATTAGCGGGAAAATACTTATTTTGCTGCTGTGTGTATATTTGGACTATTGCAAAATGATTAACTTGTGATCTTACCGACAATGTCAATGCAAATGTGAAAATGCCACCAGAGTGAACCACTAAACGGTCGTTTCGCTTTTTTGGGGCTTTTCAGCAGTAAGAAAACACTTTTCTAAATACATTGACCAATTTATAGCTGTATATTAATAAATGATGTTAGTAACATAAGTGAAATAACATAGTATTGTAGTTTTAGCCCGCTACTAACTCAAAACTTATTTGAATTAAGCGGGTAAAAATCATCTTCTAACGTTTCCATCTCTATAGTCATTTACACACTATTAAAAATTAATTTCAATTTAACGTTAAATAAATGTAACAAAAATGTTTTAAAATATTATACTCTAGAATCTTAGAACAGTATTTGTGCGTACATCAAAAACTTTTGTCATTTTTAAAAATATTAAATTTTAACCAACTACTTACTCTAATTCGAACAACTAAATTCAAAAATTTTTCAGTAAACCTTTATGAATATTTAATAATAATCAAATATGTTTTTTATTAACAAATATTCAAACAAACAACGCTGAGTGTAACGTTAGAAGACAGCTACGATTGCATTACGTTTCTTTCTAATCCACAGTTACCGTGTATGTAATTCCATTAATGTCTATCATATTCAATAGCGTAACGCTGTATACGACTGTTTTTTTTTCGTTTTATTAGGTTAACACTGCACGTGTTTGTATAAATCCAATTAGTTTTATATTTTACTGTAACAAATATTTCAGTTAAAAAAAAGATAAAAAAAATAAAATAATATCTAGAAAAAAACTGAACTTTCGTTTACTCGAGAAGCAACTTAATAAATTTATTAAGATACGGCCGTAATAAAAAAGTTTATTTTTGTTGTAAATAATAACAATGAATGTAAGTTGTGTTAAATGAGATGCGTTTAAATATAAAATTAATACTTAACACTAAAATCTAAATTAAGTCAAAAAATAAAAATTTTGGTAAGCCCTTTTTTTGTACGTTTTTAAAAATGTATTTTACATTCTTCGATCTACGAAAAGCATATGGTGGTACTGTACTATAAAAAGAAGTTTGAAACTACATGAAGAAGATCAAAATACTTTAGATGATCAACTCAGTAAAACATATGTGTAAATACGACAGAACAGCAGCTATAAATGGAAGGAAAATTACAAACAATTTTCAAACAGCAAAGAGACTGCTGCAAAAATGTTCCACGTCACTCATATTATTTAAATATTTATATGAAACGCAAATACTCATCAGAGACCACCATTTGTGCGGTGAGGTTTGCACACAATCAGATGGTTATAACACAGTAATAAAGATAATTGTTTTAGAGCACGTTATCTTTAAAGAAAAAGCAGGAAATTTTAAAGTAGAAGAAGACATGTTTTTGCTGCACGACGGTCGGTCATCAAAGTAAAAGATGTCGCAAACGTGCGAGGTGCGTTGTTTGCAATAAACAACACGCTGTTATTCTGTGTAGAAAATTAGCTGACTTTCAAAAAATAAATATTAGTGCTCAGCCTGCCAGTGAAGAAATACACAAAGACAAAACATTACTGAATTTTACAGAAACGCATGTTATTTTGCAAACATTGAGGGTTATTATACATTGTTCGAGAGAAGTGCGGGCGGTTATTGACACGCAAACTTTCTACTTGTTGCGCGAAGTTGCTGAACATCTTCAGTGTGTTACCAAAAGAAGTGTAAAGGTCATTCATGCATTGTTTGGTGGCGTTAGCAGTATTGATCAACAGCATTCCTGTTACGATATAAGGTTAATTAGTTTGGATGGCAAATATGCGTTTACTTTTGAATCAATAGACTACAATATTATTTGTAGTAACGTTGCACCAGTTTAGACAATGTTAGGTGTTCAACTGACTGATTTGAATTGTGTAGGTCCTTTTGAATTATTGATCGGCGCTGATGTGGCTAGAAAGTTGTACACGGGCAGGTGTCATCAGTTAAAATGGTCATGTGGTTTTTGAGATATTGTTAGATTGGACCATTATGGGTAAAATAGCAAGCATGAATAGTGGCGTTAGTACTATTATGATTGTGACGGTAAAGAAATTATGGGAATTTCATGTATTGGGGATAGAAGCACCTTCTAATTTAGTATCCAAAAAAGAAAGAGACAAAGAGCCGTATTCAAATTTTTTGATCAAACCGTAGCTGTCAAAGAAGATAGTCGTTACAAAGTTTTCTTGGATCAAAGGACATTCACCATTACTATCTAATTATATGTTAAGCAAAAAGCGACTTGATTCTACCAAAAAGAAACTAAAAAAAAAATGGTATGTTTTTGAAATATAGTAAAAGAAGAAGAAGTTAAAAGAAGACATTATCGAGCTGGTGTCAGATGTTGACTTTCCTATAAGGAATGACCAAGGAATAATAAATATATTATCACTTTAATAAAAACAATTAATACGTTTACTTATGTTTCTTTACTGATAAAAATTAATCGTCGTTAATATAAAATTATAAATAAAAAACACATAAGCCGCATTGGGATTTGAACTTTCGTACGTCGCGTCGCGTCGGTGATGTCACTAAACCAAAGTGACCTACTCATATGTTTTTTACATCCGCATTTTAAACTAAGCCTTTTACCACGCGATAAATTTTTGAAAATATTTTTGATATTTCTTATTAAATCTGGAAAATAATTACGCAAAACGTTCTCTGGCACACATTGTCATATGTTCTGATAGTGGAAATATTTTTAAAACACTTTGGGGACATATAAATCGAAATTTTCAAATTCACTATGTAAATCTGTATGCTTCAAAATTTCCGGGACCCACGGTATAAACAAGTCAAAAAAATATAGAGAAAAACTATTATTCTTAACGTATCTTGCTTTCCCTTTTCTATAAAAAAATTGTCGTAGGCAAGACTCGAACTTAGGATTATATATGGAATTCACTTTAAATTATAAATGAAATATCTAATAAACTGTTAAACTGTTAATGTTAAGAAAATTTTTTATTTGAATAAATTGTTAGGAAGAATCAATTCTATAAAAAACTGTAAAAATAATTCGAATAATACTTACAAAATTATATAAGAAAAACTGTTAAAAATGGCGGAAACACCCATTTCCGGTTTTTTTATCAGACCCATCTTTTGATAGAACTGAGAGAATATGAAAAGCCAGCTCTATACCAAATTTTAACTAGGATTTTTGGTTCGAAAGTTATTGTGGGTACATCGTTACACACAGACACACACACACACAAACTAATTTTTTTGTCAAATTTACATTTTTCCAATTTAGGAGACCTTGAAACGTGAAGCTATGCAATAAAAATTTTTTGAAAAAAAATTGCGATCCCTATCCTTTCTTTATAGGAAAGTAAAAATATGGAGCATATTTGCCGCACAGACCTGTTTCTAAAGAGAATAGTACCACAAAAGTTCGACCAGCGTTTGATGCTTTGGCGAGGAAAAGGGCTCATCCATTTTAAGGCCAGTGTCTGGAGAAGGGACTGAACTTTATTAAACTCATTCCGTCAATTATGTTGAAATTTAGAATGGTGAAGCTAGGTGTCATTTCGATTTTGCAGATTGGATTGAGTCAAACCGATAGGGACCGTTTGCAGTTTTTGTGGCAAACTGAAGATGGTAAAGAACTTACATTTCAAAAGGGTAGTATTCGGGGTTAATTGTAGTCTTTTTTTGCTGGAAGCTACAATCAACCATTATTTAGAGTGTTGTGCGCGTGGACTTGGTTCGATTTCGTTTGATTGTTCCAAAAACATTATTTACAAATTGCGTAAAAGTTTTAATGTAGACAATTGTGTAACCAGTGTGTCGGGTGTAACTGAACTTTCCGAATTTATTCGCGAGGCGACGAAGGCGATGGCCAATTTTTTTTTGGGTTTTTGGGTAGATCTAAAATTTTGGGGACAACAATAGTGCTGAGCATGTGTTAGGACAAGCAAAGTGATAAGTTGCTTGTTTCGGGTGTGATCGAAGTTAATGATCAAATCGTTACGAAAAAGGTTATACTTTCAACGGCTCAACGCATTTTTGACCCATTTGGATTTACGTGTCCCACCACAATACTGCCAAAACTACTCCTGCAACAGTTATGAAAAGATGATGATGATGATATGATAGATGATATAAGCAAAGAATCATTTGTTAAATGGCAAACTGAACTGCCGACACTTTTCCGTTTTAAAATGGCGAGATGGATATTGGGTGGTACAAGTTAAGCCAATAATGTTAGTTTACACGTTTTTCGCGATGCCAGCAAAGACTAAGGGTTTTTTTTTATTTACGAATAGCACTGTTGGACAACATCCACGTTAATTTGACTAAAACGAAATCTCGTATAGCGCCCTTGAAGAAGTTGTCGATTCCTAGGCTAGAACTTTTCGCTTCGATGTGGATTTCTCGAGAATTAGAAAAGATATTTTTGGAGTGACTCCTCTACGGTTTTGACCTGGATTAGAAATGAAGAAGAGTGGGCTATCTTTGTTTGGAATAGAGTTCATGAGATTCGAAAGTTGACATCGATAGAAAATTGGAGGTACGTCCCTGGTGTGATAAATCCTGCGGATCTACCATCTCGCGGGTATTCACCGAATTATCTTTCCAGGTTGAAATGTTGGGAGGGACCCAATTGGCTATGCGCTAGTGAAGCGGAGTGGATTAGAGAAAGTTTTGTACTAGATGAAAAAGATAAAGTTGTAGTTAATCAAGAGCGAAAAAAAAGTTAGTTTCGGCTATGATGTGCCAAGATGTTAAAATTTGGTATGGACGTTACTTTTTCAAATATGAGAAAATTGTACGGATCATAATTTAGATGCTTTGCTTTGGTTATAACTGCAAAAATTCGTCCAATAAAATTCAAAAACTAATTTAAAAAAATCCTTAGCTGGTAAATATGATAAGAAACTGGTGTCTCTAAATATTTTTGAAGATAAAAATGGGGTAATTAGAATTTGCAGTATAATTTCTAACCGAGAAGATACATATGCTTTTTGTTTACCGTCTGTGTTACCTGATAAACATGATGTAGTGTATCGATTGAGTTATAAATTACATATTTCTTCTTGTCATATTGGAGTGCAAGGGTTGCTATCGTTGTTACAAAAAAAAATATTGGGTGATTAGAAGAAGACGAGTTCTAAAGCAATGTGTGACATGTCACAGATAAGGTGGCAAGAATATAGAAGTGATTCCTCCTCTCTTCCCCATTAACGTGTGAGAGATGCAGCTACGTTCCAAATTATGGGTATAGATTTGGCTGGTCCATTTTTTTTATATTAGACATCCCAGACTTTTATTAACATTTAGATTGATACTAGTGTTTTTTACAAGTGCTCAAAACTTTGTTTCATTTGTTATGGTAATTTAAAGGCCACAAATTTTGCATTCTTGAAAAAAAAAATCAAAAAACAATCTAAATCTACAATAATTTTTTATCTACAGTATTTGGTGAGACTTATAACAAAGGGTATAAAAAAATCTAATAATCTTTATATTTTATACAGGGTGTTCTTAATAACGATTTGAAAACAACACAAATTTTTTAAATGGAATACGCTGAATATTATTTGGCTGTTTTTTTGCAGAATTCATAAGGATTTTTTTGTTTTTTGTAATACAAGCATATAAGTCTTTTTCAGCCGTTTTCAAAGTAATTGTAAACTTCATATAATATCAGGTAATGTAGATTAGTTTTTCCTTTAATGTTGATTTAACTAAGTAGAATATTTTACTGTTTTTCGATAGAAGGACCAAATAAACCACTCAAAATTTTTTTATGGTAACGTTTTATGCTCAAAATAACATTAGTTGTTATGTTCAATATTTCTGTGTTATTTGATTCTAACTAATATATTTCAGTGGCCTGAAGAAGTGCGCGCACCGTTCACGAAACGTTGCCATAAAAAAATCTTGAGTGGTTTATTTGCTCCTCTTATCGAAGGACAGTAAAATACGCTACTTAATTAAATAATTTTTTGCAATTTAAAAAAAAACAATCGATCAAAAATTGAAAACCAAAACTTCTATATTTTAAAATGTAAAAATAATAGTATTTATTTTGTTTTTTAAATAAACTTAAAAATTAGAAAACATGTAATTTGAACTTTCTAAACTTTTACCGGTTTCAAAATCTCTACACTGCGCAACTTTGTCTTGGACACACTGCATAATGTTTTATTTGTTAAAAACTGTAAAATGACCATTTAAAAACATGTTAGAATCAAACTTTATAATTATTGTATTTATAGCATTGTAGTACAACCGACAAAAAATATTAAACAAAACAGTTTGTTTTTTAAATTTTTGTTCATTAATTAATTTTTTTAAATTATTTGATTTATATAAAAAAAAAGTAACATTTTACTAAAATATGTTACAACAAATATTTTTTCGATTTCACAAAAACCGACAAGTTATTAGTATGCGTTCGGGATTACTTTCAATCCCCAAAAGTAATATTTGATAAACCTGCGCGTATCTTAACCTTTATTTAGCTTTGTTTCTGTTATAACATTGAAAACATACGACAGAATGTATGTGTATAAACCGTAACAGTTATTATTCTTATCGTCCTTATGTTTTAATCGAAACTTTATAGCAAAGTCTTAAACGTATTAAGCATCGTACCGTAACGTATCTATGGATTAGACCTAAGAAATTGTGGCTTTAATGTAGTATCCAACTGTAAATAATTTGATCAAACGTGTTTAAATTTATTTTATTAACAAATTTGTGTGTTATTTTGTGTAAAAAATAATTACATTAGTACTGTAACAAAATGTATACTTGACGTTTATAATAATTCAAAATAATTTTATATATTTGTAAATCAAAAAAAAAAAAGTTTCATCATTAATTTCGCAATTTAAATTATTGGTCGCAGTAAATTAAAAAAGTATCTGATAAACCCTTGGGTTTAACCATAATAATCCCTAATCCTCTTAATTATGTACATAAATTCGTACAAACAATTTTTATTGCAGATTTATTAAAAAAGATTAAATATGCTAAAACCATATATTCCATTTAATTGTTTTACTACAGTTAAAATTAAAAAAAAAATTCCTTTTTTTTGCTTTCAACAAAGCGATATTTTAGAATTAAATTATTAATTTAGCCTGTCAATTGTTGGCCTAACCAAAACCGACTTTTAACAACTGTTGGGTGCACGATAATGTTACAATTTAGTTAGAAATTACGACGGTTGGTATAACTTAAATGTAAAATTTCACAAATTTTTGTTCTAACGTTCTGTAATTACATACGACTTACATGTACGCAGAAGTATGAAATTCAAGGTACTAATAAAATAAAAAAAACTAACTATTTGAATATTAGAATTAGAATAAATAAAATAATATTGAAACTAATATTAAGTTTGTAGACGTCTAAGAAATAAATAATTTAAACATAACGTAATGATTAAAAATAAGCAAATTTTACATGTACAAGTAATAATTAATTATTAACAGTTATAACTATAATAAATAATTTTTGAAAAGTTTAGTCAAATCAAACATTTGTGTTAGCCATCGGTGCTATATTCGTCGTGACCTAATTCCAAATATTTTAAGTACATCCACTGTGATGGACAGGAAATTATTAGTTAATTACGAATGTAACGTAATTTATTCGGCACAGGGTAAGATATTTGCATCCGGTTTATTAGGATTCCTTTGTAATTTCTGTATTAATTTGATATCCGTTTTGCCACGCTTCGATCACATGTTCGATTTAATAAAAGGAGAATAAAGAATTAATACTATTGATAAATACCGTCACCGAACGCTTAAGATTTTGGAAGGCATATTATCCACAACGAAAACGAAGTCTTGACCAAAATTTACCTTTGAGATGTTATTTCTTATACACCAGTCGATTGCGTTACCACCCACCTGTTCGTAATCGCAAATAACAGCATTCGATACAACGGGTTTTTATATCTCATTTAATTTATTATTATTAACGATTTTGTAGCTTCCTATCTTCGTGAGTTATTGTGTAACACGATTTGCTATTCAATATCTATTCCAGGCTACTACCGGGGAAAACGTTTTCTTCGAACAAGTAGGTACTGGATTTATAAGTTTATTTAATTATTTTATTGCTGTCAGAAAAGTCACTCACGGAACTTTGGCTAATGTTAATTTCCGTAATTACGTTTACTGTTACAATACCATTAAGGTAATTTCATTAATCATTTTGTGTGTATCGCATGCTGTGTACAAACAATATTTATTACGAAATTTTCTTCGCTATTCGCTTCGACTTAACCTATGTGTTGTGTGCTGCCGATACTTCTGGCATTTGAGTAAGATCACGTCAAGTGGACCCTGTATTTTCCACTTGATCATAAAAATTAAGTTCATGTACTTTTTTCATAAGTAGTTGCCATGAAAAATTGATCCCCTAAACGATTTTTAAAAATTTTAATTTAAACAATATTTTTTTTTACAATGAAAATTTTAGGTACTTTTAATTAAAAAATAAATTTTAAATCAACCGTTAAAGATAAAGTAATGAAATTTTCAGGATTTATCGTCAAATATTTATATTTTAATAAAATGTTAACAACTAAAAGTTATTTGTTTATTATCATACTGTTAATTAACTTTTAAGTAAACAAATGAAAATTTCAATGATTTCTCGGTAAAAATATGAAGTTTTTTTTTATTAGTTAAATGCATTATTTATTTAAGTTTAAGATTCCGGAAGAAAATTTCACTGCTCGCGATTAGTTTAAACAATATAAATTTATTTATCACGGCGCGCCGGGCGTCAAGCGCTGTCAAGAGCACCAGGCGGCCGAGCGTCAGACTACATTGCAGCTTCGGTTAATTATAATTATAAATAACAATTAAGAATGTAATCTTCGAACGAATTTTATCAATATTATAACTAAAACACATAAATTAATTCTGTTATTAAACAAAAACAAGAAAAACGAACTAGTAATTAAATATATTAAAATTTGTGAACTCTCGTTATCTTTATATTATTTTTAAACTATTTGTAAAAACTTTTTCATCTTCCGACACAAGCTTACATTGCAGTGAGACATCATCCAACTGTTTGTAATAATGGAATTGACGAATATTTTTTATCGTCACTGCCCGTTCGAATCGTTGTTTGTACTTTTCTTCGTGTAAATCGCGATCTTTCTGGTCACAGAAAACAAAATTACCTTTTTTAAATGAATTTTCCGCCCATTGGAAAAAAGAACGTGGTGTCGTTATGTGATTATTATGGTCACGTTAAAGGCTAGCACGATAAGCCTGTCTTTTGACAATTCCTGCTAAGCCGTCACACGCTCCTTTGCCATCAGATTTAGCGCAAAAAATCCACTCTACTTTAACTCCAAAATCATTTGTGTGATTTATTAAGTTGGCAAAGTTATATTTATGTTTATATTTCGGAAAAGTATTTAATTTTTTTAACATTTTCGGCGCCAAATTAATTTTTTTAAAATTCAATCAGTTTTGTATTAAAGAGATTTACCGAACTTGCGTCGTGACTTTCTCTGAAATCACTACAAAATCCGTCCGTCAATAATTTAAATTTTTTAATGACGAAGTCAACTTCTGGACACTTCTTACACATCGAAACAAAACATGATGATGTAGGTTGCACGCAAACAGAGCTTTGAATCAAGTTATTTAAGCTTTCAGAGAAATTAATTTCTTTTTTTTTTTAGTCCGTGTAATTGTAATTTTACATTTTGGTGAATTTTGCATACACATACATTGTGTGTTCTGCTTTTTCCAGCTGAAATGCATTCCCGTGGTCGTAAAGTTTGAAATTTAATTGATTATTTATTTATTTTCGCTGTTTAATGTAATGATCAAAAATGATTTAATTGCATTATTTATATAAGTTTAAAAAAAATAAAATAAAGATTAACGAGAGTTCGAAATTTTAATATATTTAATTACTAGTTCGTTTTTCTTGTTTTTGTTTAATAACAGAGAATTAATTCATGCGTTTCAGTTATAATATTGATAATAATAATAATAAAATTCGTTCGAAGATTACATTCTTAATTGTTATTTATAATTATAATTAACCGAAGCTGCAATGTAGTCTGACGCTCGGCCGCCTGGTGCTCTTGACAGCGCTTGACGCCCGGCGCGCCGTCATAAATAAATTTATATTGTTTAAACTAATCGCGAGCAGTGAAATTTTTTTCCGGAATCTTAAACTTAAATAAATAACGCATTTAACTAATAAAAAAAAACTTCATATTTTTACCGAGAAATCATTGAAATTTTCATTTGTTTACTTAAAAGTTAATTAACAATATGATAATAAACAAATAACTTTTAGTTGTTAATATTTTATTAAAATATAAATAGTTGACGATAAATCCTAAAAATTTCATTACTTTATCTTTAACGGTTGATTTAAAATTTATTTTTTAATTAAAAGTACCTAAAATTTTCATTGTAAAAAAAAATATTGTTTACATTAAAATTTTTAAAAATCGTTTGGGGGATCAATTTTTCATTGCAACTACTTATGAAAAAAGTACATGGACTTAATTTTTATGATCAAGTGAAAAATAGAGGGTCCACTTGACGTGATGTTACTCATTTATGAATTGAGAAATTAGATATACTCCTGTTAATCTTCTATGTTACTAAATTAAAGTTTTTATACCTGTTAATCTTTCTTTTATGGTAACATACCTTTCTCTTTTAATGGTGGTTACCCGAACACCAGAGTAACAAGGATTACAAACCTAAAAATTCGTTACAAGTTTGAACCGTCTGTCTTGATCGAGGCAGAAGTGTTAATTTTAAATGATCTGGCGCCCTTAATTATAATTCACTTGAACCTTCCCTATCTCCGAGTGTGCGAGTTAGCCGTGCAAGGTTCGTAAGACCTAAAGCTTGTAACATGGTTTTTAGAGATGACTGAGAAGTTTAACCATACGACCACCATATACCTTAAATTAATAGTGGACGAAGCAGTCAATTACAATAATTGTAGGGTGTACCGGAAAAACGTAAAATAACAACAAACCATTTTAAACATTAATGACCTTGAGTGAAATTTTATACTATAAATTTACTATACATTTACATACTATTAATTAACTTGTTTAACAAAATAACGTTGAATATAGAAAACAGACACAGTTAGAAAATACAAAAAAACAGCAGTTGGAGTGGGTTTTGTAGTACACAAGAGAATAAAAAATTTAAAACATACTTAATTAGCAATGTTGGTTGTTGAAGTAACATCTTTTTTAGTAATCGATTGTATTTACAATAAAAACAACAACGGTTTTTCAACTGTGCCAAAACAAACAACAAAATAGCTTTGTGGTTGTTTATGTTTAAGACAATTTTACAAAAAATCGTAAACCATACGAATTTACAAGGTAAATGGGTCTATCGTGACAAATCAAAGGAATAGCAAAATATTGTTTTTATTGGCTTGCTTATTCAAGCACGAGTAGAAAAAAGTTGGGAATTTGCCAAACCCATATATTGAGCAAATGTATGTTAGCTTACCTATACAAAAAAATCCGATATATAAGGTTTGATGATAAGAGAAAACGCAAAACGCGTCTAGAAACTGACAAATTATTCATCATTTTAGGCTGAACCTTACAATATATAATATATACAATATATAATATTTGTTAGAAAAAGACATGACCGTAGTCGACACAGTAAAACAAAATAAACGAGATATACCAAAAGAATTAAAACCGTGTAGGGATTGCCCAGTTTGTTCTTTAATGATTCATTTTAGAAACAATGTTACTATGGTAAGCTAGGTTCTTACAGAAAGATAAATGTGTAATGCACTAGCAATTAACCCACAACAAGGTAACTTAGTGGAACAGGAAGCTTGACAAAACAAGAGCACGCACAAAAAAGTTATTAAACACAGCTTAAAAAACAGGAGGCTTGTATGAATCCAGAACCAGCTTCACGACATACAACATTATCTTTTTGAGAAAGTACAGTACAGACGCAGAAAACGAGTCTACAAAAAAATCTGAGCAAGGACCGTACTAGAAATATCAGTTCTATACTGACCAAAATAGCAAAGTTTACAGACTCAGCTAAAGGTACTCTACAGGAACTTATGTAAAAACACTTCTCAGGTTCATCGGTAACTGAAGTTCCTAAGTACTAGAGACCTAGAGGTACCAAGCAAACAAGCACCTAAAAGATAGTGCGATATAAAATTTTGAAAATCTAAAATAGAGTAGCAATACTCTTTTACTCCCTAAAAGCTGATGGTATTTATCCCATCATGTTGCAAAAGAGCTTTGCTGCTTTGCAAAACACAATATGTGAAATTATCAGTTTATCATTCTTGCATATACCAAATAGCTGGCAAATTGTCAAAATAGAATTTAGAATTTAAAAAGCCAAAAAGTCCTAGGTACGCCCTACAAAATCTTACAGACCAATAAACTTTACTTCCTTCAGTACCTTCATCTTAAAACTACTTGAAAATGTAGTTGACGAGTATATACGGAATGGAGTACTGAACTAAAAGCTTTGCTTCTGCACCAAAACCAGTATGGATACCAATATAGAAAATTTTGCAATCTAGCAATTTGCCAACTAGTAATCAAATGCAAAAATGCAATCCAATACAATAATAGCACAGCTCAACACACATTTTGGTGCCAGGGTTTTTGTAACTATTTTTAGGTAAGTTTTGGGTGCAGAATCCAAAACTGCCTTCAGATTTGGTCTATCAGATCTAGTTTTTGAGATATTGTATTTTGACCTTTTTTTTTTATAAAGAAATAGTCTAGTTTTTTAACTTTTATACTTTTTACGTTATTACTAATACTATCTGCTTCAAGTGCTAGTAAAAAAACACATAAAATCCAAAGTAATGTATTTATTTCACAAAATAAACAAATAAGTTTATAAATTATATTTACATATCATTTAAAAATTTTCTTTTATATGACTTTCTAGCATAGTAGTTATTAGGACAGTCTTGCTGAAGACTCCAGCAGTAGTCGGCCATTATATGGGTATCCCATCTTCCTTGATATCGATCTTCCATAGTTTCAATGTCTTGATAGAATCTTTTCTCCTGTTCTTCACTAAAATCACCTAGGTTTTCTGGAAACCGATCTAAGTGGCTGTAGAGGTAGTGAACTTTTATGCTCATGTTGCAGCCGAGTATATTGAAATTTGAAGGCAAATTATCCACTAATTCTATATAATTTTTTGCCTTATAATTTCCCAGAAAATTTTATACAACTTGAACAAATGAACACCAAGCGTTAGATTCAATTTCATTCATTGATACGGTAAATTGTGGATCTTTAATAAGCTGCCTTATCTGAGGGCCATCGAATATTCCGGCTTTCAGTTTTTCCGTGCTAATCTCAAAAAATTTACGAATCAAGTAGCCAAAACAAAGTCCATCGCGATTTAAAGCCTTTACAAATTGCTTCATAAGCCCCAACTTGATATGCAAAGGTGGAAATACGATTTTGTCTCTCGCAACCAAAGGTTCATTGATTACATTTTGCTTTCCTTGAATCATAACATTTCTTAAAGGCCAATTTCTGTTAACCGAATGCTGATCCTTAGCTCTGCTGTCCCAAAGACATAAAAAACAAGGATATTTTGTATATCCACTTTGCTATCTAAGGAGGAAGTTCACCATTTTTAGATCGACACAAATCACCTACTGATGTTCTTCATACTTATTTTTTTCAGGACTAGTGATATTGCCTCGTATTCCCGCTTCATACTGGTAGAATGACCAATGGGTATTGAGCCATATTTATTACCATTGTGTAAAAGCACAGATTTCAAACTTCGTCTATAAAAAGGCGCCATTCGTCTGGTGTGTATTCCGACAAACCCATTTTTGTAAGAGTCCTTTTATATCGTTACAGAATACCAGGTTAAAAGGGCAGCAGATCCTTATCTCTTCTACGATAAAATGTAATATTGATATGTGGCTGCAGTAGATTCTTTTCATTTAATCTGGAAGCGAGTAATTCAGACGATTCCTTTAAAAGATTCAGGTCTCTAATGAGATCGTTCAGTTGAAATGTTGCGGACTTGATAAATCTGCTTCAAAATCACTGTCGTTTTCTGATTTCATACACTGAATTTCATCAAACTTGCGTAGTTCTGCATCATCTTCCGGGAGCGAAGGCAGACTGCTGAATGATGGAATGGGTATTTCTACACTATGCAGTACAGGCCTCTTTGCTGAATCTAGATCAGAATATGGCCATTTCTGTCTATTGTTCCGATTGATTCCTTTGATGTTCACGAGACAAAAATAGCAGCCATCGTGATGGTTTCTTGGTTGACGCAGATGTTCAATACATGTTTTACATACGAAATGTGGAGCCCAAGATTTATCCTGGTCACCCAAGTGAACGCCAAAATAGGCCAGATAACTTCTTCTCACACAATCAGAAATAGGCTTTCTACTTTCTTTAAAAGTGTACTCGCCACATACATAGCAAAAAACGTCTCGATGATTCACACAACTACGTTTGCTTCTGAATGCCATGGTTTTAATTAAATGTATGTTTTATCACTGAATAACACCAAATGATACCACAACTTCAGCTACGTAAACTAAATAGGTAAATGTACTTCGTAAAGTAAAGATACGAGTTAATATAGCTGTGTGTTAATTAGGTTTGATGGAAGTAATTATAAGAATGTTGGGTTTTACACAAATGAATAAATACCAAATAACTCAAACTGGCTAATTATTTTCTAATTTCTTTATATAAACTGTACCTCGTAAAGCAAAGATTTTTGATATTTGCGAGGTAATACGACGAATTAATTAGATTTTGATAGGGGTATAGGGATGTCGGGTTTTACAGTAATGAATAATACCAAGTAACTCAAACTAGCTCATTAGATTTTAATTATTTAGGTAGGAAATTTCACTTTTGGCCTCTAAAGATATCACTATTTTAATATTTTTGCGTTTTATTAGAATTAATACCAATTAGCCCATATCTCAAAAACTGGAGCTGCTACGAAAAAAAGCCAGGTATTTTTGGAATCAGCACATCACAAATATTCAAAATCAGTTCTTACTTTTTTGGAACCAAGACAAAAATTTTATTTTGTCGGGCTGTGTAGTCAATTAGGTGCTTTTAATGTGTTTTAGAAGCAAGAAAACATTTTATTGACATTCTTGGTCCGCCTAAGGTTCAAAAGTAACTGACGCCAAGAAAAAAAATGTTTATTGTGACCAACCCATATTGACCGTAAAAGCAGACTGATTTGTTTCAAAAGCAGCATTTGCAATGAACAAAAGTGTTAGAGTATGCGGTAACTGTTACGAAAAACTAACTTTTTTATATACTTGTCACCAAAAAGAAAACACTGAAACTATATAATTGTTTTGGTCATATGTATGGCCAATGCCGACAAAAGAGATAAACGACCTTATGTATTCGGTGCGTTGGGAACCTATTGTAGTGAAAGCTAACTAAAGTGTAAAGGAATTATAACGTTTCGGTTAAAAACTAACAGTAATACAGCCATCTAGTAATATGGATCTTATTATAAAATTGTAACCGTGTTGTCACTTACGTTCTTGGTTTTAACAAGCACCTTAAATAACGAAAAACCAATTAAAAAATTTTACCGAAATATATATAAAAACTTTTTACTTTCAAACCGCGTTTCATATTTTCTTATTTCACAAAATTCACAAAACTTAAAAATACTTGAAGTATTGACAGTCATTACAGTAGCCGTCTCGATTCACTAGTCTTCCGGAACGTGCGTTTTTATACTGGTGTTAAATCGATACCATTGTCTGTTGAAATGATCGTATTTCTAAACATTGTTGGTTTTTGTTTAGTCTGGGCCAGAAATTCCGAGATTTATCTTAAAGTTTTCCCTCCATTTTTAGTGTTGAAAATACTTATAGGGAGTTTGATTCGAAGGCTCGTGTAACAAAACCACGAAACGCTCAAATGAAACAAATCTAGAACTTGCGGTTTTGTCCAATTTCACTTCATTTTTTGTATTTTTTGGATGCAGTGTTTATTATTATTATTAAACAAGATATTCCTTATGATTCGTTTTATGTTTTAAAAATATAGTAAGTCTTAATTCCAATGAGTGTGATGAAAAATAATTACAGTAATTGCAGAATTAGATCCGCGCGAGGTTCCGCTTTGTACGCTGCAAAAACGGTACAATATAGATAAAAATTGCAACAATTTATTGAACACAAAATTTACTATAAAAAAGTCCGCGGGAGTGTATAATTATATCTAATAGTTTAAGAATTACAGAATTTTAATGTAATTTTTGTGCAACTTTGCACACTTGTATCTTCTAAACTATTGAACGTAATTCTACCTTTCTGCCGACTTTTTTATAGTAAATTTTGTCCTCTATAAAAATGTTTATGTGTAACTTTCTTCTATCTTGCACCGTTTTAGGATAATAGTTTATTGGTTATTTTAAATTATTAAACAAATCATTTCAATACAAAAATTGTGGCGGTTTCGATGCTGGTGTAATATTACGACATTAACAAAGATGCCCTTAGCCGCAAAAGAAAGCCTCGGTAGCCACCAAAAGCAACTCGACCAAAACACACATGTACTACTAAACCAATAATTTATGTTCAAATTTTAAAATGCGTAAACGAAATAATTTAATAAACCTAATTTATAAAGTTTTATAATAAAAACTATCAGTAATTACTAGCTTAAATCATAAACGATTTCACTGTAAAGTTATCAACATAGGACGAAAGTAGGTAAAATAAAATTTGAGTAAATTTTGAATGTCAAAATTGTATTAACAGTCAGATAATTGTAAAGATTATTAGCGTTATAAATAAAGAAAATATTCATGTTAAAGCAAAGTTCATCTCTTTAATGCTTTTTTATAGTCAGTAGCGCATTTGTTTAATATTAATAGGAGAAAAAATTGTAGAATCGGTATAAAAAAAGAATTTAATAAAAAGGCATGTACATTATTTCGCGTCGCGAAATGTTTTTATTGCGAGTCCCATCTGCTGTAAGTTTTTTTTAGATATGACAAGAAATCGCGATTGCGACAAACTGTTGAAAAAATTCAATTTTTAAACTGTAGATGCACATTTCCAAAGATGAAATCTTCACTTTGCAACTTTTACATCTGAAAGGATGTGGCAACGTAGCTCGAATTGTATCATAATCTTAGAAGCTGTAGAACTGTGAACCGCCATAAAACTCGGGTAAAATCCAGTAATCACTTAGTTTTGTTGTTTTTTTAAAAATGCGCATCAACTAGTTAGAGTGTGGTGAAGCAATTGTCAGGAATCAAGCGATATAAATTGTTAATTTAATCATTGAATATTTATTTATTCCAAGCGTATTTAATCAAAGTTTCGCTAAATTTTTAAAAGTTCCGCTTTGGCTCTAAAATTGATTGTGCCTAGAGAAAATTTTTCGTTTATCCGAATGCTTTCAAACGTATCTAAGCCATCAGAAAATGAGTCAGTGGACGTGAATCATAATTTTTTAACCTTCCTCGCATAACATGCTTGTGAGCGTAATATTATTATTTGAGCTTTGCTAGGCTGACTTTTTCCCTTGAAAATATTTTGTGTCAAATAAAGTTTGATGTTTTGATATTTTGTTGCTTGGTTTGTGTTTCTTACCGTATATCACTTGGAAAAGAAAAACTAAGCGTTACCAACACAGCCCAAATACACATTTTTGTGCTTCTCTAGAAAAAATTTTCTATAAAAGATGTACCCTCCAGTTTGCAATCATTTCGCACTAAACTATTATATACTACTAAAGCTATAATTGGAAAACAACAGCCGGGACTGTTTAGGTTTAGAGTTTTTAATACTAATTCAATGCCGAGCACAATTTCCGTTCCTCTTGGAGAGATAAAAGGCAAACAAATTGAACTAAATAAATGAACTAAAATGTTCTCGTAACTTAAATACAAGCGACTAGTTCAGAATAATTCGGTAGTGGGTTGCAAGTCTCGGTGTGCTAGTCCTACAAGAAAGTAAAAAAACGCCAACACGAGTAAATAACATTTAATACAGACTTCGTTTAAATTTGTGTATTACTGAAACAATTTGCAAAACATTGGTTCTAACAATAATATATTTATTTTCAACAAGAGAGAAAAGGAGTTACAAAAAAGAATAAAAGGTAGAAAAATAATAATTAAATAACGATTATAGATTTGTCAACAAATATCACAGCTATAATATTGATGTAGACTCTTTTGCTAACATGCGTTATAAGCGGTTGATTCTAATAAAATTTAAATAGTACTCGATCAACTACTTTTTTTACCATGCAGTTGCGAAACGAGCAGACAATTATAATAATGAATTGCAAGAAAAATATGAGTACAAAAACTTATCTAACCGACAATTCTTCGACACAAGTTGTAACGTTAATTACTTCTTTTTATTTAATTTAAAAACGAAAATATGCGTAGTATATAAGCTTATGTACGATGCTTAAACTCACAACACGGTTTAAAGTAGCATGCAAACACCTCCAGCAAATCAAGTTTTTCATAAAAGAAATTTTGCCAGCAGAACTTAGAGACGTTTTTGTATAGTTTTTGCCAGCGCTACCAAAATTCTAACAACAAACTCGTTTTATAGAAATCTCTAGATTAAATTTAAAATAGCTTTTAACGAAGATTGAAGAAGTTCTAATAAATTTACAGTTTGTAGACACTTTAAACCCTAAAATCGATTTTTAGCGTAAACAACTGCAATAAATTGTAATTTTTTACCTGTTAAACTTACAAATAAAACTTGACAACATAAGCACTGACGCAAAAACTAAGGAAAAAGTCATTTTGTGGTGCCCATTCTTTAAAAAAATTACGCCAAGTAAAAATTGAATAATTTAACAACCAAAAATTTTGATTCAAATTTGAACCAGTTCATTAAAAATTAATGTGAAATGTAAAAAAACTTTTTGAAAAATCGTTGAAAACTAACTATACTTATAGCATAATTATAAAAACTTTATTTAACATTTACACATCAAATCCTGATTTAAAAATTAGATTCTGATATTAGTTTGATTAAATTTAGTTTTTTTTTTAAAGTAAAACTTTCTTTCGT
Source organism: Aquatica leii (assembly GCA_035610365.1). Taxonomy (NCBI): domain Eukaryota; kingdom Metazoa; phylum Arthropoda; class Insecta; order Coleoptera; family Lampyridae; genus Aquatica; species Aquatica leii. Next base: position 86,039,343 of record CM069436.1, on the reverse strand, counting down.
GCGAGTAACAGATTTGTTTTTTTAACAAAAAAGCTCACGTGGTTTTCGCTATTTAAAAACAGTAACTATGTATTTTGTTATTTACATTTTTAACGTTTATATTGATAAGCAATTCTAACTTTTAATTCCTTTATCTACGTGTTTAAAATTTTTTTAAATTTTCAAATAATTTAATTCGTGAGTAAAAGTTCTTTAAAAAGTGAGAGCAGTATAAAAGAATTATATAGAATATAAAACATCATTCATATAAAACAAAACAGCGTTCAGTTAATTTAAAGTGGCAGAGTCCCAAGAACACTTTACTCTTTCATCAATAAACAAAAATTAAAGAAAAACTAACGACAAATAATATTTATTTTAATTTAAGTATAATATTTTCTGTAATATTTGCCACAAACGCCAAAAAAAATTTACTTCAATCGCATACTTAATTTTTTTTATATTTAATTTTACTCAAATCTTTTATTGTTAATTTTTTTTAAGAAAAATTGCTTTTTTAATGTTGGTTATATGTACGATCAATTCAAGGTGAAGATATCTTAAAGCAACTAAAATTGTATTATTGTATTTTACTCTAAATTTAAGAAATTTAATCTTATTTTTACCAAACCTAAAATTACTAAGATTAATAAATCTATCATAGAAAGTCAAGTTACAAATTTGATTGATACAGATTTGATTCTGATTTAATTTTGCTAAAAGCTGAGACCCCAAAAAATTTATCTTAAACAAAATTTATGGTTTTATGTATTAGTTTTTTTACATACGCTAGCCCTGCTTGTTAAATAATAATTAATTCAAATTTTTATATAAATATAATTTGTTTTATAAACTTTTGTTTACAGTATTATGCTTTAAAATTTTTCATAGTTTATTCGTTTGACTGGACTTCTGCCAAAAATATATTTTAATATATGGTGGCAATCAATACTTTAGTACGCAACGTCGAATTTCACGTCATTGTCAAATAAAATGCTTCAAATTTATAAAATATTAATACAAGAATTATAATCAAATTTTAAATGTAAATTTAAGCACCTAATTGAGTCAAAAAAAAAGAAACCACGTCTTACCTGATAGGTTTAATCTTAGTTCTCCTTCCCAATATTCGCCAACGCGTACCCATCGATATTTTCCAGCAGAAACTTGTTTAAAATGTATTATGTTATATCGTGCGGGACCATCGCCGTTAACGTCGAAACGAAATCTGTCCCCGCTAAGACCTAAAACAATAATTTATTTTACTAGTGGTGTAACGCCTAAACAAAATCAATAAATCTATTTTAAAGTAAAGAAAAAACAGCTTTTTAACACACTAACATTTAAGTTACATAATATTTAATATTCAACTTGAGTGCGCAATAAAATATAAGAGTCTTTTAAAGTCCGCTGAAAAGGAACTTGGGCAAAACCAATAACGGAAAATCTATTTGTCGAGTTTATTGAAAATTATCACTTTTATAGATAATAATAAAAAATATTTATTTTTATTAAAGCTTTGATAGTAACCTTATTAAAGATTAATCTTAAACTCTAATTAGAATCGGTTACAATTTTTATTGTAAAAAGCTCAACAACAATAAAAACAATAAAGTCGAGTTGGAATTACATTATACGTATTATTTTAAAACCCATTTTATAGACGCTTTTATATCAATAGTAAGTACAAATATTAGACTTTTATTACATGTAATAAACGTAAAAATCAATAGGGCTTTCAAAATCTAATGCACTCAATTACTATAGTCAACATCATTGTTTTAAATTTTATTTCATTCAAAATAAATAATATTTATATATTATAATAAATATTTATCAACAGAATTTGTTAATCGTTTGCAATTGATACGTCTGATACTACAATAATACAGAATTTAGACCGTAAATTTAAAATTGAAAAATAAAGACAAACTTAAATTATAACTAAAAAAACTAAAGCTCGAACAGATTTGAAAACATGATTTTCATTTACAGCAAGTATTTGTTATACTTTTTATAAGAGACAACTAAATATCTATAACTGGACAATACAGAAAGTTCTTATCATATGACAGGAAGTGATTGAACAAATATTTAGTAAATAGAAATAGAAGCAATAGACGCAGACGCAAATTTGGCAGATTTAATGTAAATTGGAGTACCTACGTTGTTAATAACTTTTGGACAGGAGATTTGATTTTAATTTGTGACATTTCAAAATTGAAACACGATGGAGAAACAAATCAAGTCTAACGAATATGTTGACTTCTTGATAACATTTTTTTAGCGAATGAAACCAAAAGCGACGAAGAAAATGATGATGACAATGAAGCACAAAATTTAAGTTACAATGTTAAATGAAGGTGCTCAATCGGCAATTGAAAAAACAAAAGCATATCTTTATATATTTTTTAGAGACTGTAAAAGATATGCATGGCCGTTTAAAGGCAAAGACGATTACTTTGTAAAAAATGGTTTGGTGATTTTGAAGAAGCCAACATAAGATGAATAGAAACAAAACAGTACAAATATTATTTCTAATTATGAAAAATTTTATATTGAAAAATTAAATGACACCTAAACAAAAACGCTATACCAGAGTAGATTAAGTGAAAAAATGGCTTTCAACCCTAACAGAAAACGAGGATGCGTACACATGTGAGATAGGATAAAAACTAACATAAACGCCGCAGAAACACTCAAAATAAAGAAAGTGAACATAAATGGTAAGAAAAACAAAAACCAATGGTTTTCAGACAACGTAAAAATGTTATTAAAGCTAAAGAAAGAGGCTTACGTCAGATATAAAAGCAGAAAAACAACAAAAGAATACCAAAGATGTAAAACTACTAAAAACAGAGTGAATGATGCCATAAAAAAATAAATGTTATGATTGTATTTATTTTGTCTACGAAATATCTCGTATACGGAAAAAAAAGTTGACGCTGTCGGTTTGGTAACTTCTATTAGCCATTGTTTGATAGTTTTGATTTTATTCGCTGAATACGCTTCCTGTTCATTTTTTACTTTCGTGTTGCTGCAATCTACGAAGTGCGTCTAGCTTTCATTTTACTGTAGGTTCTTTTCTGCCATTAATTTCGGTGGATAACATTTCCTTTCTCATGTAGAAAATTAGTTCGGTTTACTGATTAGCCATTGACAAATATTTTGAACAATTCCTGTCAAATACGTGACGGTTCACTAAATTGCTTCTTGTTAGCAACGGTTGGAGAGATCGGCTATAACGTGACATACATTTTCTGAATGCGATGAGAAGTGTCTTCACAAGTAGAAAAATTTCCAAAAATTTATTTATTATATAAGTGTGGTACGGTTACTGTAAGTGAGCAAGATTACATTACAGTCCGACTACTGCATGATTGATTTGTCTAAAACCGAATGATCGTTATGCCGCTGGCAAATCCACACAACTTTGTTAGGAGTGTTTAAGTTCTGCTACATACCATTCGTTGTTGCATTTTCAGAAAACTTTTCTTAAATCTCGCGGCTCCCAAGAATCTTCGCATTCAGTGACAGATTTGACGGATACTTCCGTAGTTTTAATTTTAAGTAAGAGGTCCACCAATAATAATCTAAAAATTACACCATTAGGTTTGCTCGTAGGCACACTAGAACACAGAACCTACTTTCCGCATTCCAGCTACAATAATCTCTAGTATTTGTTTGAAGCTTCTATGTGTAGCAATTCCTGAACAAACGTAGCTTAAGAACATGAAGTGCGCAGATCCCGACTGGAACGTGCCTGTTAATATTGATTTCTTTTTAGGTGCTGATGTATTTTTACGTGTCGTTTGTAGTAGTCTCCTTTCTCTAGTACTCGATCCATCAGCCAAGAATTATAAAGGAGTTTCACTTAATGATATACTTCTTGCTAGATGGAAGTTCTAAAATGATCTTAGTTTGATTTTACTTCGCTTTCGTTAGTACCATTTTGTCTTCACTTGTGATGTACATCAAATGTTTTGTTAAATGGTAGTTTTGCCTTTGCATAGTAAGTATCAGTTGATTCTTTGGCGTTTCTCACTTACAGAGTCCATACAAACATATGAATTGAACACAGTAACTTATGGTGTCGCATTTTCTCTTTTTCTAGGCATTTGCAGGTCGTGGCAATTGGCTCAAGAAGACAAGGATGAATTTCTTTTCGTTTTGCAAGCGATCATCAACAACTTGTACGTTAATGACTTTGCATGTGGAACCGACACATTAAATTCGTTAATAGATTTGCAAACCCAATTGATTGAGTTGCTTATTTCTGGTTAGTTGAAGTTACGCAAATGGTCCGCTAATGACCCATTGATATCCGTTTCGTTACCGGCGCTCTGATCTATTTAAAACCAAGACGTTTACCATTTCTTCAAGAAGAAATTGCAGTACAACAAATTGTGGAGTAGATTGAAAACGGAGTAGCAAAGCTATGCGTATGCGCATTGATTAAGGATGTTCTAGATATACTACAAGAAACAAAAGCATTTTGTGCAATCAAATTGGAAAATGAATTATTTTATATTCCTGTAGATGAACACAGTCAGCAGTACAGTTCGTTTGTGACTTATTCAGAACACTATGATTTTACACGTGTGTCATTTAAGCTGTGCAACTCACCAGCTGTTTTCAGTCTTATATTAACGTAATATTGCACGATCTGTTACGTGACCCTTTTTAATAAATTTTCTCATGTCATAATTTAACGAAAATTCTTAGTACCGTATTGTAGGCAAGTACGACTCTGGTAGTGCCGTTTTATATGCAACAGGCTTTACGAATCATTTGTGTGAAATTTTTGTTTTTGACACTTGCTGCAAGACGATTGCGTTGTGGTGGCTCTAATCGCGACTTCAATTAAGATGTTTATTGAATGAAGCTTTTACCGCTACAGAATCACTCGCAGCAAGTTGATAGAGGTTCAAAGCCATTCTTTTATCTTTGTCATTACGGAAAATTAAACAATTATTGTATTAAAGCGGTATATAAAAATTATTGAACCAATTAAATTTCGGTCAATCAGAGATAGGTTGATGACCTCCAAGACTACGTTTGAGAAGAAAACATTGGGCTTCGTTCAGCTGTCGATAACCTGTATAGCTTCTTATGTTATTTACTTATCTTATGCTTTCCGTTTTTTTGTGGTTGTTACTAGCAGAACTCGCGGAAAAAAAGGGTTGAAAACAGGCCCTATAAAAAACAACAACGTTTTATAATACCTGGATTAATTAAACCGTCAAAAAACGGTAAAGACGTACGTAGTGGTGTTTACCATAGCTTCCGGGTACGGCATTAACATAAATTTTAAAATTTGTCAATTTATGTAGACATAGAAACACACGATCGAAGATGAAACTTAATTCCTAGCTTGCGCAAGACTGCAACGGTTACGAGTTTTTTGAAATTACCTGGCTGTTTAAAAAAATTTAATCTACACTATTCCAAAATAGTCAAATCATTTTCTGATTTGCTGAAGAATAATAAACAGTTTAAGTTTAACGACGAGCGACAAACTGCGTTTGAATCATTGAAACAAGCTCTACGCAGTGATCTTGTTCTTATGATTTACAAACAAAACGTCAAAAGCAAAGTTTACACAGACTTAAGCGTAGACGGCTGCGGAGGTGTATTTTTCAATAATGTTTATCTGAAAATAAAATTTGTTACGATAATTTTCTCGTAACTTAAAGGCAAGCGTCTAATTCAGTTTTATACTGCAAGCGAGTCGCAAGTGTCGGTGTGCTAATCCTACATTAAATTAAAAAAGCACCAAAATAAGTAAATACACCCAATACAGACCTTGTCTAAATCTGTCGATCACTAAAAGAAACAATTGGCAAAACACAAGCTCATGCTATAATATATTCATTTCAAACAAGAGAGAAAGAGTTGACTTCAACAATTATAGATTCGTCGACTAATATAGTAATACCACAGCTATAATATCGATGTAGGCGCTTTTGTTTAGGCAATTACTTATATTCAATTGCTAACAAACAAGTGATTGATTTTAATTTAAGCATAAATATTACTCGATCAACTACCTCGTCTACTATGCAGTTGCAAAATAAGTTGACAATCGACAATGATAATAATAAATCGCAAAAAAAAGTAAAATATGAGCACAAAAACTTACCCAACAATTCTTCGTCACAAGTAGTAACGTTCACTACTCCTTTTTATTTGATTTAAAAACAAAAATATGCGTGGTATATAAGCTTATGTACGACGGTTAATGTTATTTTGCCTTTGGCTATGGTTGCGTTTACATGATCAAACAAACTTGACGGCTGTCACGCCAACGTACTCAACGACAATACATAAAGTTACAGATGATAAACAGTTTGCGACTGAAAATAAATTTAAGTCAGTATGATCTACGTTATAATTAGATAACATAAGTTATACGCTGAAAACTGATTGTTAGTAAATATATTCAAAAACTATTACATAAAGGCAATATTATACGATACTAAAAAGTAGTAAGTAGAAAACTAATATAATTAAAGTAGAAAATATAAGTTCTAGAAGGTATACGCTATACTAAGTAATAAAGTAAGTGCATAAAATTGATTATTTGTTCCAGAAGTAAATTAACGAAGTAATAAGATACTGATATTTCAGAAACAGGTGTTCTTTTTTGTTTTTTTCGATTACATAAAACGGACTTTAGAGGTTACATATTCCGTAAACAGCTGGGTACGAAAACACCGTGGCAACCCCACAAAACTCGCTAAAAAAAGGTAAAAAGGTAACGTGACGACGCTTTTCTACCTAGAACGTTGCATAACTAACCCAATCGCCAATTCTGACCAATACCTGGAATGCGTTTTTTCCAGCACATATGCTAATAACGTAATAGAACAGACTACTAAAAAAAATCAGGAAAAAAAACTACTACGTAAAATAGCATTTAGCACCGTTCGCAGCGGTTTTGAAAAGGTAGCGAGCTAGTAAAATGGCCGTTATTTGATGTATCGCGTTTATCCCCACCCGTAAAATGATTTGACAGTCAGTAGCGGCGTGTAAACCAGTGCAGTTGTTAATTTTAATTTAGAATAAATAGTTTTGAAAAATTCAAAATAACGACATGTGACAAATGCATTTTGTGTACTATATGTATGTATGTATAAGATTTATTTTCGGAACGCTCACTTTTTGTCGCACGAGCAGGGATGAATGTCAAATTAAAAAATGTGCACTTTTACGGTTTGTGTGGTTTGGTTCATACATGTTCAAATAAGTGTCCAGCAAAATTTTTACTTCAAATTATTCACGCTTATTCATGGTATAAATAGGTGTAGTATTTTCGCTGCTTTGTGAAAAATTTTTTAGGGTAAGCATTTCTCCACGTTGTTGTGATTTACTTTAACTGTATCGTATAGTTTTTAAATGTTTTTGGAAAATCACATGTCGTTTTATTAAGTTATCAGATCAAGATATTAAAACTCGTTATGTTATTCGAAAAATTCTTATGAAGACATCACGCCACGTTGCTTGAAAATGTCGAAACCTTCGCAAAACTAATACAATTATAACGCATTGAAAAATTACAATCAGGCATCGTATAAATCATATGGGTTTTACTTGTGATATCACCGTATGCACGTCTTTGATAGATTTTTAGTTAATTTTAGGAAATTCTGGGAAGGTGCCGTTAGCTACTTGCATGGTTCGAAGGAAAACTAAATTGTAAGTATTATACTTTCTATTTTAATTCTTGGTATTTTTGTAGGCAGTTAATTGCAAGAACGACTAAACGTACATAGGTTTTTGGCACAATTAACTATGCAATTGTTTTGTTGTGTGTCACATATTATTAGACGGTGCTGCTTCTCTAAATCTTCGGGATTTGTATATTTGTGCTATAATTTACAAATGTAAGTTCATTTCTCTTTGGAATGTAAAAGTTACGCCGACAAGATCACTTTGTTGTACGACGTGTTGTCCAAACGAAGGTTTATTTCATATTTTGTCTGTGACACCGACGTACATGCTAAGGTTTGATTGTACTTGTATAAATATATTTTTGTATCTTTTTTTATCGTTGTACTGCTGTCTGTAATAAAATAAATATATTCGTTGTTACAACTTCTGTCTTGTTATTTGTTCTATTACAGCTTTAGGTAGATTTAAACGGCGTCTCCCATTTTAATATTTCATCGTTTTTGCGGATTTTAAAACTTATTTTATAATTTAGCATTACGAAGCTTACGACTCAAACACCAAATAAACTGAGCTAGTCATCACTATTTAAGTTATGAGAAAATCCTCGTAACAGAACGTATCCAAATTATTAAAGCTTAAAACTCTAAAAAAGTTCCGAGTGTATTTGCTAGGTCATTATTTTAAGATTATTACTGACCGTTTCGGATTTAGCAACAGTAAATAAAAGAAACTTAGGTCGGTAACGTTTTTGGAATTCGATTAAAACATACAACATCAAACTGCACAAAAATAATGTGTTAAACAGATTTCCAGTAACGCTACTCAGTGGTAAAACGTATCTGCATATTGTGTATTCTCAACAACAATAACGTGGAAAACAAGAAAGAAAGTTGAATGTATTACGTAATGACAATGAACAACATGGTTTCTATCTAAGACTTTTGAGTTGACAAGCAATAAATATAGTCACATTTTGGTCCGCGCATATGCATTGTGATCTTTCATCTGTTTACAAGCCACAGAGGTCATTACGGCAACAATCGTCCGTTCGTACACTGTTTTGTGCGTATTTGAAATGCCCTCGTTCATTGAGAATCCAGACGACTGTGAAGTACGCACTGTTATCCACTTTCTTAGTGCTAAAAGCGTAAAATCATCTAAAATTTATCGTCAGATCTGTGAAGATTATGAAGAAAACATTATGAGTGATGGAATGGTAAGAAAATGGGTTAGAGTTTTTATGATGGCCGCAACAATCTTCATGACGAGAAACGGACTGGGCGACCTTCTGTCATTACTGACTATTTGTTGCAAAGAGTTGACGAAAAGGTGAAAGAGAACAAGTACTTCACGATATCTTAGTTATCCAAAAAATTTTATCAAGTTGCAAATAGTGCTCTGTGTGAAATTGTGACCAAACGGTTATCAAAAATTAGACTCAAAAAGGGTACCATAAATGTTAACGGAGGAGCACAAAATCAACCGTTTAAGCAGGCTTTCACATCTTTCAGCGTTATGCTGCCGAGGGTGATAATTTTTTAATCAAATTTTCACTGACGATAAAACGTGGGTGGCCTACGTTACGCCAAAATCCATGAAATAGCACCATTCAACATTATCCAAGAAAGTAAAATTTAAACTGACAATTTCAGCCAGGAAAATTATGTGTTTTATAACAGGAAAGGTGTGTTGCTTGTCGACTTTTTGCTTCGCGATGAAACAATAAATGCTAAAAAATTCTGTGAGACATTAACAAAACTGCGTCGAGTAATTCAAAATAAAAAGCGCAGCATGCTGAGTAGAAGAATGTTTGTTTCACGACAAGACCCGTTCGCACGCACCTCGCAGAACTTAGGTCTCATCGCATCGTGTGGCTGGAAACAACCTGATTATCATCCATACAGTCCAGATCTTACCCTTACTGATTATCATCTACTTTTAAATTTGAAGCATCTCGGAAGTCAGCGCCATGATGCCCACGATAGTCTCAAAACGACAGTAAATCAGTGGTTGTCAAATCAGGCGACATACAAAAGTTTGTTGTTCAACAGTAATAGCGGGAATTATGTAAAAAAGGTTTTCATGTAAAAATAAAAAAGTCCACACTTAACTTTAAAAGATGCCTCGTAGTTTCCAAAAGAGGCAATGTTTTTTTTCTAACGAATTCAGTAATTATATTGTGAAATCGAAGGTATCCAACATTACATGATTACGACTAGTTTACAGCGTACCAACAGTCAAGTGAAAAAGATTAATAAAACCATAATTCTTGTTTTGTCTAAATTATTGATTCAAAACAAAAAAAATTGGAATAAACACGTTGGAAAACTTTAGTAAAATATAAATATGATTAAAAATACACGCATAGGTACGACTCCATTGGACCAAAGATTAAAAAAATGTAAGATGTTTGAAAAAACGAAATCTATACATCGAAAGAAAACAATTTAGAGACGCTCTTAAGCAGCAGATTTCAAAGGTACAAAAAAAATACCTACAATTTTAGAAAACGCTAACCAGATAATTACAAGCAAGATAATTCAGTGGCATCAAGCGAACACAATATACTGGGTTAAAGTTAAAAAATAAATTTTTTGATCTTTATCGTGTGGCAAAAAACAAAATTAGAAACACACATAATGTTATTGGAGAAAGTTAGCCGGAGAGACTTAGAAGAACAGTAATATGCGCTAAATTTATAAAGTTATGGTGTCTAGAGTATTCGCCCGAGACGGAGCTCACCCACGATGACCGAGATGTAGCTTCAACCTCTACCCCTTGCGATAGTCTTTATCAGTGCTTTTCGTTTTGTTACAGCAAAACTTACTTAACACTCAAATAAATAAAATATGTTTAAATACAAACTTCGCGTACAAATTCAATAAATGCTTAACGCACTAAACAAATTTGTTATTTATGCTGATTTTTCCCCACTTTTATTATCCCCATAAATAATTTTTCATAAAATTTTTAAATAAGTAAATTAATTAAATATTGAAATTGAATTTGTTTTAGATTTCATTTGCATTAACATTTTGATGCCTGACCAATGTAACTAACTTACCTTGAAGCAAATTTTTAATTAACAACGTTTTGCTTTCAGCCAATTTCCATTTAATGCTTTTTAAGCATAAATACGAAATTAAAAAATCAAACCTACTAATTTATATTTCTCTGCACTTTATTACGTTTATGTACAGTAATTAACGCACGCTGAGTTTCGTGATTTTACTCTCAACTCCCTCTTCAGCTGTTCGCTCGTTTTTCGATATTACCAACGAGAAATAAAGTTTAAGAGTTGGTGTAGTAATAAACAATTTTTTGATTAATAAAATTTTTTCGTTTTTAATAGACATTATGAAAAACATTAAAATTAAACAACTAAAGTGAAAAAAATTTACACTTAATTTTCAAAATAGAAATTGCCGAGACAGGTGTTTAATACAATTGACGTAGAATAAATACGAATGAAAAAGATCCTCTTAAATAAATTAAACCTCTTTTCTTTTAAGTGCTATTTAGATTTTTTTTTGATATCGTTGGTATTACACAATTATTGCCGTTTCTGCTTGACCTACTTTATACTATTCTCTCTGCTAAAATTATAAACTTGCAAATAGTTAAAAGTCTAAAATTCATTAGTATTTTAATGAAATTTTTTATTCACGAGGTTATAAAAACATTACTTTGCATATTATGTTTAATATTAACGTATAATAAATACAATTTTAAAATAAAGAAAACGGCGAACTACAAGATGTTTTACATTAAAAAAATTTTAATAAAAACAGTTTCAATCGAATGTAATAAAAATTTTTAATTTTGTAACATTAAGTTTTTTTTAATTTTTTTTACAAATGATACTTTTAAGTATTGTAATTTTTTAAGTACCAAGTTGCAAATTAAAATTAAAAATAAATGCTTTCAGTTTTTGCAACTTTAATCTTTTTCATTTGCAAATAACATTATACGATTTTTTAGATAGTTCAGTTTGCTGCTATTTTAAACTCGTTCTTTTGTTAACTTGTAGCAAAAAATTTTGTCAATATTCAATAGAAGACAATAAATAATAACATTAACACAATCAATGACTGCAAGAAAACAATAACAAATATAATATTGACACTTACAATCGCTCAAACAGTTTTTGTACTCATTTTTAGAATACATGCACAATACATACACTAATTTTATACAATTTTTTACTAATACTGTGTGTAAATAAAATAAAAAGGTAAACTGTTAAGTTAAAAATCTTTTTTTTGCGCACTCGATTTATATTCTATACTCAATTCAGTTGGCAACTCTGCATTTGGTATTACAACTGTCGTTTTTTGTCGGGTGACCTAGTTTTGTTATTTTTATCTTGAAAAGTAAAGCACGTAAGTTAAATGCTTACCAAAATTTTTTTAAATCTTCGACCAAAGAATGTAGAAAATTCTTGAAATATAGCAGAAATGTATAAAAGCGATTCAAACAAATCATAGGGCAGTTATTTAAAGTCGGAAGTGTTAAGAAAACGTTTAATTAAATAAGTGATTAATGAGTGTGTTTGGGATAAATATAACGGAGTATAAACGTGCGTGCCTTTAATGTAGTGTCAGTTTTAGATAAACAAAAGTTATCCGCGGACATTATCTTTCGAGTGATTGTACTGTATAAATTAGTGTAAGTGTTTTTTTTAAATATCGTTAGATTTAATTAGTTCGTGGAGTTATAACCGTGTAAATATTTTGTGTATAAATAAATTAGTTTTAATATTTTTTACATTCGTGATACAGGTGTGCGATATTGAAATCCGTTAAAATCGAGTAAATAAATAAATTTGTTTAGTTCGCGCTTTACGTGTTTGTTTATATTGTGTAATTATAGGCGTTTCAGTGCGATAAAAAATAGTCCGTTACATGACTTTAGTGTTAAAGTTAAACTTTTTTTATTTGTGTTATAACTTTGTTACGTGCAAACATTTCAAAATGTACTACTCTGTATATTCGTACTGAAATTAAATTTTTACTTTCGACGCCCTCTAACGAGTTTCGTTTTTACTTCACTTCGTGTCAAGACGTTAAACAGTCCATTACCTAAAACCGTGATTGCGATGTCTAAATAAATTTTCCATCATCGGCGTGTGTTGAAGCTATGATATAAAACGACAATGCAATGTAATTTCTATGTAAATTTGTTACCACGACCCGACACGTGTTAATCCACATGTATTCGGTGTATTGTCCACTAACGAAGGGTCAATATCGACCAAATACCTTAATAGAAATATTATAATTTGGAAGGCCTAATTAAAATATCAAAAAAGACGCCTCGAGAAGAAAATTTTCTTTGATGTACTGTTCCTTACGAGTCAATACACTGCGACATCACCTATAATTTAATGTATGCAACAGCATTCGATAACCGGTTCGTATTTTTAATTTCTTTTAGCCCTAATTAATAGTGTTGTAAATTTTTGCTGTTGTGAGTCATTGAACTGACACAATTTGCTCTTGTTCATTAATATTCCAGATCGACTTAACGAGGAAAACGTTTTCTTTGGGCAAGTACTGAATTATAGGTAAGTCTTATTTAATTACATTTGTGTCATTATTAAGGTCTCTTACAAATTTTTTTTTAAATTCTAAATTGCTTAATTACATTAATTGTTTCAATGCTGTTAACCATAGACTACTTGTTATTATCAATTTATGTTTTCTTTATATACACTCTATGTGTAAGTTAAGCCTATGTATTATGCTTTGCCGTTACTTCCGGCGTTTTGTTACGCGCGAAATTTTCATAACGTAATACCCTGTATATCAAATTAAAATTAGATTCTGGTTTTGACGCCCTCTGCCGATCTTTTTGGGTTACTGACAAGTTGCGGATTCATTTGGAAGCTGTCAACTACGTGAGACGGTCTGTGTCGTAAATTGGACCTAATTCCTAAGATTCTAAGTGCATCCACTGTGATGAGTACGAAATTATAAGTCAATTACGAATTTATTGTAATCTATTCGGCACAGGGTAAGATATTTTGCATCCGGTTTATTAGGATTCCTTTGTAATTTCTGTATTAATTTGTCGCCGTTTCGCCATGCTTTGATCACATGTTCGATTCAATAAAGAACAATGATGAATAATTACTATTGATAAATACCGTTACCGAACGCTTAAGATTTTAGGAAGGCATATTATGCATAACGAAAACGAAATCTCGACAAGCATTACTTTGGAGATGTTATTTCTTATACACCAGTCGATTGCGTTACCACCCACCTGTTCATAATCACAACTAACAGCATTCTATACAACGGGTTTTTATATCTTATTTAATTTATTATTATTAACGATTTTGTAGCTTCCTATCTTCGTAAGTTATTGTGTGACACGATTTGCTATTCAATATCTATTCTAGGCTACTACCGGGGAAAACGTTTTCTTCGCACAAGTAGGTACTGGATTTTGGGTAAGTCTGTTTGATAATTTTTCTTTGCTGTCATAAAAGTCACTCACGGAACTTTGGCTAATGTTAATTTCCATAATTACGTTCACTGTTACAATACCATTAAGGTAATTTCAATTATCATTTTGTGTGTATCGCATGCTGTGTATAAAAAATATTTATTACAAAATTTTCTTCGCTATTTCGATTCAACGTAACCTATGTATTGTGTGTTGCCGATATTTCTGGCATTTATGAATTGGAAAATTAAACATACTCCTGTTAATCTTGTACGTTACTACATTAAAGTATTTATACCTGTTAATCTTTCTTTTATGGTAACATACGTTTCTCTTTTAATTGTGGTTACCCGAATACCAGAGTAACAAGGATTACGAACCTAAAAATTCGTTGCAAGTTTGGACCGTCTGTTGTGATCGAGGCAGAAGTGTTAGTTAGAATTGATCTGGCGCCCTTTTAATTGTAATTCCCTTGAACCTCCCTTATCTCCGACTGTGTGAGTTGGCCGTGCAAGGTTCGTAAGACCTAAAGCTGTAACAGTTTATATAACCATCGTTGAATAATCTACGACAAATTTTTGTGTTCGTTGTTAATAATCTACGATATTGAATTAAAGTGGTTGTACATATATATCTTTTTTTTTTGTTCATTGAGGATTACGTACCTGATTTGGTTGCAAGCTTGGACTTTCTGTCTTCATCGACAGAAGTTTTGCTTAATAATCTAGCGCTTATTAAATTCTATTTATTTGAACCTCCCCTATCTCCGACTAGTGCAAGTTGGCCGAGCAAAGTTCGTAACACCTATAAGCTTGTAGCAACTTATACCGGTAACTGGTCAAGAAACTAAAATGGATGCAAAAATATTTGATATTCACAAATCAATAAATAAAAAAATTGGGGGAAATTGGCAGAAAATGAAAAAAAAAACTATCCGAACTTTCTCAGAAAATGAAAGAAAATTCCAGAAAAATAGAAAAAAAATTGTTGGAAAATTCTATAAGTTTAAACAAAGAAATACAAATGAGCATAGAAAACCAAAGAGGAAATCCAGACAGATATGTTAAATTTAAAAGAAGAAATTTGCGAATCTGTGAATGACAAAATAGAAAACGTAGAAGACAAATTAGAATACATTTAGAAGAAAATTCAAGAACCATAAAAGACAAACTAGAAAAAAAATTAAGAAAAACAATACAACTGCTTGAAAAAAGAATAAACCAAATGAATTGTCACAGCGAGGAAAGTGTCACAAACGAAGATTTAATAGATCATCAAGAAGAAACCACTAACAATTTTAAAGTTGTACCTCCAAATTTTGATGGAAAGTTTGATCAACCTACTACAAGCAGATGGTGGGAGTAACAAGCAGAAAGCGACGTTTTTAATAGTGTCTTTATGTAAAGAAACGCTTGGAATTTTGCATGATTGTTCATGACCACCCACAAGAAAATTATGAATTTTTAATTTCACGTTTAAAAATAAGATATGGAGATGCTCATTTTCAACAAGTGTAACAAGCTCAAATTAAAAGTCGGGTTCAGAAAGCTATCAAAAGTCTTCAAGATTTTGAGGCTGAGATCGCCAGATTAACACGGCTTGCGTATCTTACAGCACCAGATACCTTCTTAAAGCAGTTAGCTATTCAAACATTTATAGATGACCTCCAAGACAGGAAAATGCAGCAGACTCTCCGGTGAATTCGACTGAACACGTTGGATGACGCCTTAACTCATGTTTTAAAGTTTGAGGCGGCGAAACAGGTGCCGCACCAAAGCAATAATAAACTCCGCTGTGCTGCAAAAGTACCCGCGCAGACACTAAGAAGCATCGAGGAGCGCGACAAATACTTTGAGAAAGAGAAATGACGACTTTGAACTGCGGTGAAATAGGCCATGTACGATATCGTACTAAACTCAAGAAGAAGACAAGAAGAGCGCTTAAAAAAATTGGAACGAGTTAACCGAAAGAAAGAAAAGTTAATTTCATCTAGCCATGTTCCGAAGATTACCATTCAAATGGTATCGCTTATGGAAAAGGTGTGATTGAGCCTTCAAAAAGTCCATGGGCGTCCCCAGTGGTATCCGCAAAGAAATAAATAGATTTAACAAAGCTTGTGTGAGCTACAGACAACTTAACGACGTGATCAAAAAGAACAGCTACTCTTTACCGAGAATTGACGATACGTTAGACACCCTGTCAGGATCCTAGTGGTTTTATACGTTGGATTTAAAGAGTGGTTACTGGCAGGTAGAATTGAAACTTAAGGATTGTGAAAAAACGGTTTTTACGATTGGAACTGGTTTGTGACAGTTCACAGGGTTTTTGGCCTATGTAACGCTTCTGTAACGTTCGAGCGTTTGATGGAAATCATCTTACGCCGACTGACTTGGAAGACGTGTTTGGTTTACCTAGACGACGTGATTGTAGTTAGAAGGTCGTTTGAAGAACACTTGAACAACTTGAAAGAAGTGCTTAAGAGTAAATGCTAATCCAGACAAAATCCGATCAGCGCAAGCATGACCAAGACCAATCGATAAACATCAGGTCCAAAGTTTCCTTGGATTGTGCACCTATTAAAGATGATTTTTACTCGGATTTCCCCACATTGCCAAACCAAACGAAATTGACGAAAAATAAGTAGAATTTAGATGGAATCAAGACTACGAAAATGCTTTCTATCAACTAAAGCACGCCCTAGTCACATCACCGATTTCGAGTTATCCGACAGAAGGAAAATTTGTTTTGGATACCGACTATGCAAGCAATCTGGCCAAAGGCGCAGCCTTTTTGCAGATACAAGATGGATAAAAAATCATCGCGTATTTGATTAAAGTTTTGTCCAAGCGAGAAAGGATTTATTGCGTGACTAGGAGATAGCTGTCGGCAGTCGTCAAGTCCATAGAACGCTTCTACAAATATTTGTATGAACGAATATTTGTAGAGAACGGATCACGCCGCTTCAAAATGGCTATTGCAGTTCCGTAACCCGGAAAGACAAATAGCAAGATAGATCGAGAAACTTTGAGAGTATGACAATGGCACAAAACACTGTGCCAGAAGCAATCATCGGAACGCTGATGCTTTATATAGAAGACCATGTTCAGCAAACTGCAGCCATTGTTCGCGACTTGTCGAATGCCTCTGGAAAACTGCTATTGTTAATGACGAGTGGGAACCTGAGAAGTTGCGTCGCAAACAAGAAAACGATCCCAAAATAAGACTACTCCTGAACTGGAAAAAAACGGCCGACGACCAACATGGGAAGAAGTAAGTGCTTTGGACAAAAACATCAAAACTTACCGGGCACAGTGGGACTCTTTTATAGTTGAAAACGGTCTTTTTAAGCGATCCTTAGAGAGTGTCAAAGGCACGGAAAAAAACTACAGTTGGTAGTGCCGAAGAGCCGGGTGTCACAACTATTCAAACATCTTTACAATTGTACATCAGAAGAACATTTTAGCATGATAGTAGGGATAGTTTGAGAAAGATTCTACTAGGTGAACTGCGAAGAGGACGTCATGAAATGGTAGTGGTAAGTGCACGGTCTGCGTATCAGGAAATGATCCAGCGAAAAAGTGCAAAGCACCGATGAAGCAGTATAACGTAGGAAACATTTTAGAAAGAGTAGCAATTGACCCCGCAGAGCCGTTCCCAGCATCTGATTGGGAAAACAAATACATTCTGGTGGCGATAAATTATTTTACAAAATGGACGGAAGCTTACTCCATACTCAATCAAGAAACAGCTATAGTTGCAGACGTTAGAGTTTTTTTGCCGGTTCTGCAACTTTGCAACGTAAGGCATTCCGAATAAAACACAAATTGCAAACGACATAATGAAGACTAGATATGAGGCCAAGGCACAAAATAGTGGATTTTAACCTGGCAACACGGTGTGGTCGTAAAATTTCTAAACATGACGTGGTTTGTCGCTGAAGCTGCAGAGGCAATGGGAAGGCCCTTATGAAGTCGTGCAGCGTATTAATGACGTCATATACCGCATCCGAAAACCACCCAGACGTAAGCTAAAAGTGGTCCGCATCGATCGTCTGGCCCCGTTTGCTGGCGATAACCATAATATGCAAGTTCAGATCCAAACCAGAGTAATAACTAGAAGAACCAGAAATCAAGCCAAAGGAATGGACTTCGATAATCTTATAAGTATGTACGTAGGTTCTGGAAAAGCTAGATTTGGAGTTACAACCGAGGAATAACAAGACCTATTTCAAACACAAAAAGATTACGCCTTACGGTGGTTGGAAAACTTTTAAAATTACGTGGTGACAGACGTTTCGTTTTCTATCTGATCATCTAGAAATACTCACGTACAAAACCGTTATACAAAAATTGTGGCGAGCATTATGTAATCTCAAGAAAGAAATAGAGTTCCACAACATAAAAAAATTAACAGTACCCAATCTGGGTTGTGGCTTAGATCAACTGAATTGGAAGACGGTTCGAAATATGTTGGAGGTAGTCTTCCGAGAAACAAGCGTTCAAGTGTTGGTTTGTAGTTACCAACTAAAGAGAATATCGAGTCAGAAAAAGTTTATTGACTGCTATTTTAATGGTCAACGAAGATGTCAAAATGGAGAGAGCTGCTGTTATCGCCACAATCCTTTCTACCAGTGTCGCAACCAGTTTCTTGTTCTGGGACAGAACCGTCTTAAAAAGGGTTGCAGTGAAACGTTCGCGAAATTATTGTTGAGTTCGAGAACGTTCACGAACTTATTATCAATTTCTAGAACGTTTCCCAAAGAATGGACAGTGTGACCTATTTGTTTTGGGGTCAGTCTGTAAAAAATTTATTAATCGTGCGACTTAGGCGAAATTTTTTTAAATTATAAAGCTTGATAAACTGCACATTTTCAGCAAAAATGGCATGGCTGATATAAAATCCTAGGCCTGCTATGATAGTTTTAGGAAACAAAATTTTATTATATTAGTAAATTTTTTAGAATAAATTTGTGCACGCTACTATATTGAGCACCTCTCAAAACGGGCCTGTACAAAATTTTATCGAAGATTTTTAAGTAATAACGATTCTGTAGAATAATTAAAAATGCACACTAAGTACTAATTTATTTTAAAAAATTCATAGTTTGCTATGGAAAAGAATTGAAATGTTTATAATGTCAAACAAATCAAGTCTAAACCAATATTAGAACTTGTTTGTACTTAATTAAATTATTAATCATTATAAGTATTCCACTTACTCGTCTATGTTGAATTCTGCCACAGTTTCTGCTGCCGAGCGCACGTTGTCGCCAAGACGAACAATTTCTGTTTTTTCTCTTACACTTAAATTTTCTATAATTATAATGATTAATAATTTAATTTATATTAAGTACAGACAAGTTCTAATATCGGTTTAAACTAGCTAATCCCCTACTAGATAAAAACTAACTGTTAGTATTACAATTTCAAATATGACGATTTTGATTTCGGTGGTCATGTCGAATGCTGACCTTACGTGCATGTTAGGTTAACACAAATAATATCGTTTTGTGCTTCACAAAGTCGTATGCAGTGCGCGTTGAGTCTTGGAGGTTGAATTTGTTTTGTTATTTACTTTTGCGATTTTAAATTTACGAATATAAAGTAATTCCTTCTTCGTATGTAAAAGTTTAAACCGGCAAGATCCGTTTATTGTACGGCGTGTTGCCCAGTATAGGGTGCTACTTATATTTGATTCGACCCATATATTAACGTTTGGAAAATTCATACTTATGTACCTTCTTCATTCTCTTTGGAATTATTAACTGTGATAAAATAAATATATATTCTGTGTTATTACTTCTGTCGTGTTACTTGTTCTTTTCCAGCTACGGCCAAAGTTAGACGATATCTCCCTAATTTAATCTTTCATCGTCTTGGTGCCTTTTTTTAGGTTTAAGTTATAATTTAGCATCACAAAGCCCGCGACTCCTTCTACGGGGAAATTGTGCTAGCCGTTGCTTCTTTCTTTTGTTGCGAGGAAACCATGTAGCAGGTTAAGCTACCCAACTTAAAGGACCTGACTTTCTCGTAACACATTGCAATTCTTTTGCATAGCAAACTATGAATTTTTGAGAATAAATTAGTACTTAGTGTGCATTTTTAATTCTTTTACAAAATTGTTATTACTTAAAAATTTTTGATAAAATTTTGTACCGGCTCATTTTGAGAGGCGCTCAATCTAGTGGTATGCACAGATTTATTCTAAAGAAATCGCTAATATGATTAATTAAAATTTTGTTTCTAGAAACTTGATGAAAATGTGCAGTTTATCAAGCTCTGTAATTAAGAAAAATCCGGCCTAAATCGCACAATTAATAAACTTTTTACAAACTGACCCCAAAACAAATCGGTTACACTGTAGAAAATTCTCGAAAGATAGCGGAAATGTATACAAGCGTTTCAAACGAATCATAAGGCAGTTATTTGAAGTCGGAAATGTTAAAGAGATGTTTAAATAAATAAGTGATTAACGCGCGTGTTTGACATAAATATAACGGAATAAAAACCTACGTGCTTTTAATGTAAACAAGTGTCAATTTTAGATCAACAGAAGTTATCTGTAGACATTATTTTTTAAGTGATTGTATTATATAAATTAGTGTATTTTTCTTAAATATCGTTAGATTTAATTAGTTCGTGTAATCATGAACGTGTAAATATTTTGTGTATAAATAAATTAGTTTTAAAATTCGTTACAATATTAACCTATGTACAGGGTTTTAATATATGATTTTCAACTATACCTTAAAATCTAGACGTGCTACGAAATTTCTAATTTCAAAATCGGAATCAGCGCAAAAGGTTAATTTCATTCAGTAACAAACTTATTGTTGCTTAGTGTAATCAATAAAATATTATAATATACTTTTTAATGTAATTACGGTTAAAAATTAATTTTTAAAATTCTTTTTTTTTGTAGTAAATCATAAATATTTAAAACTAGAAAATATAATATTTGTATTGCGGTTATGTATGTAAGTATGCTTGTATGTACAAATGTAACGCAATATTTTTATTCACAAGTTCTATTTTAATGTTATGATTTTAAAGCTGCAAAATACAACCAAACAAAATTTATTTTGTTTTCTATCAATTTTACCATTACTAAAATTAAGTAAAAATCAACTCCAAAAAAAAATTCTTACAATAATAAAAACATTACGTACAGTATCGCAGTAATTTGAACAATGTTGATGTATATTTGCAAACTGTTAATAACACACAAGTTGTAAAATTTATAATAAATAATATAAAAGTCGAAGTTTAGATTAATCGAATTATTGCATAATTAATTTTTTGACAAATCTAAAACACGTTTTCATACAATAAGCGAATTTGTGGTTATTTAAATTCACCTTTCACATTGAATTGAGCATCGCTGGTACTGGATGGATTATAGGATCTCTACTAATTGCTTGGACTGTCCGTAATCAGTTAAATGAAATCGGTGAACCAATTAAACTAGAGCCAGCTTTTGATTATCAAATGGGTGCTCCTGACAGATAGGCTCGTTGATTATCTTATCATTCTAGGATAACGCTATACTATAATAACCAATTGAATTATATAAGCACGTTGCTATAATTAATTAAAAAAATGATAATTTTATTAAAAGGACGACGTCCTTTACATTTTTTTTGCTTATATTACAAATCTTATTTCACAGTACATTAGTTTTTAATTTTGTGTATTTATACCAAAATTCTTTAATGTTTACTCGATGAAAAAAATATAACATTTAAAATAAAATAACGTTCAACCTTTGGGAAAAGTTTAACGAAACCGAAAACAAACTCTGTTGAAACAACTAAATACTAAAACTTGAAAAGGAATCGACAGAACAAGCAGATAGTTTTTCTAACGATACAATCAGAATTCGAATTACACAAAAAAGTAAAATCAACTTGAAATACTTAAATTGTTAATAGTAAACTTCAAAATGATAACGTTAGTTTATAAAGCAGTAACAATATCAGATTACTAGAATCTTATTTAATATTAATATTAAAATTGTTAAAATGTGGTGTTTTAGTCAAACGAAAACGTACATTTATACAGTAGAAAAACATTTATGTGTCATACACGGAACTAGTTCTAAGATATCAAAACTGCAACTTCCGAATTTCATATTTATTACTTACATCCGATTTTGTTTCTGGCTAAGCGCCATCAATAACAAACAATAAAAGTTCAGTATTTTCAGATTGTTTGTAAAATAAAATTTATAAAATAAAAAGTTTATTAAAAAAATTGTTTGTTGATTCTACCAAGGTATTTAAGCTTAAGACTGATACTAGATTTAACTGTGAAACAATATATTAGTTTTTAAATTCTCTTATCAAACTAAACAAAACTCTATTAACATTATGATATAAGTTTGCGTCGTAACAACTTTTTTCCACTACTAGTTGTATACGCTTGCATTATTACGTATAATAGTAGGTCGTGAAGTTGTACTTTTTTAAGCGCAGGTAAATAAGATTTTATTATTAACTAGTAGTTAATAATAAACATATTTACATTTTCTGATAATACTACAACAGTTTCAAAGAAAAAAAGTTTACGAAACTGCGTACCAAGAGCAAGAGATTTTATTTAATGTTAATTTAAGTTTTTAAATCGTTCAATTAATAAATTAATTTGATTTTAAAAAGTAAGTTATTTGAAGTTCGCGCTTAATTAAATGTGAATATTATTGAGTTAAATATGTTTTAGATATAATCAATGCTTAAAATAATAATGTTTTTAAACAATTTAAACAATTTAAACAACTTCGGCAATAAAAACTTACGTTATCTGTAAATTTTTGTGTTTTAAATCACAATTAAGAATTACGTCAAAATTAGTTTGATTAAACTAATGACAACTGTCAGGATTACTGACTTGATTTTTAATTTAAAATTAATATCTTAAATTTTAAATTTGATTTAGTAACAGGTAGAAAGGTTTTTATAATTCTAGTAGTAAATTGTATATATACCACGGTTTAGAAGTTCATTATAACCTGCGCGATATATATCCCTCGACGCTTCGCGTCTCGCGATATAATCTATCGCTTAGGTTATAATGATGCACTTCTCAACCTTGATATATAATATACTATTTCTTTATTATAGTTTAAAAAATCAATTAATTTTAAATGTTTTTAATTTTCTATAATTTATAATTTCTAATTTAAAAAGTAAGACAAAAATGAAGAAGACAGAAAAACATTTGCGCATGTAACTAAAGCATAATGAAACATTGTGCATCAGTACAAAACAAAATTTATTATAGATTTAAATTCTTTAATAGATTACAAGGAGAAAATAAAGATTTTGAACACTTTCTGACAAAGAAATTAAAATGTTGGCAAAGTCATGAAATTTTGAAAAGTTGGAGAATAGCTTAGTTCGAGACAAGATTGTCATTGGAATAAATAACAATGCACTACAGGAAAGACTGTTAAAGACGCCAAAATTAGACTTGAAACAGCTGTAAAATATTGCAGAGCTGCAGAAATAAGTAAGAAGCAGCTACAAGTACTAAATGGTCAAGAAAAAACAGTTGATGTAGTTGTGAAAAAGAACAAGACAAAGACACTTAACACATGCAAGTACTGTGCAAAGATACATAAGGCAACGCAGTGTCCAGAATTTGGTAAATTATGTTTGATTTGCAAAAAACTAAATCATTTTGCCGAAGTGTGTTCGTTTAAAAACAAGTGTCAAGTGCATGAAGTGCAAGAAGAAACTGAAACAGAGGATATCATGTGTAGTTATTTTAGGTTAGATTCTATAAAAAAGCATAGTACTGTAACCGGCGTTGAAATTTGGTCGTACATCTTTTGTAAAAGACCCTGTATTTGAATGTATTTTGCTTAATAATAAGCGATTGAGTATTTCACGTTAAAGCATCGAAAACGTTTCATTTGTTTAATTTTATTATGTCAATTTAAGTTGATTAGTATTTAATAATTGTTTCACAATTATTATATGTTTTTTTTAAACGCATAAAGGTCCGTGATCTCTATTACGATTTAGTATTTTACTTCTGGTTATTGCATTGAAATAACAACATTATCTAAATTATGGTTTCCTTTCTGGAATGAAATTTGATACCTTATCTTAGCATCTACATTTGTTTGTTTAAAACCCATTTTCGAGCGCGAATGTTTTCGTTTGGTAGTTTTAGCTGATTATGCGATTTCTATGGGAATACTTCTTTCGCTGTGCGTACGTGACGTAACGCATGTGGTCACAATATTGTTCATCATTGTTAATTTATTTTGTTTAGTGTTCCATCTCTTACAAAGATTTTATAGCGCAAGTTTGTTAAGTTAAGTGGGATTACGAGGTGATATAAGGATGAAATTTGGATTTTGAAGAAGGAAGTTTGCTTCTAATTAAAAACATCAGGTATCGGAATGTAGTCAAGCGTTCGAGGTGCCTTACCCTACCGTTATGTAATACCGCGGAAGTAAAAGTATTGGAACCGTGAAAATTCAGTATTGTGGTGGAATTGTTTGATTCTTTTTCAAATTCGTAATGTAACTTGATGTAAAATTTAATTTTTCAAACACTGTGTTCGAAAACATAAAGTTTCGGACGTTTATATATTTTTTTTGCTTTGTTATATGCGTTTTAGTTTAGTTATGCGAACAAGGCCTTGCATATATTTTTTTGTGTTTGTATTATATTGTTTGGAAACTATTTAACGCTTCATTTAATTATTTGTTTTTTTTTTATTCTAATTTTATAATCAGTTTTTAAATTTTTGTTTTTTTATATCATTTTCTTATTCAAGTTTTTTTTATTTCTATTTTTATTTTAATAAATGTTAAATTGTTAAAATGTAAAAACGCTTTTACTCATTCGGCCGCCGCGAACGTAAAATTTTAAGTTAATATTTCAGAATCGAGCAAGTTACAACTCAAGATAAGTTCCAGGGGTTGTAACCAACCAGATGAGCTACTGGGTTGTCAGGGGTCTAGAAGCTGTTATCATCGTGACCTTGATTGGCGCCCTAACCGATTTTGAGTTTTTACCCTATTTTATTTTGATTTTGTCAATCTCATTTCTTAGTAATCACGGATTTTTGATGATAACCCACCCAATCTTCACTGAGCAGCGGCATAACATCGTTTATGTTACCTTATTTCAGGCAGTGACATTGTTTCTACTTTTGCATGTAACAGTACTATGGAAAAACAGTGGTCACAAGGGGTAAGTGTGAACAATGTCAATATTTGTTTTAAGTTAGATACGGGAAGCGAATGTTCTATTTTGCCGTATAACAAAATTATAGAAATACAAAAAACTGGTAATGTCATTGTCTCACACACTATACTGTGTTAGTTGTTTTTAATGGAAATATAATAAAACCAGTAGGCACTGCTGTTTTGAACTGTAAAATTAAAGGTAGAGAGAAAAATGTAAAGTTTATTATTGTTAGAGAAGACAACTCAATACCAATTTTAAAACTTCTTAGATTTAGATTTAGTAAAAAAAAGTAGACGCAGTTGCATGTTATGATAATGTAGACAAATTAGTAGAGTTTGTTTGAAAGACTAGAGAACATAGCTGAGTACAAGATTACATTAAAGAATGATGCTGTTCCGCTACTGAAACCTTTACGAAGAGTGCTAGAATCAATTAAACGTCAGTTAGAACAATCTTTACGACGGTTGGAAAAAATAACATTATACAGAAAGTAACGGGTCCTGTGGAATGGTATCATAATCTTGTTATTGTAGAAAAACCAGATAAAAGCTTAAGATTATGCTTAGATCCGCAATATCTGAATAAGTTTATTGTACGGGAAAGGTGTCTAATACCGTCAGCAGACGAAATATTTATTAGGTTGTCGGGAAAAAAATGTTATTATTTTAGCAAACTTTTTGGTGTATATAAGTATCTGAGGATTTCTTCAGATCCTGAAGTAATGCAAAGTTTAAGCTCAAAAAATTTTTGAAAACATCGACAGTGTAGAAATATATTTCGATGATCTGATCATTACAGGAAATGATTTTAAAGATCATAATCGTGCGTTAAATAAAGTCTTAGATAGAGCTAAGAGGTATAATGTCAAGTTTAACAATAAAAAGGCTTAGTTATTTTAGAGGTAGGTATTAAATGTAACTGTAGTCATGTTGAGGCTATTTTACAGCAATTTTCAAAGCTGTGCACCAGTTTTTAGGAATGTGTAATTTTTTAAGTAAGTTTATACCTCGTTTTACAGAATGTACTGCACGTTTAGGTGAGATAATTAAAAAAACAATAAAGTTTGTTGGAAAAAAAACGCAAGATAAAGCGTTTTTAGAATTAAAAAGTAAACTTAACAAGGCTCCTACGTTGAAAATGTTTGATAAAAGTTTACCAATAACTTTACAGACTGACAGTTCAAAGGAGAGCATTGGAGCTTGTTTGTTACAGGAAGGGCAAGCAGTTTCTTTTTATTGTAAAAATTTAACAGAAGTTTAAATTAGTTGAGCACCTATAGAAAAAGAATTATACGTTATTTGTTGTGACTTAATCATTAGTTTATTTATGGTTATAAGCAGCCGTGTTCCCATAGGATATACTCCATATACGCCGTATACTCCTAGGATTTTTTAGACATACTGCGTATACTCTCAAGCTTGCCGTTGGAGGAAGTACATATTTTCGCATTGCAAATTGGTATCTATGCGATACGGACAGTGTCACTTCTGCATTCGTAGGTGTTTTTTCTGTGTCGTTAGGATGCTCTTAGCATGCGCACATGCGCAACGCACATCGTGATTAGTCGTAAAACAAATTGCTGCAAATCATCAGTATAATAGAATATATCATTGCTTACGGTTTGTCCAATACGCGATTGATTCTTGACTTATTGAATACATTGTGCGGTTTACCGTGAGTTTGTAAGTTAATTAATTTTTGTTAACATACTAAATCAACTAAATGAAAAATGAGTGCGAATTCTAATAAACGCGACACGCTCTTCAGTTTCTTCTTCACAAGTCAAGCTAAGAAAAATATATGTGCAGTTGAGGTAAATAATGATGATGTTGCTGGTCCATCCGTGCCCTCGTCAAAGAATTGCAATTGTCCTATTCCTTGTGATGAGAATATTTTAGAGAGATCAAAAATTTGGCCTTCATTGTGGACTAGTGAACAGGCGACAGAGTTTCAGACTTTGGCTTGCAAGGATGGAAAACTAGGATGTAGTGTTTGCATTAAAGCAAAACACGCCATTCAATTTGAAAAATCTAATTCTGATGGTAAAGTTCGAATCTCCCCTGAATGGGTAGACTATAAAATTATGGCTGCTAGAAGTAATAGGAAAAATCAACTCGCATCTTTGAAAACTAAAATCAAACAGCATTCAGAAAGCAAATCTCACATAATTGCGGAAAGCATAATAAACAAGGGCGAAGAAAAAGTTTTGGATAAGATGTTCGAACATGCATCTGAAAAAGTAATGGACGCCAACGTGAGACTTTTTAATACGGTGTACTGTATGGCAAAGAATCATCGCTCATTTTTGCAATTTGAAGAACTTGTTGAACTTCAGCAAATCAATGGATTGAATATGGGATCTTCTTTACATAGTCAAATAACTGCCTCGCGAATGGTTAATGACTTATTTCACACCTTGTAAAATCAAATTTAAAATTCACTATAATGGTGGACGAATCAACCACGCTGAGCACCAAGTGCACTCTTATTTTATACATTTTATCGTATTTTGATGCAGAGGCTCCCATTGTAGCATTCTTAGATTTGATTGGGATCGATAGACAAGATGCAGCAACGATTGTTCCTGCTTAGAACGTTTAGGAATATCAAAAACGTTCGCACTGAAAAATTGGGTTGCGTTTGCAAGCGATGGAGCGAGTGTAATGACAGGAAGGAAAGCTGGAGTCGCTGCAAAACTATGTAAGGAGATACCACACCTTTTTTTCTAGCAATGTTTATGTCATCGCGTCGAACTTTCGATCAACGACGTTTTAAAAGATTGTACTGGCGTTTCCAGTTTCCAGAGTTTCATGGACAAGCTCTACGCTTATTACCATCAATCCCCTAGAAACTCGAAGGGTTTGGAAGAAACTTGTATGGAGGTAGGCATTGAAATGAGGAAAATAGGTCGTGTTTTAAATGTACGTTGGTCTGCAAGCAGTTTCCGTACTGTAAAAGCTGTTTGGAACATTTATCCGGCTATTCATGCACACGTTAGTCAAACTCTCGATGCCACAGCAACGGGACTTAAAAGAAAATTAGAATCTTTATCATTTCTACAAGAACTTGGACTTTTCTACGAGGTTCTTTGTGAACTAGGAATGTTATCCTGCATACTGCAATCAAGAAAAACAACACTCATGCATGCTCAATCCGAGATGTGTCGAACCATTAGAATTCTGGAAAGCCTGAAAGCTGAACTTTGTAAAAAAGAAAAGGAAGTGGCAGAGGCAATTCAAATCGGAGCCTTCAAAGGTGTCGAAGTTACAAATGTCACAATAACAAAGTCAGGAGGAGAGATCAACAGGTTGCAAGTCTTGCAGAATTTGGTTGACAGGATGCGACAGCGTTTGTTTAATGACCCTACAAACAACACAATTTTGGAAGACCTTAAGGTAAGGAAGATTACGAACTATAATTTCAACATTGATTACAGGAGAGATAATGGGTAAACATTTATAAGATTTTTTGTTTTGTAGTGATTGACGAAGTATTCGATGTTACGTTATAATTTAGATTTTCTATAAATTGAGGTATTTGTTTTCTTAAATGGTCCTCGTATACCAACTTATTTTTGTTTTCTTATTTTTATTTTGAGTTCTAATTGTGTGTTATTGTTAATTTTATGTAATTAACAGTATGGTTAATTTTGTGTTTTGAACCTAAAATTTATAAGGAAACTCGTTTATCTTTATATTTATGGCATTGACTTCATCTTTACACTTACCTACATAAAATTTGTTGATTATTGTTACATATCGTAAATTGTTAATGTTAATTTTCCATTAGCTTAGATATTTTTTTCGTTAAGATTTTGTTCTGTTTTCGAAATTAGTTATATTGTTTTGCAATTGTAAATACGCCATTTTTATTTTTCATTTGGATTTCGAGTCTAAACCGACTTGAATTCGGCGACTTTCGTAATCAACTATTCGTAAATTTGATTTGCCAGAGTCGTGCGCATCGACGACACTTTTCACAAGGCATTTTCTTGGAAAATGTTGTAAATTCTGTTATTATGTTGTTTCTTATTTTATATCCCAGTGCTGTTTAATAATTACCTCTAATTTAAAACCTTTGGTAACTTGCTACTTCCGATTTATTTTTCGATACTTTTGTACCACATTTAAGCACGGCACTGATTTATTTTTGGCGGTTTCTGAGACCTTTTAACCCGAGTTTTTTTGAAACATTCTTCTTTTCTTTACGTGAGCATTTATTAGCCAAAAAGTGGTGTTGGCATGTACATGGTTCATCTTTTAGGGCTATTTGAATTGAATTAATGCCTTCTGAATTATTCAGGATTTACGGATCATTGTACAATTATTTCTTACTAATCGTGTGGAAATTGAGATTTAGAGTAAGAAAAACTCATTTAATTGAGGATCACTGTGTCGCATCCACGTGGCTTTTTTCATCGTATTTTTGGGTTTTACAACGTACCCTCTCGAGGTAGGTCGCAGAACGCTTTAATTATGTTACAACGTATATCGTCATAATTTTATACTTTTAGGGTCCTTTCCCAGGGCATAAAATTTCATCCTTAATACTGCTATTTGACGTATTAATCAGCCGCCATCTGGTAATTTTATCAACGAAAATTTTATGGAAATCTACTTTAAGGTCAGGCATTTTCCTATTTTTATTTACGAAAGAGGATTTCGAAAATTAATCGGACGCCACCGCCTTATTATAGTTCGTTACTGAATTAAGTAATTTTTTTTGCATTATCAGATGTAAGATTATGCTATTCGACTGCTTTTATTAATTTTATTCTTAAGCACATTGTAAAGTTTAGTTATTAAGTCGTTGTTTATATAGCATCTAGTATTGCATTCAATTTATATCAGTTCTTTTGTTTATTTTTGTTTAAACTGCAATTTGCCTTCCGGTTGGGCGAATGTTGCATTCGCGCGTTAGTGGCGCGTCGCTACATTTGATCTATTGCGCAATTCGCGCTATCGCTGCTTACGTAAGCTACGGTTGTCGCTTTGGATTATTTTTTTTGTCAATTAATTATAAATCGTACGCGACTCGTGACCCCGCTCGGGTGGATCTTCACCTAAAAGTGGCAAATTTGCTATTATGTTCATTTATTATTTACATTTGAATGTTTTATTATATGAATGTGTCTGTTAGCGTTGTTTTCTTTTATTTTTCCCTGCATAGAACAATATCCTTGTGTGACACCCGTTTAGGGGTTGGTGGTGTGTCAAAAACCGCAACGTTTTGGAAGGGTTTGGAACGGGTACTCAACTTCTTGGCGCCCAGTTATATTCATTGCTTCATTCAGATCGCCCACGCCGTCTCCACTGCGAAGTTAGCCGCGGCAGTCCAACCCCAACCTTTACGTCCACTCGTTGGTGGTCGTATCATCGAAACAGTCACTAATGACACCAAGGGAGAAGATGAAGTTTGTTACATGCCAAAATTAACACAAAGTCACTGCCTGAAATGCGGTAACATAAACGGGGTTGTGCCACTAGCTCAATAGAGAAGGGGGTGGGTTGTAATTTAAAATTCCGTGAAAAATTGGAAACGCGATCGACGTAAAATTGAACTAAAACGGTAAAATAGTCAAAAATCGGTAAGGGCGCCAATCAAGGTCACGATGAGGGTAGCTTTCAAACCCCTGATTATCCGAAAGCTCATCTGGTTGGTTACAACCCCAGAACTTACCTTGAGTTGTAACTTTACTGAAATACACTTAAGAACAAAAATTTACGTATGCGTTAGCTAAACGAATAAAAGCTCTTTACATTTAACAATTTAACATTTATTGATTGAATATTAAACAACAAAAAAAAATAATGATTAGTAAACAAATTTTAATAAAATAAAAAAAAATTAATAATCTTAAGCAAAACCAAACAAAAATAAACAATCTACACACAAAACATTAAATCAAAATTTATTAAAAAAAAATGCTACAATAATAGCGTTAACTCGACGTTTTCAAATAAAACATAACGCAAATAAATTTCAAGGCCTTGACCGCATAAGAAATTAAATAATTCAAATAACTAAGAACAATACAGATTATAAAATATATGTCCGAACTTTAATTCGAACTAAACAAAATAGAGTTTATAAGTCGTTACATTATCATATATTCGGGAATACGATTTACTTTTCGAACGCACCAAAACAAAGTTAATTTATTTTAATTTCGCGCAAACACTTTAAGCGTTCATTGAAATAAATAAATTTAACGTTAGTCGTAATTCAATTGGCTCAAATTCAAAGCTTTTACTGCATTATAATCGCGGGTCACTACACGATAATAACCAAAATCGATAAATACCTTTTTTTTTCTTAATTGGAGATACCAGATAAGCGGCGGGTCACAGTGGTTTTCAAAGCTACAACCTCAGATGGACTTCGGTCGCTCCCCCAAAAGTATCGTAGTCAAATGTGGGATCCGTGGAACCCCCAAACAATAGGTCACCAGCGGAAGATTTATTTCACAATTTTAAACCGCACAATGGCGAAGAAAAGGGATTTTTCTACTTAAAACATCGAAACTAAATCCCTCAAGCGTGATTGTTTATTTTTGGATACCGTGACGTCTAAATAAACCGTACATTACGAAATTTGAAAACAAATCAACATTTTCATCACCACACTTAATTTTCACGGTACCAATTGACTTTCGCGGTAAGGCATAACAATAGGGCAAAGTACCCTGCTGACTCACTACATCTCACGATCCCCGGTATTTCTAATTCTCTCTGCCACGATCGAATCCTCATCCATATATCAACTTTTCTCGAATACCCTTTCCACAAAGGCTGTGTTCGAAATTTCAAGAACGCAAACACTCTTATTAAGAAGTGTGATAAAGAGGCAATCAGTCCCCATTACGTCATATTTATAGCATTAGGACACAGCATTTCGCTTGTACGTGAAAATGTCAAATTGACAAAATATTATATTACAAGAATTTAAACTGCCTAATAAATTAAGATAATGACTTAATTTTTCCACGTAATCTAAACGATTGACACAAAGAAATCAAAGTACGACTGTACTGAGAATGCACTTGAACAAAGAACTTTTGAACCAACTTAAAATAAACAAACGGCGGAAATATATTTAATTACGGTTATATCTCAGAAGGGAAACATAAATTACAACTGGAATTCTCAACAAACCAAGTGAAATACTTAATAAACAAAATCGCGAAATCAGATGGTTCACGGCGTAACAAAATACAAAACTTTATCAACAATTTAAATTGTAACTTTGAATCTAAAAATCGTAAAATAACTTATTAAACTCAATCTAAAATTACATTAAAACAAATTCAGAATACTGTGTCCATTACCAAAGATTACTTAAACAACCAATCGATTTTAAACGATGGTTACACCGAACTAACAAATCGAAAAAGAAAAAAAAAGAAAACGCAAATCCAGCCAGCTGAATTTATTTATGGGGTCTGTCATAAAAGAAAACTGCTGACTTTCAAACGCAGGTCACAAGTTAAAAGAGTAGCACGCGGATTTAGTCTACCTGAATTTGAAAGTGTAATAGACTTCCGCACGCGAAATGCTTTTTCCAGTCAATTCCTATGAAAAACGTTAATTGACTCCAACTTTTGTCTTTAGGTAAGACTTTGTTGAATATATCAGCTAGCTGCTATTAAATTTGAAACATCAGCAATTTTGAGCTTTTTGTTAGCAACATGTTCTCGTACATAATGATACTTAGTTGCAATGTGTTTAGTGCGACGATGGAACACAGGATTTGTAATTAGTTTTTCAGTCAGCTGCGTTATCACAAAATCAAGTAGTTGACTCGTGTTGCTTACAGTTGATGTTCAAAGCGACGGAACCAAATAACTTCTTTTTTGCTTGATACGCGGCTATATACTCAGCGTATGTTGTTGAATCAGCAATTACACTTTGTTTTGCGTAATCAGCATCGAAGTATGCTACGAATTTATTAAAATTTTTGTGGGCATACACAACTCCAATATTTATAGTTTTTACTTAATAAGGCACGTTTTCCTGCTTTCCAATACTGTTTACTCGCCCTATCAAAAAATTTTCAAAGTTGTGCAAATGAATAAGCTCAATCTGGGAGGTCAGCAATTGCCAAATACAACAAGGATTCTACAAGTTGTCTATAAGGAACATAAATCTTTTTTTATCTTCTAAATACAGCGTTATTCCAAGAAACGCAGGTGTAGCGGCAACGTAAGCGTTGCACATACTAAGCTTTTGATACGAAATACCCATCTGTTTTGTATTACGTTGTTATTTATAAAAGGCTCGACCAACTTGCTGACTCCCATTGATTTCCGTTATCCGACGACTTTTTCCGGTAAAATAACATCAGCCATAAAAGCACTCCCACTTGTGCCTAAATCATCTTCAACGGTTTGCTTAGAACGTGTACGATTCGCAATACAATCGTCTGTCTGTGGTTTTTTTTCAGCATTTTTTTTAATTTCTAATGGCGTTTTTCAAGTTAATAAACATTACTGTTTTCGTTGGTGGTTCAAGTATTATAACATTTTTATTTATTGCAAATTTCTTTGTATTTAATTGCCACAATCGATTGCCGTTTTTTGCTGCAAGATTCGCCCAAAGACCGCGAGGTAAATTTGCTCACTCTAATATTGCCGTTTTGGATCTCATATGACATAGTTCATGTCCATTTGTCTTATACGGCTTCAGCAACATCTATAATTTTTGATTTATGGCGGAGTGGTTTGACATGAACCATGTTTAAGTAATTGTCAACAAAAAGTGCCAATACTCGTGTACCTACAAATGATTCTATTTTCATTGGACCGCTAATGTCGACCAAATTCCTAGGATTTGATGAACGTTTCTGTTTTGCTAAAGAGGTTGCGTAATTTTTGCGTGTGCATGTTCATTACTAGAAAATTTTGTAAACAAAAACAAAGAAACGGCATGTGTTGTCCAGCGCCCTTTGTTACGTGTCCTTATAAAAAAGTGCACAAATTAAAAATGTTTCTACAATTATTATTGTAATTTTCAATAATTAAATTATAAAATTAAGAACAAAACTAGAATTTTGATTTTACTTATTACAGAGAAATAATTTTATTTTATAAAAAAATTAAATTGTTTACAAAGTGCAGACATAATTTATTTTATTATACTGAAACATTCGCGAAGTTATTGTCAACCTCGAGAACGTTCACGAACTTCCAAAATTTTTACCGAAGCATGTATAAAAACGAGTTAAAGAAATCATAGATCAATCGGAAGTATTAAGAATACCGTTTAAATAAATAAGTGATTACCGCGTGTGTTAGAGATAAATAAAACGGAGCTCAAACGTACGTGCTTCTAATGTAAAACAGTATCAATTTTCGAAAAACAGTAGTTATCCGCGGAAATTATTTTTCGAATGATTGTAATATATACATTAGTGTAAGTAATATTGTTAGATTTAATTAGTTACGTGTAGTTAGAAACTTGTAAATATTTCGTTATAAATAAATTAGTTTTAGAATTTGTTACAATACACTTAACTTAAAATGAACGCATTATTTATACATTTCGATTTATTTTAATTGTCAATATTACCATCAAAAAAGACAATCATGGATTTCTTAATTTACATGTTTTTTTGCCAAAACCATTGTTTTTTAGGTGGTCTACAGATATTTTAAAACCAGTAACTGCTACTCGAGGTGCAAATTTAAAGCACAAATTCTTCTTCTTATGGTATCTTGACTAAAAGTGCTATGAACCTAAGCAATTTGTATTTGGAGATTTTGTGCAATAGTAAACCGTTTCTTTAGTGTTCGAAGCAATACAAATCGGTCCTCCACGGCATTAGTAACTCGTGGCCTGCCTAGACCAAGTTGTCTAGCGTGATTATTAATCTTTAAAGAACCTTACCGACCGTTGTATAAGACATTCTATATATTCTATTAAGTTCGGAATTTGTTAGTCCGTTATTGGAAAAAATTACAATTTGAACACATGATTTAAATTTTGTGTAGCATGTTGCATTGCAAACAGTTGTACTGCACAAATGACGGTAATCGTATCTATTAATAAAACAAGTGAAAACCAATGCATACTTGTATTTTAGAAGTGAGTGTTATTTACTAGAAAAACATACTAATTATGAAAAACGGCTATGATTTCGAGATTAAATAAAAAAGAAGGACCAAAACCTAGAAAAGGCAGAACAATAAACATTTTTATTATACATAGTATTTTTTGAAATAAATTGGAATGTATAAATTGTGCCTTAATTTTGCAGTTAAGTGTAGTTAATAAAGTGCAACATTCTATAAATTATTCAAAATTAAAAACGAAAGCAATACGTCTATTTTTGTTATTATAGAGAAACAATTTTGTATATAAAAAAATCTAATTTCCTACGAAGTGAACACTAGGTTTTCTTTATGGTAGTTTAAGAATTGTATTGTAACAATTTTTAAAACTGATTTATTTGAAACTATGTACACCTAATTTAAAACTAATTTTTATAAACATAACAAATTTATGACCAACTAATAGAATGTAACGGTATTTACGAAAATAACTTGTAAGTAATTTGTGTGTGACTAACACCGCACTTTTCTTTATCTACACTGGTGTATGTATATAGTTAGACGTTCACTCACAACAAGTTGTGTTTATTTTTTTTCTACGTGCGTTAAACACTTTATTTATTAAGATCAACGCAATGTTGACACTTTTGGCTTTCGACTAAAATCAATGCAATCAAACCTCTTTTGGACACCTTTTGTATAAACGATTCATCGACTTCGAGAACATTCCGGAAATCACCTCAAATCATCTTGAATGATCTCGACTTAAGTTTTATCGTACATATGTATTTATTGAAAGAAAATATGTACATACTAGTATTAGTGAAGCAAATAAAAAACTAAATGGAAAAGTATTAGTGAAGTAAACTGTACAAACAACTGAAAAAATCTGTTATGTTCATTTGATTGGAATTTGAAGATTTTTTATCAATTATTTTCTCAAGTTCAAATAATGTACCGAATAGATAATCCTCGATATCATTGCATCTTTATCAACGTACAACACCAAATATTTTTTTTTAAATTTTACTGCTACAAGTTCGAAGAATTCCAAGTAAAGTGTTATAACGTATAAATATTAAAACCTTGTAGGGAAATATTAGTTTGTTCGAGTTACAAAGTCTAAATAATTTGAAATAACGCATATTTAGTAGCTAACCACTCCATGTGTGTACCAAGAGAAAAAAATACTTTTCTTGCTGAGTAAATAAAAAAGAAAAAGAAACATTGTTATTATTGTTAACCAAGTATCTACTAGCCCTTCCTTATTAAGCCAGAACGTCAACATGGAAACCTAAAACCTAAAGAACGAACTAGAATCTCTCGAGCAAAAAAAAAACCAAAAAGAAAAGAAATAGTTTAACAGTGACCAACATCAAAAATGCCGACTAAGTAAAAGTACGTAAAGTACAAGAAACGATGTTGCACTCTATCTCAAATTTTATACCAAACACAACTAAACAAAAATCAACCAATCCTATTGAAGTAAAAGAAAAAAGACTTTGAAACAAAAGAAACAGAACGCTAAAGATTAATAGTTACTAAAAGTAAAAGAAAGAAAGTGTCTAAGCAACAAAGCAAACCTCAAAGAACAAAAGAGAAAAAGAAAAGATAGTTAGCAGATTAAGGAAAAAAAAGAATTGGAAAGTAAAAAGAAGGACAAAGATAAGGTTTCATGTTAATGCTTGATTTGCTCTTCTTTCTGTAAAAGAAACTAAAAGTAAAACCAGACCTAACGATATTTAGTGCATTAGCACTTGAATCATTTTGGTCGATTTTATTGCCATAAGTTTCAAGTAAATTTAGTAGTTTATTACTTCCGACCGTTTTTACTATTAGGTTTTAAAGATTAAGATCCTAACTGAATCTTTTGCTTTGTTATTGTTGCATTTTTTCGTCGTGAGAAATGTCATTAATGAACACATGCTTTTGCGTTTTGCTGTAATTTGACATTTTTGCCTACGTCCTTCTTGTATTGGTCATCTTTCTCTGAAAGATTTACGTCAGATTTTTGAAATAGAGTAGTAGCAACCGAGGTTATAAAAGAATTGATTTTCGTTTTTAGAAGTTAAGTTTTTTAAGTTTGAAGGCTTAGCATATACTTTTTCGACTCGGGGATATAGTTTGCGGTGGCTTTTAGCTCTTAATATGTGGATAGTAGTGTCCGAAGGGTTATTAATGGGTTCAGTGAAAGTTGATCTAAATGGGATTTTTCTAGTACGTATGTTTTGTGGTTACGACTTTTCACTTGTACTCGAGTTTAATTAACGTATTGAGGAATTTATTGTGTTAAGTGCCGAATTCCATTTTCCATTGTGGCGGTTTAAAGATAATCTTCCGACAGACCATTGGAAATCTGTAACTACTTTAATTTTTGAGCAATATCTTCTGGAGAGTTTTTTACCAACCAAAAAGCCACTACCTAAAGCTTCAAAATCGATTTAAGGTATTTATAATGACACTATAAAATCTATTATGATTTTACGTATTGCTAATTTAAAAGCTTTGATTTTATACAAAATAAAGTGTGTTGCTTGTTTTTTGGCAAGATTATTAGAGCTTTTAATTAACTACATTTCCGATTTGTTGGTCGTTTAAATTTTTTTAAATACACTTTGTCACGGTTTTAGAATTTTTTTTATCGACGTAAAATCTGTTAATTTAAAACGGATAGTAGTATTAACATTTTTGATTTCTTTGTTTAAATTTACAAAATGTTTATTTTGCAGTGTATTTTATTTCTTATTTAATTTTTTTTGTTTGTTTGTTGCGCACAAGGTTTTGCTATTTCAGTTAAACTTAAAGGTACATAACCGGTTTGTTGCATTTTGTAAGTTCAGTTTTAATCTACATATTTATATTGTTTTCCTTTTAAATATCTTTTTTTATTTTATTTTATTTTTTTTCATTTAATTCATGTTGTTATTGTCATTATTTTTTTAATTTCTGTTTAATTTAAATTTAATAAATGTTAAATAGTTAATTTGTAAAAAGTATTTATTCTGTAGGCCTTCGTGTTTGTATACATTTAATATTACAGATTTTAGTGCAATACACTCTGATAAAGGTAAGTTCCATTCCAAGTGTGTTCTTCAGGAGTAGGTTTTTTGATTACCAAAGTCTAAAAGCCCTTAAAGACATAAAACTTTCTTATCTACAAGTTCAGTTGCGTGCGATCGTTTTAGTGTCGGTTTCGTTTGTTTTTGAACAGCTGGTATATGCGCGTCGGTCAAATTTGTATGAGTCATTTATGTATTTCTTAAATAAACGAACTGTACTACGTGCATATTGAGTCTTCTTTTACATCAAGTTTAGTCTATTACGATTGAGTTTTAGATACATCTTTGTAGTTTCTATCAAGGCAAAATTAACAAAGACCTGTGTTTGATCCAAATAGTCTTTGTAATATTTGTAGTAAATATATTTGTTTAAAATTTTATCTACATCATCATCAGTTATTAGACCTGCAAAAATGATCCATTGTTAGCACTACCATCTATATCTGAAGAAAATTCTGATAAATCGGATCTTAGGAACTGCGCAGACACCGACGTCCCAGAAAACTATTTCGAACGGAAACAATTTAATCAAAACTAGCTTAATGATTTAATTAGAGAGTTTAAACTGTCAAAAACTTGTTCTAAGTTAATAACGTCCCAGTTAAAAGAGAGAAATCTCAGAACTAAAGAGATCAAAATTTCTTATCACCGCACTTCATTCAATTTAATTCAGTTTTTTGCTGAAGAGGATGATTTTATGTATTGCACAAATATTGCTGACATGATGACTGCTATGGGCTTACAGAAATATGATTCAAGCCAATGGCGTTTATTTATTGACTCGTCAAAACATAGTTTGAAGTTAGTACTTTTGCAGAACGGAAATAAACTCCAAACTGATTGTACATTTAACCTAAGTTATAAAGAAGAATACCCTACAATAGCCAATGGTCATGACAAGATAAAGTATGATGAACATACATAGGTAATTTGTGTTGATCTTAAAATGGTTAATTTTTTTAGAACAAGGTTGCTATACCAAATACTCTTGCTTTATATGTTTATACGATAGCAGAGCTAAACCAAACCATTAAATATAAAAAATGGCTTTTTAGAGAAGGACTAGTTCCACATAGCTTGAATGTTATAAATACACCTCTTGTACTACGGGATCGCGTCGTATTACCAGCTCTGCATATTAAACTTGCTCGGATAAAACAATATGTTTAAACAATAAACAATAAAGGTAAATGTTTTAAACGTATCTCAATAATGTTTCCAAATCTAAGTTCAAGAGATATTCTCTCACTTCTGCACAGTCATTTGGATCGTTTTCCTACAAACCTAATTAACTTGAGTAAAGAACAAGGCGAACGATTCTACTAAGATATACGAACTATGGAGCAACGATTTCATGGATGCTGGGATGCACATAGGATGGTCAATATTTGTTGGAGTACCCAGAGTAGCACTTTATCATTCAACAACAGTAGAAAATCATATAAAAAAATTCAAGAGTTTGTAGTTTTTTTCACTATCACAGAAGACGACACACACTTTCAAGATAATACTTTATATAGAAAATACGCAGCATTTCGACAGTCAGGTTTAGAAAATCAGGGTGTTTTTGTAGACTAGGAACGGCAAGTGCACAGGACAATTTGTCGTAATTCATAAAATCGAAAAAATTCTAAGAAAAATTGCAAAGTTTTTAAATTTGAAACAGCCTAAAAAGTACATAGTTTATAGTTTCAGAAAATCTGCTGCTATTATGTTGGTTGAAAATGGAATTGATACTTTGACATTGAAGAAATTTGGGAGTTGGAAATTGTCCGCAGTGGCGGAGCAATATGTTGAAAAATCCATTAGTAAGAAGATCAAGATTTCCAAACAACTTTTTAATTCAACCGAAAGTGTTTCAACCTCAATTTCAACATTAGAAAGCTGCAATGATTCTCCGCTTACAAAACAAGAGATTTTTTTACTGCTGCAGTACCAAGCCCAAATTAAATTAAAAAATTCATTATTTCAGGCGATACCAGTTGTTATTTTTTATTTCAATTATTGTCTCAGCTAACTGATAAATTCGAAAGAGCCGGGGTTGAAATGTTAATAGCATCAGATACTAAAACAAGGAAGCGGAATAGCAGAACTGAATAAAGGACATGTAATAATATCGAGTGGAGTAGATAATAAGAAATGAGCATAACCAGGGATTGGCTACATCCTCCACAAAGACATAAATAAGATAAATAAATGGCAAGCAGTATCTGATAGAATACTAACAATTGAATTAAAAAAATTAACACAAGAAGAAAGGTAATGATTTAAACTGTAACAATTGCACATTTATTGCTCTATTCTACAGGTGGTTCTTATTATGGTTTATTTTGGAGGCGGTAGAGATCTAGAACTTTTAAATATGAGAGTTATGATATAATATATAGAGAGCTCAGTAATTGTGGTTGACATTCTGGAAAGTAAAACAGATATCCGTAAGAAATTTACAATTGTGGAAAAAACCGAGTTCTCTACATTGTGTTTAGTAAAAAAGAAAATGTCTTTGCCTTCGTCGGGTTCAGAAACATGCTTGTTAACTTATTGCAAAAAGCGTCGCACAGTTTACCCTGTTAGGAAAAATACAATTGGAAAAAATGCCAAACAAAATTGCTAGTTTTTAAGGTCTGCTTGATCCAGAAAGTTTTACTGGACATTGTCTGTGGAGGACTTCTGCAACTGTCTTGGTCAATGCAGAAGCAAATAACAACATTAAAGAAACATGGTGGATGACAAAGTTCAACGGTAACAGAAGGTTATTTGTCCAACAGCATAGAATTGAAAAATAAAGCCGCAAGAATGTTGGCTGGTATGTCAGATCAAAGAAGTGACAACAGTTCAACGGAAAATTTTTGAAAATCGGGAAATAATTTTTAATCTGGAAAATTCGACGGTTTACTTTTTAAATACATTAGAGAGAGTTAAAGATACATAACTGCTTAGTATAACTTCTGTAGGGAGTTATGAACATGTTTGTAGTTACCGTAACTAAAGGATTATTTGTATATAATATGGTAGTATAAAATAAATACTTTAAATAGTTGTAACTTTTAATCAATACATTTAAAATACATTGACGTATTTTATTAAAGTTTAAATATTTTAGCAAATTAACGCTAAACGCGTTGATTTAAAATTGTACGAAAAAGATAATATCAATACTATTACAAATGTTATAATGTCAAAATAAAAATATACACAGAATATTTTATGCTAGTCTATTCAATTTTAATTATAACTTACTACAGTGTTAAAAATATTAATTTTTGATGTTTTAGTAAAATAAATAATCACCAAACATAACAACGCTTATAATTCTAGTTTTTATAGCACATAATCTTTTTAATATTTAATAATAAAATTTTACGTTATAAAAGCAACTTGTCATTCTTTTCCACACAGTTTTTAATTATTTCTGCTTTAACGCAATTATTTTTCTAATTATGCGGCAAATTAAAAATTTTAAATTCTAATTAGTCGTGCAAAAACACATCTAAACTGACAATAATTTATAATAATCCGGATATTTAAGTACTTTAGTTATTGTAAATCTTAATAAAATATTCTAACGCGAATTAAGATAATCAAATTTTATATGAAATTAAGTAGTACATAATTGGTATAAGACAAAAACTGCTCGAAATCCTTTTATAGCAAATTACAGTTTCGTGTTGTTAGAATTTTATTACATTTTTAATATATATAGCTAAAAATGTATTAAACGTCTAAATTTAGATTTGTCAATTTGAATTATTAAATTTTTTTGTTTGAGTTTTATTTCACAAAACGTATTTAATATCAACGTTTATTAAGATCCTAATGTTTACTTAAAAAAGTATGAAAAACCGATGCGTTTTGGTAACAAGGTTTTTACCAAATTTAATTTTGTTTAAATAATTACTTTAATAAATTAAATTTTACTAATAAATCACTAATGTTTTTTTTAACGCGCGTAATAATTTGTTCCAAAATTTCGACGAAAATAAATTTTCGCTCTCATAAAATCCATCTGGCTTTACGGTATTCAACTTTGAACGCTCTTAATACTTGAAATACTACTAAATTTTAATGATTTTAACATAAATTTAATTTTAACAAAAAATTAGTATTTTAGCGAAAAATAATCCGACAGTTTAAATTCAAAGCTTACATGTTTATCACAAATGTCTCTTGTAATAAAAATTTTAGCAATTTTAATAATACAATAATAAATTAAAACAAGTACCAA
This sequence comes from Aquatica leii, assembly GCA_035610365.1. Taxonomy (NCBI): domain Eukaryota; kingdom Metazoa; phylum Arthropoda; class Insecta; order Coleoptera; family Lampyridae; genus Aquatica; species Aquatica leii. The sequence goes on along the minus strand of CM069436.1, from coordinate 85,996,702 downwards.
TATAGTCAAGAAACTTTATTCTATTTTGAATGCGCAGAGCAATCCATTTTCGTAATCAAAACGCAAAATAATTTTACTTACAAAATACTTCAGTCAAGGAAGCAATTAATGTAATAAATTAATTTATAAATTCATTATGTTTTGTTTTATTAAAAAATTTTGTACTAAATGTAAGCAAAATTGCACTTTTAAAGATGTTTTAAAAAAACTGGCAATCATTAACGGCAATTATACGTTTACAGTTTTGTGAATGGTTAATTAAATTTGAAAACATATTTCATATTTTATTTAAAAAAATTGCAAGAACAGTACAGAACAAATTTAGCTCTACTTTTAAAGCATAAAATTTTAAACGTTAATTTGGAATAGCTTGTGACTACCCTACATTTCAAGTAGTCACAAACTCCAATAACAGTTTACAAAGATTGTTGGGAAATCCTAAAGAATTGTGGAAATGAAAGATAAATTGAAAATATATAAAATTATTGGTAAAAACTGTAATCAAGTATATATTGGGAAAATAAAAAAACGTATCAAAATTTGTTTTAAAGAGACGTTTAGAAAAATCTCGTGTTGTCACACATGTGATTAAGAATAAACTCGTTTGCATGTATTTTTTGTTATAACAAAGACTTTTTAAAAGGGTATGAATACACGCTACTGGATTTTTTACTTATTCTTAAATTGCAAGTATAAAGCTTGTGCAGAGGTGTCTTTTAATTACGTTTGAGTAATGGTTTATTGAAATCGCTTCAAGTTTTAATGAGTACGGTAACCGAATATACCTCTTGAGAGCTGATTTGCATTTGGCAAAGCAAGATGAATCTTTGGAAATTGAAGATAACTTAGAAGTAATTTTAGAAGATGACGATATTTCAGTTGAGTCCAAAGGTAAAGACGAATTAATTTCAAACAAAACTCAAGATATGTTTATTGCTAAAAATGATTCAATTTGGTTAAAAAACCCATTTAACAAAAAACAATTATAGAAAAATATAATTACGGTTTGTCCTGGTGTCTGTTAGTATAACAGAAGTGTTTAAAGTTATTTATTTGTGCCACTATGGTAAATGAAATATTAAACTTTACAAATCAACAAAAAGCCGGTACATGACATATAGGCGCTGTCGTTTGGGCGCCGCTGTTGGAACGCCAGATTTTTTACTGCCGATGCCGGTCGTTGAGACCCCGACTGTTGCCCGCCGCAGATTTCTAATTATGTTTCTTAAAAACCAAGTAGTTTGAAACTTTTAATAATGTTATTTTTAATATTTCCGTATAGTCTCTTCTTGTAAAAGTCATAAGTATAAACAATTTTACTATATGATTTTAATAGATAACGATCATTAGAACATTATGCAGTAAATTAGAATGATTAAGCAGGTAAACTAATCCTTACTTATTTACCTAATCTTAATTACACTTCTTTTCAATCTTTTTGATGCACATCAATTAGTACAATGTACTTAACTTTACAAGTATCTTTGCAAACAATTAGATAATTATAGGTAATTAGTTTGGTGTCACTGAATCTATATAAATTGATCTCCAAACAATATTTCTTCAGTTGTTGTCAAATTTTATTTGCGAGTTAGTTTAATTGGTGTTAAAAGTTACGAAATTACAAAAATCAATTGAAACCATGAAGTCTGTTTTAACGGGTTTTTATACGTGTTCGATAAAACCAGCAAAGATGGAGAAAAGAAGTTTTAAAAACCTAAGAGAAATGCGGATAAATGCCGTGGCTGTCTACATACAACTGCAAACGATGAATACTTGTGTGATGTTGGACACCATAACCATGATAATGATGCAGCAAGGGTATGCGTTGCTAAAATAAAAGTTGCTCTAAAAACACAAGCCAAGGAAACGATGGATACACCAGCCCAGATACTAAATCGTGCTCTAGAAGATACTGAAGCAGCCGTTCAAGGTCAAATGACAAATAAAGATGCTATTAAAAAACTGTGTTAGCAAACGCAAAACCTTTTTGTTGGTGCACCGCCAACTCTGTCGAATTTAGAGACCGTAATTATTCCAGAAAAGTACAGAATTTATAAATTTGCGTCTAGACAAACTGAAGCATTCCTTATAAAGGATACTAGATTAGAACGTTCTAACCCACAAAGAATACTTATATTTTCTCGAGAAGACAATACACGGTGGAGTGAACACATGAAACAAATTTTTATGTATGTAACATTCCGAAAGTACCAGTAGAAATGGCTTCGTTTTTCCAGTTTTATACGCTGTTTTACCTAACAAAACACGACAAACCTATAATAGACTATTTTCTTTTATCAAAGAAATGTGACTGCAGTTTGAACCCGAAACAATTTCATTGGATTTCGAAATAGTTGTATTCGGCTAATGCTTTTCCAACAGCCCACTTACATGGTTGTTTGTTTCATCTAATAAAAAAAATTAAAAAACAGCTAAGTAAAAATGAATTAATTATTCAATATAATAACGACCTTGAATTTGCGCTAAGCGCACGTACCATAACTGCTTTAGCTTTCGTTCTTGTTCAGCAATTTGATGACGCTATTGAAGAACTGGCCACACATCTAAAAAATAAAGTTCAACCAATGCTAAATTAGTTTGAAAACAATTACGTCGGAAGGCGAAATAGCAACAATACACGACAAAGGCCTCTTTTTTCGCCTAATATTTAGAACGTGTACGAAAGCCTATTAAACAACCAAAATCGCACTAACTTTGGAGATGTTACACATCGTAGCTTACAGTCCCAATTAGACATGAATCATTTGTCTATATAGAAATTCATAGATGGGTTACAAACAATTTCAAAAAGACAAGATGCGTTTGACAAAAAAATTTTACGAGGTGAAGCTCCCCCCTCAAAAAAAGAGGAAATATCAAGCGGCTGAACGAATCTAAAATCTTGTTCAACAATTTGGAAACAGAACAGTTATGGAGTATTTACGAAAAATAATGGAAAAATCGTAGATTATTTTTAATATTTCTACAGCTCGGTGCCCAATCGCCCAATTGGCGGCAGTTAAAAGACGGCGCCTAAACGGCAGCGCCCAAAAGTCCTGCTTCGACAAAAAGCTTATGAAACTGAGAATCGTAATAATGGAGTAGTTGATATGGTTTGTAAGGATCTCAATATCACTCAAATATATATTTTTATTAGTTTGTTGGTATGTGCTGGACTACTAAAAGCTAATCGTAAGGCCATAAGATGCTGCTGTTTTCCTCGTTCAATTTATTTGACAATGACAAAGCAGATTTTTACAAAATTTTATTCATATGAGATTTGACTATAACAATACAAGGCTAACAAAACGACCAACAAACAAATTAGCACCTATACGAGATGTATCTAAAATGTTCATGAAAAAATTGTCAAATGTATTGCAAATCAATATCACACTTGACAGTAGACAAACAACTGGCGACATTTCTTGGTAGATGTCTTTTCAGAATCTTTACAAATGGTAAGCTTGGCAAAATTTGGATTCTAAATGACTCAAAGGTTGGTAAAGAAAAGAAATGTCTCAGAACGGAATTAGGGTGGTACTGGATTTCGTTGCCTGTTTGAGTTCTAGATACAGGGTCACAACAGCTAACTTTTTTACTTGTTTGAAGTTGGCTGAAGCGTTACTAAACTAAATACTTGCAGTGCGTAGACACTAAAAAACAATAAAATACTTGTAGAATTTTTGCCTTGTCAACGTCCGTGCATTTATCTTTGCATCTCAACCAGAGGAAATATTGGTATCGTATGTTCTAAAAAAGCAGAAGCGTGTTTTTATTATTATTTAAACATTGCAATAGTATTATTTTGGAATAAAACAACAAGAAGCCAGAGATAATATCTCACAAAACAGTAGTAAAGATGTAGTCATAAGATGCTAACAAAAAATCAAAACGATGGTTTCTAAATTTGATAAACATTGCCACAGTGAATGTTTTTGTTTTATGGAGACATTTGGACCCAGATTGTAAATCAGCATGCCGTCACAAAAGACCATTGTCATTGCGAAAAAAAATTGTAGAACCCCTTCTAAACAAGAAGATTAGCAATGCTGCTATATGCTCTAGATTAACTAGAAAAACAATTCAAACGTATTATTAAACAATATAAATTAGCAACTCAACGTAAAGAGGAACTAGTTCAACCGGCTTGCAAAATACAAAAACTTAGCCAATGTCATATGTGTTCTAAGTTAAAAGACAATAAAACGGAATCAAAATATACTTTGTGTAAAAATTTTGTCCAGAACACAACAAAGCAACAAAAGTTTATACAAAATGTTCCCAATTACATTTTAGCTATAGATGTTTTTAAAAATGTTACTTTATTTAAATTGCCAGAATAACCCAAATTGCACTCAAACATGGCCAACAAATAATAATTTGGTTATTCCTTCTTACAAACTTGAAAACTAAGTGGAGGTTAGCATTCACTCCATGCGGTATCAGAAAATTTGAAAATCACTCGAAGCCGGAAAAATTAATTTGTAACACAGAATAAATTATTTATTGTAATTACAATAAAAAACAGTAATAATTAAAGTATTTTTTTGTATCAGTTTTAATTTATAGAAAACATAACCGAAAAATTGTTCATTCCAAAGCCGGAAACTTTATTCGTAATGTCAATGGATAGATTTAATTGAAGAAACTTTTGAATTTTCTGATGCTGCGATAGGGAAATCCTTGAGATTTATTAGGAAAACTCAGAATTAATCTGATGTTGCCTGAGTTGGATGATTTTGAGCAAGGTATTTTAAAGATCTTTGCGTGAAACATATACCGTCTATTATCAAACTAATTACATCATTACATAGAATTGTGCTACGGGTAACAGCTGTTAAAACAAAAATTTCTTTAAAAAGCGTAACATAAATGAGGTAATTGTCGGTGTGCACTGGGTTAAATTATAAAATACGTTAATAATTATAAGCGACTTTCGGCTTAGACCGCGTCGTAGTAAAACACCCAGACTTAGGCTTGGTCATAGTCTCTTCTTGAGAGCCAAAACAAGAAGTAGAACTTGGCCTTTGCCGTATTGTCGTTCGTGAACCCAAACAAACTGACGTTTCGCAAGACATTGCACCTTGCATCTTCAGAATGGTAAATGTCACTGAAAGAAAAAGTGGAAATGACGATATTTATACCAATAGCAATTAGCGTGATTAACGAACCTTATCGTTCCGTTACCGCTTGACTGACTTCGTTATTACTCGGAGTAAGTGTTTGTGTCCTTTCAAAGAAGGTCGATCTTTGTCTTAGAGGATATAATACTGGTAGCCAAGATTTGCTGAGTCTTAAACCGTCTTCTCGGTTCATATTACAAGGATGTTTTTCTATTTCCACAGCTTCGCGGATTAGTCTGGGAAAGTAGAAAGGAGTTCTAGCCAACTCTTTAGTTTGGTCAAAGTTCAGCGTGTGTCCTTGGTTCCACACGTGTTCTGCCACTGCTGATTTAGTAACTCTGCGGTGTTTGCAGTCAGCCATATGTTCTTTTACTCTAACTTCAATAGAACGTCCCGTCTGTCCTATATAACTTGATCCACAGGAACAAGGAATTTTGTAAACTCCGGCATGTTTTAGAGCCCCTTGTTTGTCTTTAGCAGATGTAAACCAGGTGTTTAGGGTATCCTTAGTCGTAAAGACAGTTTTAATATTATGTTTCTTTAGCACCCTGCTTATTTTGTCTGTTGAACCCATACAGTAAGGTAAATAAGCGGTGCTAGTAGGAGGTGATAAGTCTTCTTTGACTTTTGGATTTAATGCTCTTTTCCATGCGTTTTGGATTTCTTTGAACCCGTATCCATTTTGTTGTAGGGACTCCAACAATGTTTCCTTTTCCTTTTGTAGATTTTCGTTATCTGACACACGTATAGCTCTTTTGGCTAAAGTATGCAAAACAGTATTCTTCTGTACTGGATGGTGGTGAGATTCGGCGTTTAAGTATCTATTAGTGTGCGTTTTCTTTCTATAAACGGAATGCCCCAATTTTCCGTTATTTTTCTTTATCACCACTACATCCTCTACCGCGAGGACGTGTTTTTACAAACTAGATCTTTAGATCGTTTGCGCAAAAAGAAAAAAAAGCTACTTACAGACCTAGCATTTCTAAAAAGTTGCCGAGACCACAACTTATTGCCATCATGTATGAGAATTAAACATTTTTCGCAAAGCTGGCTTTGAACTGTTGGAACTCTATGGAAGTTAGAGTAAAAGAAAATATGGCTGACTGCAAACACCGCAGAGTTACTAAATCAGCAGTGACAGAACACGTGTGGAACCAAGGACACACACTAAACTTTGACCAAACTAAAGTGTTAGCTAGAACTCCTTTTTACTTTCCCCGACTAATCCGCAAAGCTGTAGAAATAGAAAAACATCCATGTAATATAAACCGAGAAAACGGTTTAAGACTCAGCAAATCTTGGCTACCAGTATTTTATTCTCTAAGACAAAGATCAACCTTCTTGAAAAGGACACAAACACTTACTCCAAGTAATAACGAAGTCAGTCAAGCTGTAACGGAAAGATAAGGTCCGTTAATCACGCTAATCGCTATTGGTATAAATATCGTCATTTACACTTTTTCTTTCAGTAACATTTACCACTCTGAAGATGCAAGTTGCAATGTCTTGCAAAACGTCAGTTTTGTTTGGGTTCACGAACGACAATACGGCAAAGGCCAAGTTCTATTTCTTGTTTAGTCTCTCAAGAAGACACTAGGACGAAGCCTAAGTCTGGGTGTTATACTACGTCGCGGTCTAAGCCGAAAGTCGCTTATAATCATAAACAAAAAAAATCCAAAAATGTAAAACGACTAGAAACAGAGTGAATGATGCTATAAAAGAAATAAAGAAGTGTTATAGTTGTATTTATTTTGTCTACGAAATATCTTGTATACGGAAAAAAAGTTGAAAGTTAAATATTTAACATATGATAAATTTAAGTTAGACACAAATAAAAAAATACTGACAATAATTATATGATTTGAGATAGAATTACACAATAATAAAATAAAATAAAATAAATGTTTAAAAAGAAAACAATATAAATACGTAGATTAAAAATGAATTTACAAAATGCAACAAATCGTTTAGGTACCATTAAGTTAAATTAAAATTGCAAGACCTTGTATGCAACAAAATTAAAATAACATTAATAATAACACTACAAAATAAACATTTCGTAAATCTAAACAACAAAATCTTAGTACCGCTGTAATTTAACGGATTTCACAGCGATTTAAAAAAAAACTAATTGTAAGTGTTGTTAATTGTTAAAAATTCTGTTACAATCTTAATTTTTAAAACCCAACAATAAAAACTGTCGGAAACCGTGTGTTTTTTTGCTTACCATATTTATAATGGTAAAATGGAAACCCTTATCTCAACCAAGAAAGAGCAAGAAAATGCTCATGAAAAAACTTTCTCAAAAGTAAGTATCTATTTTAGCGTTTTTATATAATACTTCTGCAAATTTTTCTATCTATAAACACATTACAATATTTATTTTGTTTCTTTAGGAGATGGAAAGCTGTTACAGTATTGCAAACTGGGCAAATAAATGTTGCGACTAGTTTTTCCAATAAAAAAACATCAGATGGAAATCGAATTTTCATTGATTCCAATATCAGTACTCAAAGGAGTATTATAGAACTAAGTAACACACCTAAGAATATTGAAGATCCCTCTTTACGAGATACATTTGATAAAGTTTCGGATTCTGGATCAATTTCTGAAACTGACCACAATACTTCAATTAAAGAAGATTTTTCTGAAATTGGTGATGAGTACTTTAGTAATGAGTTACACGATAATAGTCGGTACTCAAAGCACAGTAACACAGAGTCAAATGAAAATACAGATTGCGAAAAACTTTACTGTGAAACCGATAAAGGAAATATTTTTTCATTTAGCGTTACTGGTCGATGAATTATAAATATATCTTACTTTTTTAGTCAGATGAAATCATTGCAGCATAAAGGTAAATATGAAAACTAGTTTTTTACAAATATTAATCTGTTTATATGATCTTTTTAGGGCACGATTGTTCTTTCTTTGATTTAAAACTTATTTCTGAAAAAATAGAAGGTTTGCAAAGTATATTTTCATGTCAATGTGTAGTGTGTAATATTATACAACCTGTCAAAGCTGATGACCCAAGTGAAAAACACAGTTCAAATTTATTGGCCATACTTGGTGCAGTAAGTACCGGCATAGGATACTCTCAATTTTCCGAAGTTCTTGCTGCAATGAAAATTCCTTCTTTGTCACATAAAACATACACAAAATACCACAATCAGTTATCGGGCGCTATAAATAATAAAAATAAAGAATTATTGATAAATGCTGGCAAAGAAGAAGCGCTTTTAGCAATACAGCCAGGAAATGTTACTAGTGATGGTGTACCGGTAATATCAGTTATTGTTGACGGTGCATGGAGTAAACGTTCGTACCGGACAAACTATAACGCTTTATCTGGAGTTGTAAGTATACTACGTAATTTATTATTAAATACCTTAATTAGTGTTTTTGTACCTACAGGCATGCATTATAGGCGCAAAAACAAAAAAGATGTTATACGTGGGTGTTCGAAATAAGTACTGCTATGTGTGTTGAAGATCCAGTGATACAGCAAAAGACCATAAATGCTACAAAAATTGGGATGGCAATTCTACTGCAATGGAAGCAGACATTATTTGCGAGGGGTTTGAGAAATCTTAACAAATGCACAATTTGATTTACGGCAAAGTAATTGGCGACGGCGATAGTAGTGTTTATAGGAAATTGACGGCAGCAACACCATATGGACCAACGTTTATTATAGAGAAAATTGAATGTCATAATCATCTTTTAAGAAATCATTTGAATAAGTTAGCGGATATTTCAAAAGAAACAAAATTTCTTTCATCACTTCGCAAAAAGGTCACTAGCGAAAATAGTTTGAGCAGATTTAGAATCGCCGTGACTAAAGCCATCGGGTATAGGAAGAAGGAAAAACATACTTTTTCTTCCACAGCAAATTTGTTACAAAAGTACATCATAAACGGACCAAAACATATTTTTGGTAATCACACTGTGTGTGACAAGTACTTTTGCAAAAAAAAAAGAACAGGTAAGCATTTGCTGTTACGTACAAGTACCTACATATTGGTAATTTATTTTTCAGAAAAAAATAGTGCCTGAGTTACAAGCATGCGGCTTGTTTAAAGTAATTAAAACTATAAATGCACGACTTGCGAATAACGCCATGAGTCTCGTACACGACGTAGATACCAACGCCGCTGAGACTTACAATTCAATAATTGCTAAATTTGTGGGGGCAAAACGAATTAATTTTTCAGTAAAAGGGTGTATTGCAGCTGCAATTTCTTATAACACCTCTGGAGAGTAATCTTGTCTGAACTATTCAAAGATGCCCCTGGATTGCATTTAGAAACTTTTTGTGCAAGAAGAAAAAAAGCAAAAGAAACGTAAATTAGTTTTTACAACTTTGAATTTGTCAAACCTTGGTTTTGTTTTAGCAAAATCCTTAAAAAGAAAAACATTTGCTACTAGTGATATGTATTACGGACAAGAAGCATCTGAGTTTGTTCCAGACATTGATGAGGAGATCTTCTCAGTAAAACGCAACGAATTTTTACAGAGCTTAAAACAAGCCGATAAAGACACGATATTTCAAAATACAATTTTACAGTCTGGTTGCAATGTTTGGCAAAATGAAAGAAAAAAAAGAATAACTGCATCTAATTTTGGAAGGATTTGCAAACTTAGACTAACAACTTTCACAGCCAAAATAATTTCAACGCTTTTATTTTCGCCTTTTTCAGGTTCCAAAGCCACTAGGTTTGGAATAGAAAATGAACAAACGGCAATTTCTATATTTCAGAAACAATGCGGTAAAACTGTTTGTAGAAGCAGTTTGGTGATAGATAACAGTATTCCTTACTTGGCATGTTTTCCAGACGGATTAGTTGACAATAATGCAATTATTGAAATTAAGAGTTCGTATAAAAGTGAAAATTTGTCGCCGACCGATGCCGTATTGCAAAAAAAATTGATTATTGTAATTTGAAAAATGGAAAAATTTTATTAAAACACAATCATAATTAGTTTTATCAGATTCGGGGTTTATTACATATCACACAACGAGATTTGTGCTACTTTGTAATATACACCAAAGGAGGGCACGTTGCACGTTGAAAATATTTTGATGTAATATTTTCCAGTTTATTTTAGTTAACTTCTAATTATTTTTTTGGTTATTTCGTAGGGATGAAACATTCTGGAAAAACAATATAGAGAAAAAATGATGTAATTTTTATCTAAATTGTCTATTACCAGAAATAATAGACCCAAGAAGGTGTCGTCATCAAAAAGTTCGGGACATTTATTTAAGATAATAATAATTTATTTTAAAGCAGTTTATGTATTATTAAAATTAGTAACTAATTATAATTAATTTCTCAAATTGTAATTATCATGAATAAAGATGGATTTGTTCTTATATTCTTGTCCGTAAATATAAATCAAATTTTACCAATGATTATTTCATAAATAAAGCAAAATACTAATAAATATATATTACAATAAGCACATTTTTTTATCTAAAGAAGAAATGAGTTATGACATTGGAAATTTAAATGTAGATGCAGGCAAATTATATTTGGGTTGTCTATATTCAGCAAATGTTGTCTTTCACGCAGCAATTTTTTAAGATTATGCCATATAAAATTACAAAAAAGTTGAGGCCATTGAAAAAAATCTGAATATATTTTTTGATACAACTTTCTGATGTTGTGGTACGTATAGATTTATTTTTTTGTTTTCTTTTTTAAATAAATGCGTGCGAACTTGTCTATACTACAGCCCATTATTTTAAGATAGCAAGAACCGTTTCAAGTTTATTTTTACGCCTATTAAATTATTAAATAAAAATAAGTTTTTCGTCAATTTTTACGTAGTAACGTATATTGCCTACCTCCTATTCCTAGCCCCCTTAATGTTAACGTTTTATTATTTAAGAAATGATAGTTTTGCATTCTTCGAATAGTTTCCAGCTTATTAACTATAAATACGTGTAACTTAATCAAAGCCTTATTACACTATCCGAATTAAAACAAAAACATTACAACATCCTCAAATCTCAAAATTTAACTCAACGTTTAAAAACTATAAAACTTGAACCCCAAGATCTTTTTGTAAGTTTTCATGTCACGTCACTATTTACGAAAATCTCGTTAAAGATTTGTTTATTATTATCGAACAGAATCTGTCTCACCATATCAAAAAAGGGAGTTTGTATCCTTTTTTAATGATATTGATGATTGTGTTTATTATCCATTTACTTTTAATTTAATAACAAGTTTTGCGAACAAGTACCTGGTGCTGCTATGGGTTTTCCTGTATCAATATTTCTATAACATTCTTTAAAACGGTTACTTTCGAATTATTAATATTAAAACCTAAAGTTGGGTTTAGGTTTGTAGGCGACACGCTTATTGTTTGGTCTCATGGTCATCTCAAATTGTCTAGGATCTTTGATGATCTAAACAATCGATACCCAGATATCAAACTTATTATGGAAATTAAAACTAATGGTCGTCTCCCATTTGTCGGCGATCTTGTGACTTGTAAACCCGACGGACTTCTGGGCTATTGTATTTCTTGCAAACCCACCCATACGGACAGATACCTTCATGCTTTGACAACCTGAGAATCTAAACTCAAAACTCTATCAGGCTTAGTTCAAATTGTTTTCCTAACCTTTTAAAGGTTTTTAGTTAGATTTCGATTGTTTGTTTAAGTTCTTCTGGTTTCTTTCACGCCCTGATGAAGTTTTTTACGAAACGTTGGTAACTTTAGTGATTAATTTGACACGTTTTTATAACAGATCAAAATGCTATTTTAAAACAAATTATCAATAAATATAATGTCCTACAACAAAAAAAAACGTCTCGATGTCCACGAGTTAATTTAAAAAAAGCTTAATTTTAAACAAACTAAATCATACTTTTTTTTACAATTAACCTTATCACGCCTTACTCCCTGTGGTGGTGCGGAGACGAGGAAGGGGGTGGTAGATTGCTTCGCCCAGCTAGCTCGTTCGGGTCGTGGATCTGATGGAACTGTGCTGGTGGTCGTCACAGTTACCGGGCGCCAAGGTTCAGTGATCCACTGAACGAAGCAACTACTCTGCATACAACCTCCACAGAACCCAAGTGGAGGGATTAGCCCTAGGTTTTTCTTCTTCCAACTCAACTAACCTAAAATACACCACGCGAAAGACGGCAACAATAAAAGCCAAGGATAAAGAACCAAAAGGTGTTTATTTCTCTATCAAATCAACAAATTAACCAAAATCGATGATACATATATAAACAGCGTCAACCACGTTTATACAAGTCCCCAGTAATCAACATAAAACAAAAACCCCATACCAATAATAATGCCTTAACTATATCCTAAATATATATATATAACACACATAAAATATATACATATACAAAATGTACCTTACTCACCGTGTCATTAACCCTCTCTAATGAACTGTAAACCTTGTTGGTTTAAAAACAAACTGAATTAAATGCAAGACAAAGGTGATTAGTTTCTTTTCGTGTTTTATTTTTTTTTCTTTTTCTTACAGGGACCAAAACTACTACAACGCGCAATTCGTCAATTACCCCAAACTAACAAGTAAACCATATATATATGCATACATATACGTCGCAACTATAATAATCACAATAAAGGAAATATCAAATGACTAAATAAACGCTTATCGTTAATTACAAACGTTACTCGTTGGAATCCCCTACAGAAATGTATCACCTTCTTTATAATAATGATATAATCACAATGCAAAACTAAATATGAATCAATGACCGGTTTACACAACAAGAATTTTTAAGTGACGGGATTTTTCGTTCTTTAGTTAAGTGACAAGTGACAACAGTGTAAAAAAAACGTGCCTGAAAGTTGAACACATGTTGCATGCGATTGAATGTCTTTTTATTTTCGTTTTTATAGAATCCCTTTTTATTTTGTTTGTAGTTTTTATTCGGGGTGTGAATGTTTGAATTTGTGCGGTGTGAATGTTCTATTTTTTTTTTTGTATGAGTGACTATTTTTTTTGTGTGAATGACCTATTTTGTTGTGGTGGTATCAAGTGAGTTAAACTTCACAAATCTTAACTATTTACAAGTAAAGTGACACAGGTACATCAGGACGAACACTAATACACGGACTGACCTTGTCGCAGCTGTCTTCGGCATAACTGCATCGATGGGAAGGTACGTACCAAATATTTAATCAAACGCACACTAAATCATATACTTTGTAGGTCGATGTTGCCCCAATGCTTCCGGGTGTCGAAGCAGGTTCCCCGATGTATGCGACAGATTGACGAAGTAAGTACAGCGAGACGAATTACTTTACATAAACTTCCCCGTTGACAAGTTGTACATAGAAGGGCCCAAAATCGCAAGCAGCTCACAGCGATACAACGTATTTACAACACCATAATCCAAGAGAACGAATAAAAGCAAGAATAAGTAAAACGAGCAACAGGGGCAAGAACAAAAACAATAAAGCCTAAAATGACTATCGTTAGCTTAGTTATTAAGCTGAAAATCGAATGTGCTTACCTTAGGTGTAATGCGGCTTGCTTGTAATTGAGGTAGTTTTTTTTTATCCCGTTCAATACGGTGATTCTCTACTGTAATTCACGACAACCAAATATCCATAATACTAATCCAAATATACAGAGAATAATAATTGTACTTCCAGAATTGATCCGGTAATTTTCCGGGTGCACTAGGCACAGGCTCTGATGTACATTCCACCTCGTATGTGATAAGACAAGAAGTGACCGAATTTTCCGTTCTGACGTTCTTATCAGTATCTACATTCTTTTCAAAAACTTATACCGCTATCAAATTTACCTTTTCTAGGCGGGAAATTGTTGTTTAGTTTATTTGGCCTAACTTTCATAGGACCTAATTGTTAGTGTGATTTTATCCTGTTACAACCTTAAATTAATTGATGTGTTTTGATTAATTAGAACATATAGACACTTTCCACCTATGTAAAAACTTACGAAACGAATTTGTTTGAAACGATTACCGAATTTTTATTCATCGTTGCGTTAAGAATAAGAATATATAACTTATTTTTTCTCCAAATTATTGATTATGCATTTAAAAATGAGGGTATTATACAAATTCTGTTAAATTGGAAACGCGTTAATCCTAATCTAAAAATGAAATTTTGCTAGAGTAATTTTAATTCAATATTTGTTGGTAATTTTAAAATAAATTAAATTAATCAAAATTTTATTGAGTATTATGAGTAATGCCCAATTTATATAATAATTACTTTATTGCTTCCATAATAATAAACTTGTGTTTATACGTGGATGTACAAATTATTTAAATGCACATTAAAATACAATTTTTCTTATCTAAACCAAACTTCAAATTAGTTTATTAAAACAAAACTTTTTTTTTAAATAATAGTTTTTAATTTAGTGTTGTGTTATCAAGTTTATCTACATTAATTTTCTTAATTACATTTTAGGAAATTTAATAATTAATTAGAGAGTCATTCTTCTTATCTTTTTTATTTAAAAAACAAATAATAACAAAGTGAAAAAAGTAAAAACCAAAACAAATACTAAAATAAAAGAACGAAACCAATAAATATAAAGGACGTACAGACATGAACTGATCTACAAAAGGGCAGAAACAACATGTAGCGTAGATCGAATATGTAAACTAGACAACATTTTGTAGAAAACTAAAAATCAATAAAAAAAAATAACTTGAAACACAACTTTATAAAATATATGTAGTTTAAAAGTTAGTTTTTTGTATACCTATACAAAGCAAAGTTTTTTATTGAAATTGTATAAACATACATAAATCTAAAGTAACCAATAAATATTATATTAGAGATTGTGCTTTTTAGAGCAATATTTAACCTAATAATAATAAACAAGTTGCATAAACTCAGTTAAATAGTTATAAACGACTAAAATAGTTACCTGTGGTATTGCGATAAAATCAAGATACACGCTAGTAAGTGCAGACTTTTAAGAACACATACGAAGCCGCAAAAACTTTATTTACAAATTATTTATTTACAAAAAAACTAAATCTAACATAACAAATAATTATTATTTTCTAAAAGATACTAACTTTTGACGATGCAAGATACCAGTGATGACCCAGCAGTAGTAGGAACTTGATATACCCATAGGAACCGCAGCAGGTAATAACTCAACCTTATGTACCCATGCAAATTAATGCTTACAGCCAAATAAACGGAAGCTAGCAAACGATTCGGATAAAACAGCCAGACAGAGAACAGCAATACTGGTTAAACACCTTATTAAACACTACGAATTACCCAAGTACCAAAAAACTTTTTATAGGCTACTAGCATCGCTATTAAAGACTGACATGCCCCCCTCACCATATCAGCCGTTTACTTTCCTCTAAATTATCTAGCAAAAAATATGTAAAGTCTATCAAAGAAAAAACCTCATCATAAATCACCCGTCTAGGTAACAGATTCCTGGCAGGCGGCGACTACAACTCCAAAAACACTAAATGGTTCCAGAATAACAACGGCAGGTAGAGAAAGATTAATATTGTAAAGAGTTTTATTATTAAAAAAAAATTAATTTATTTATACTAAAAATATGTATACGTTTAAAGTAACCGAACTAATTAAATCTAACTAACTAAGAATAAAAACTTACGGTAATTTATATAAAACAATAATATGCTATCACTAATAGGTCCACAGTTGTTTACTTTAAAAGTCACGTTCACTTTCCTCGATGTACACTTTATTTATTTAAAGCTTCGCACGTGCTAATCACTTATTTATCTTCACCGTAACAACACTTTAACTTCATTCAGTAACTGCTGATACAGAACCGACTTTCCGCATGCTCAAATACTTCTTATACATTTATGATATCTCGATCTAGAACATTCGTAACCTTTTTGCATTTATCGTTTGCCATCTGAAATTTGGCTTTATCGAATCGTAGATTCGACGTTATTCGCGAATGTTCCACTACCCCCTTTTTAACCCTGTTTTGTCTCAGAACAGAAAATTGTATGCGACACCGGTAGAATGGATCGTAGCGATAACGACCGTTCTCTCTATTTCTGCAACTCCTCTGGACATGTCAAGATCTTCCTCGGCGGTAACTACAAACCTAGCTTTTCCAGAACCTCCGTATAAGCTCATAAACTTCTCGAACTGTACTTCTTCGATTTGATTCCTGGTTTTGCTGCTTATTACTCTGGTTCGGACCTGAACTTAGGTATTGTGGTTATCGACAGCAAACGGGGCTAGACGATCGACGTGGACCACTTCTGGCTTGCCTCTGGGTAGTTTTCGGATGCGATATATAACGTCATTAATACGCTGCACGACTTCATATGGGCCCTTCCATTGCCTTTGCAGCTTCGGCGACAAACCACGTCTTCTTTAGGGGTTATACAACCAGACCATGTCGCCAGGTTGAAACCCACCAATTTGTGCCTTGACGTCATATCTAGTCTTCATCCTGTCGCTGGCAATTTGTGTGTTTTTACGGACTTCCTCATGTACTTCGTCTAGCCTCTTGGTCTGTTTGGCCTGTGCTTTCGTGAACGAATGATCGGTATGCCATTAGGAAAAGGTGCAAGTGCTGATCTCAGTCTCTTTGGTGTTTGGACACTACCTTGGCTAAGTGTTTTCCCATTGTCTAGTTCATCCGTTCAACCATGTCATTGATTGATTGAGGATAGAGAGACATCGTCCGAGTTTTCTTAATTCCCAACAGTCGGGAAACTTCTTGAAACAGTCCAGACTCAAAGTTGCGGCCTTGATCGGAGTGTAATTCCAACGGAATTAAAAACCGACAAAAAAATTCTTTTACTAATACGTCTGCGACTGTAGCTGTTTCTTGATTGGGTATGGCGTAAGCCTCCGTCTATTTCGTAAAATAATCCATCGCCACCATGATGTATTTATTTCCCGAATCGGATTCTGGGAACGGCTCTGTGATGTCAATCGCTACTCTTCCCAAAGAGCTTTTTACAATGTATTGCTTCATGGGTGCTTTGTGCTTTCTCGCTGGAACATTTCCTGATCCGCAGGCCGTGAAATTACGGCACCATTTCAAGACGTACTCTTTGCAGTTCATCTAGTAGGATCGTTCTCTCACTTTACTTAATGTCTTCTTAATGCCAAAGTGTCGTCTTGATGTTCCATCGTGGAGATGCTTCAACACTTCTGACACCCTGCTCTTCGGCACTACCAACTGTAGTCTGTTTCCCGTGCCCTCGACACTTTTTAGGGATCGCTTTGATGTTTCTGCCCACAGCACCCACTTCTTCCGAGGTTGGTCGTCAGCCGTTTTTGTATTTGTAGAAATGTGTGATGGACTTGACGACCGCTAACAGCTCCCTCCTAGTCACGCAATAATTCCTTTCTGGCCTGGACAAAACCTTGCTAAATAATAAACAAAATATAAAAAAACATCTTTTGCAGTGGTTGTAAAATAATTGCCAACCGTTATTTTTAAATTAGTGAACCATAATATTTTGTGTACTTATTTATACATATATATTATTTAACTTTAAAGCCTTAAAAAAGTGTACTAGATTTTGTTTTTTGCATAGAATGTACTAAAAATATAGTTCTCTTAGGTAATTTCGACAATTTTGTAATCAGTGTAATAATAAAATATTAATTTGTAACTAAAGTTAGCGTCGATCGCAAGCAGATTAATGTATGATTGACTGCGGTACAAAGCTAATAAATTATTACTTTTACGACAAGGATTGTTTTGCAAGACGTCGAACAATTATTGACATCTACTTGACCTAATACACACTACTACATTAAATATGTTGTAGAGAATACCTAATGCAATTTACATTTATTTGCTCGATTAATTATGTGTACACGAAAACTACTCACTAAATTTAAAAAAAAACTGCTATGTATTTAAACTTAAGAAAAAAAAATTAAAAAACGTTAAACAAATCAATAATCGTTTTTATTATACCGATGTTCGCATTCTATTTAACACAGTGCGAGTTAAAAAACATAAAGTGTTAGCTTATTGATATTCAAGTAACGTTAAGAATTGCTTCGCAATGTAATTTAAAAAAAATTTTTGAAAGAATTTTTATTTTTATAAAATAAAATAAATCAAATAGATTAAAAAAGAAGATTTATAAAGTTGAATGAACTGAATCGCATACAGTTTATTAGTTTCACATTAAATAGTTAAGTAGTGTAAATTCTAAAATTTTGAAGACGTTTTCTAAAACCAAAACTGTTATTTTGTTTATTTGTCGTCAATTTGCTTATGGGAACCGTATTAAAAAATAGAAACCGTAAACGTAATTAATAGAAAAAAAATTAATAAATAACTGTTACCTAACAGCTATAAAACAATTCCAAGAAACGTTGGAATTATACATTTACACCTACATCCACTTGAAAGAAAATTACATTGTAAACTTTAAAGTGGTTGATTGTTTTATTTATAAATTGTTTGAGTTGTATAAATACTAAGTACAATATAAATAAATACTTTTCGTATGATTCTTAACATAATACGTTAGCATCTCGGTATATTGAAGACTTGAAGAAATTAATTAAGAACGTTGATGTAATAATAGACTCGCTAAAAATAATAAAATAAAAAAATTTAATTATGTAACATAAAGTTGATTAAATATAAGACGTAGGTATTAAGTTAGTCAAAAAGAAACAAAAGCAATTTTCTTACACTAACAATACCTTTGATGATACTAAAATAAATAAAAAATGTAAATTTTTTCATTAGTTATTTAAAAACCAATTTGTGTTTTAAAAAGATTGGATATATTACATCTAGAATTTAAACTAACTTAACATACAAATCAAGGGTTTTATTATTCTAGCTAAAAAAAATTATTGCAGAATGAATTAAGTTATATACAAACTACGCAAGTGTGTATTAATCGATTAAATATATTTACCATTTTTACAATCAAAAACCTTTCTAGTGTCTAGAACAGAACTGAAAGCTTATTAATTATTTAAAACTAAAAAGATATTTAATTTTTTTAATTTAATATAATAAAAACAAATATTAGTGCCTATTTTGCAATAGTTTGTTATTCTGCGATAACATATTTGTTTAAATTATATGTATAATAATATTGTTATTATTTTATACAAAATAGATAAGGTTTAAATGTAGAGTAGAAAAGCGTCAGTTTAAGTTGAATTGCTGAAATAGTGTATTTAGTTTTAACACGAAAAATAACTAAATAATTATAAAACTACAATACCTGAAAAAAAAAATTTAAGCTGATTCTTCAAAATGTAAGTGAAGAAAATCACCCTAATCAACTAATCGACATACAACGTAGAGAGTTTCGGCTACCGTTGTTAGTTCTATAGACATTTAGCATCGCAATGTAAAAACAAAGTAGAAAAATCTAAATACTGCTATAGATGTGGAGAAAAGGGCATAAGGCAAATAAGTGCAAAGATGAAAAAGAGAGGTGTCCTATCTGCAACCAGATTGGGCACAAAATGAGCACCCTAAAATGCAAAGTTTTTAGACGGGCAATAAACCAGAAAAAAACTAATGGTGCCTAAAACGCCATTCAAGAAGCAAAATTTGGCATTCTTTGAGACAAAAGTAAAAAATATCAAAAGCTCATCAGTAGAACTGTCAAACAACAAAAGGAACATGGAAGACAAACATATAACGCAAACTAATGCAAATCCAAATAAGTCAAGCTGCAACAAATCTGCTAATTGCTTTCTAAAAAAAAAGAACATAGACGTGGCTATTATTTTTGAAGCTCTAACTAAATCAAAAACAAACAAAGTAGAACAAACTTGGACAAAGATTCAGCCATACTAATAATTAACAACAAATTCAACTGCAAAAACTCGAGCAAGATGCAGGTTTTATCAAAATAAAAATAAAAAACTTTACATTTATAAGCTGCAATATAACACGTAACTGCGAGGTTACAAGATTCAAAAACCACTTACTATCTCTAACTAATATAATACAAAAATCAAGAAAAAACTTAATAATTTCGGGTGCTTTAAATGCAAAATTTTTGTGCGGTTCATATAAAACAAACTGAAGGGGAGAGGTTCTTGCAAGCTGAATGACACAAAATCTGTTTGTATGCAAAAGAAGATCGACCGTCAGCTGTAGCACTACCTAATGCCCACAAGCGGAAAGTTTTAGAAGATGAAACTTTAAGTGACCATCCATACATAGCATTTAACTATAAAAACTTAAGCAAGATAAAAAACTGAGAGCAGATTAGAAAGGAAAGATGGAATACAAGAAATATAAATAAAAAAATTCACAGATATCGCAAATCTTGCAATTATTACATACGTAATATAACGAACAAGATTTATTACAATTTTCAAAAATAAGAATGAACACAAATAACTAGTATTCTTGGTACATATTAAACGAGAATAGAGTCGTATGATAATTCACCAATTGTTTGTATTTAACATTTGTTTATGAAATGCCTGAGAATTGTTTTCCATGACTTCTTAATCGCTGGAAAATGATGAATCAGCAACACTAGTGACTTATAAGAATTCTTTGTCATAACAAATTATGAGCGAAACCGTTTATTATTAAGAATTGCTGCGCGCTGATAAACCATAGCTTCCAGTAACATATCTAAAGAGAAATACGATCGCGTTATCTTAAATCAATGCACTGGAACAAACGTGGCCGGCGTCACTAACTTTTCCCATTTTTGTAGTTCAATTTGCTTGCCCTTTATTTCGCTGAGAGGAGCGGAAATTGTGTTCGGCATTGAATTAGTATTAAAAACTCAAATACTCCCGGCTGTTGTTTTCCATTTATAGATTTAGTAGTATGTAATAGTTTAGTGTAAAATGATTGCAAACTGCAAGGTACATCTTTTATAGAAAATTTTTGTAGAGAAGTACAAAACTGAGTATTTTGAGATGTCATAAGTTCGCGACTCTCTTTATTTCACCAGTAGCCCACTGTTGGCACCAACATTGAGACGCGATGTTTTAGTTGTAAAGCATTAATGACCGTATTTATTTACTTTCTCAAATCTAAGCTTTGTTTAGGCAACAAGTATTAGGAAATATTTGAGTTGTGTTGGTAACGTTAAGGTTCTGTTTTTCAAGTGATGTACGGTAAGAAATACAAGGCAAGCAACAAAATCTAAAACATCAAATTTTATTTAACACAAAATATTTTCAAGGCAAAAAGTCACCTTCGCAAAGCTCAAATAATAACATTGCGTTCACAAGCATGTTATGCGAGGAAAGGAAAAAAAACTGAGATTCACGTCCACTGACTGTCATTTTCTTCTGGCTTAGATACGGTTGAGAGCATTCGGATAAATGTAAAATTTTCTCTAGACACAATTAATTTTAGAACTTTTAGAAATTTAGCCAGACTTTGATTGAATACGCTTGGATTAAATAAATCATTTAATGATTAAATAAACAATTTATATCGTGTGATCCATGACAATTGTTTAACCACACTCTAATTAATTGACGCGCATTAAAAAAAAACAACAGAACTAATTGATTACTGGATTTTACCTGAGTTTTATAGCGGTTCACAGTTCAACAGCTTCTAAGATTATAACACAATTCGAGCTACGTTGACACATCCTTTCAGATGTAAAATTTGCAAAGTAGAGATTTCACCTTCGGAAATATGCATCCACAGTTTAAAAACTAGATTTTTTTATCAGTTTTGTCGCGTTTGCAATTCCCTGTCATATCTAAAGAAGACTTACAGCATATTGGAATCGACAAGCTTATTTATTAAATTCTCTCTCTAGGGTCATCTTTCGGCGCAGAAAAAGTGAAACTAATCTACTTTTAATTGCCAAAGACAAAGAAAAAAAATTTAATTTGCTCTCCGTTTTCAACAAAAAAACAAACAAAAAACCTTGTTTATGTAATAGAATTAAATTTAAATAAGCATTCTCAATATTCTCGCGTTAGACAGAATCTCAGTTCATCGCATCTCTCCTACAATAATCAAATAAAAAACTTACAAACGCAATTTCAAATATATAGTTTATGACCTTATTATATGACGCCTAATCGTCAAATTGAAGATCACGTATTGCGGTTTGTTGGATCTTGACTGGATACAGGTTGGCAACCACGTAACAATATGTCACTAAATAATATCTCTATACAAAATGTACACTCAAAGAAAAAAAAAAATAAAAACAAATGTACGTGAAAGGAACCAGCACGTCAGTAACTCTCCTTTCGCGAGTACGAAAAAAAAACAGCACCCGTCAATAAGTTTTCTTTGGATAAGTGATAAAAATCAACGCAAAAATAACTTTTTTGAGTAGGTAAAAAAAACCAGTGCGTAAATTAACTCGCTTGCGCGAGTACGTTAAAAAACCAGCCCGACAGTATAGTAGACCGGACAAACCAAATTGAAACGCCTCAGGCTGTAAGTAATACTTGACGCCGCTCAGACGTGTTAATCCCTTTGTTGCAATAAAAACCCCAACCACTTTTTAATAGGCCGTATTGAGGAACATTTTTGGGAAAATATTTTTAAACCAAATTACACCAATAACACGCTGGTTTATGCTTTTTGCGAACTAATTACAATCGATTATCATTAAAAGTTATTTTGTTGTTGCTATATGTATTATTAATGCAGAATAATGAGATATTCAATTAATTCTAATTGATTGTAGAGTACACTAAATTCTTTGAAAAAAAAATTATTAAGTAAGTTACATTTTGGAATAGGATTTATTTAATGTTACTTGAAAATATTGTAGACAAAATTTTAATTGACAATATTGTTCAGAAAACGATGTTTTATAAAAAAAAAATTTCGAATTATAAACTTGAATTCGATATGCGCCCATAAGTTCGGCCCTGGCACGGTCATCTCCACCATTGTTTAGCTCAGAAGTTGTTTTTAATCCTCCACGGCTTACAGCTATTAGCATTTCGCACCTAACTGAGCGCCTGAGGCGTTTCAATTTGTCGTCCGATCGACTATAACTTCTTTTTCGTGAGTAAATCAAAAGAAGAACTCCTGTTTACAACTTTTTAAAACCTTCGTTTAAAACTCTCCTCCTTCTTTGTACGCAATTTTGACCTTATTTCATAAATCGCTTTTTTCTGATTGGTTAAGTTCACAAACCCTCTCAGTACCAAATCTCTCAATTAGCTTTTCATTTTTTTACTCAATCTGTTGAAAGCGGCGTCATTCTTCTTTCTACCCTTAAGATGTTACACGTTTTGTGACTGGGCGGTGCTCCGTGCTTCAAATGGAATAAAAATTTACCGATTCTACAATTTTTTCTCCTATTAATATTAAAGAAATGCGCTACTGACTATAAAGACGCATTAAAGAGATGAATTTTACTTTAACATGAATCCTTTCTCTAGTCTTAACAGATTTATAACGTTAATAATCTTTACAAATGCTTGACTGTTGGTACAATTTCAAAAATCAAAACTTACTCAAATTTTATTTTACCTAATTTCGTCCTATGTTGATAACTTTACAGTGAAATCGTTTATGACTTAAAGTAGTAATTACTGACAGTTTTTATTATAAAACTTTATAAATCGGATTTATTAAATTATTACTTCGTTTACGCATTTTAAAATTTGAACATAAATTATCGGTTTAGTAGAAGATGTGTGTTTCGGTCGAGATGCTTTTGGTGACCACCGCGGCTTTTTTTGCGACTAAGGGTAGCTTTGTCGGTGTTGTAATATTATACCAAGTATCTGGAGTTGTTTTTCTTGTAAATCATGCCTGCATCGAAACCGCCACAATTTATGTATTGAAATGCTTTGCTTAATAACTTAAAATAACCAATAAACTATTACCCTAAAACGGTGCAAGATAAGGGAAAGTTAAACATAAACATTTTTATAGAAGACAAAATTTACTATAAAAAAGTCTGTGGAAAAGTACAATTACCTTCAATAGTTTAGAAGATACAAGTGTGCAAAGTTGCACAAAAATGTCTCACATTACATTAAAATTCTGTAACTACTATTAGATATAATTATACACTCCCGCGGACTTTTTTGTAGTAAATTTTGTGCTCAATAAATTGTTTATCTGCAATTTTTATCTATATTGTATCATTTTTGCAGCGTACAAAGCGGAATCTCCTGCGGATCTAATTCTGCAATTACTATAATTATTTTTTAGCACTGCTGAGTAAAATTAAGACTTATATTTTTAAAAGATAAAACGAATCATAAGGAATATCTTGTTTAATAATAATAAACACTACATCCGAAAAAGACAAAAACTGAAGTGAAATTGGGCACCACCGCAAGTTCCAGTTTTGTTTCATCTGAGCGTTTCATCATTGAACCTTCGAATCAAGTATCCTATAAGTGTTTTCAACACTAAAATATTTAAAGAAAATTTTGAAAAAGTTCTGACGACAACTAAACTTGACTCTGCGGATCAGTTAATATCACTCATTACAGATGTGAAGACATCCGCCTTCGCAAAAGCAAAAGAAACACAAACAAAAAAAAAGTATACGGGTAGTATAACCACATAAAGCAACAAAGGCAAAAATGCATAAAAGCAAGATGATTATACGCGAGGTCAAACCGCAAAGAGAAAGAATCACACAAGGTAAATCTGCAAATATGCACGAAAGATTTGAAACTAGCAATTAAGAAATCAAAAAAGAAAGAGTTGTGCAATAAAGTTGAAGATGATTCATAGAGTCAAGCTTATAGTACAGTTCTTAAAAACGTCAGAGCATGCAGACCAGTAACAAATAAGAACATAATTACACAACAAATCGCAAAACTGTCCCCCCCCCCAATGCAAACTTAACAGATGGGATAGAATAGTAGATAAAACAACTGTTTTCCTCTTCCGTATAGAAAAGCTTAAGATTGTCGTCAATGGAATCAAAACCAACTCAGTCTCTGGCGTAGACAATATTACACCATCATCGCCACATCAAAGAGAGCTTATTTTCAGAAAGGTGGAAGGTCGAAAAGTGATTCTACTCCCAAAGGTCAAGGATAGCAGCTTACTACGGCTGAAAAAACAGTTGCATGAAAAAATAATTATCCGAGATAACCAGTTTGAGCTTTAGAGAGGGCAGATTAACAAAAGACGCAATTGCCATGGTGACTAATACAGCGAAGGCTAAAATAGCTAAATCTTTTAAAACGCGAAAACTGGTAGCTCCTACAACAGTAAATGTACGAAACGCTTTTAATACAGCAAATTGACAATTGATTCGACAAAAACTAGTGAAAAATAACTTATCTTCCTATCTGGTCAACATCTTATCCAGCTATCTAGAACAAATATATAAAAGTGCTAGGAAAAATCTATTCAATGTCAATATGAGTGCCCCAAACATCTGCTCTGGGCCAAACATTTTGGAATATCATGTATCATAGTGTTTTCAGCATAAAGGTTCCATGCGGCATGAAACTGATGACCTCACAGTTCTAGCCTATGAGAGCAACAAAAGCAACTTAAAACAAAATGTCAATGCAAAACTAGAAACAATAAGCAAATGGACGAAACAGGTACACCTTAGCTTAGCGCTAGAAAAAACTGAAGCTAATCTTTTCATCGGCAAGGAAATGATAAACTCCGACTTAATAAAATTTAAAATAAATAATACGGTAGTGTTACCCTCAGCAAATTTAAAGTATTTAGGGATGATTCTTGACAGAAATCTGTAATTTGAAAACACATAGAATTTGTTAGCAATAAAGCTTTTATGCATAAATAGTTTGTCAAAAATTATCTCCAACTCATATGGAGTAAAAGAGACAAAAAGACAACTCTATGTCAATGTAACTGACTAAATATTCCTTTAAGGACCATGTATCTGGACTGACTCTTTAAAAACAAACGGTTAGGAAAACCAAACGATAAGTACAGAGACAGCTGGATTGCTTGCAATTTGAATCGCCATTTACATACTGGCAGAAGAAAGAGCCTTCATTAAAAAAGAACCAAAAGCAAACAAAAGTTATGCCAAGGAAATAAGCTTAAAAAAAATACAAGAAAGATGAGCAAAATATAAAAGTCCGGATGACTGTGTGGCGACACTGTATCATTCATATACCGCGCCACTACGAATGCCTTCTTGCGCCGCCGCAAAAGAAGAAAAACTAGAGGAAGCGTGCCGTGTCGGTAGTCGTAGTTTGTTATTAGTTAGTTCAGTTGTTTGTATTCCATAAACATTTACCTTATGATACCTTGTGCGTTGTAATCATATTGTACAAAATGTAAATAAACCTTGTGTACATAATTTATTCGTTAGTCATTCGCATGTAAACCCACATTTGGTGACCCCGATTAAAACTTGTGTGTACCGCGAGTGACTTACCACGTGTCGGTGCCATCATGGCGTCTCCAGAAATTATTGTAAAAGCATCCAACGCCCCCGGAGAACCGCAAACAGCAGTTCAAGAAGTACGCCAAGTAAAATTACCGCCGTTCTGGCAAGTAAACCCTACATTATGGTTCACCCAGGTCAATGCCCAGTTCTACACGTACAAAGTAAAATCGAACATTACATAATATTTTACGGTAATTTCGTGTTTGGACAGTGCGGTGTTACAGGAAGTAAGCGATATTTTAGTTAACCCTCCGGAGACAGAAAAATACGAAAACCTGAAATGCCAACTAATTGAGAGGTTTTCGGACTCTTACGATAAAAGATTAAAGCGATTAATCAATGATATCGAGCTCGGTGATAAATCAGCATCTCAGTTGTTACGCGAAATGAAAACGCTCGCGGACAACAAAGTGAGTGACGAAGTGCTAAAAACGCTTTGGTTGCAGCGATTACCCACCAACATTCAAGCAATTTTGTCCGCCAGTTTTGATGTGACGCTAGAAAACATGGCCGCCATAGCTGATAAAATAGCGGAAGTACGCACCACTGCATGCGCCATGACTTCAGCAACCCCACATATTGCCGCAGTAAACAAAAAAGAATCAATCACGCAAGCATCCAGCACCACTACTATACAAGCGTTACAGACTCAGGTGAAAAACCTAACAAAAATAGTGGAGCAGCTTTGCAGATGTAGAGAACGTAAACGGCCACGTTAAGACAGATGGCGCTCTCGCTCAAGAAGTAGAAGTCGTAAACGTCAAAATGTACAAGGTTATTGTTTTTACCACAACCGTTTAGCCGATAAGGCACGCCGTTGCGAACAACCCTGCACCTATGAATCTCCCGCAACACAAACAAAACCGGCAAAGGAAAACTAATACAACCGTCGCCGGTAACGGCAGTTGACGACGGCACCAACCAGCAAAGCCGCCTATTTATCACGGAGCAAAGAACAAAAATTCAATTCCAATCGTAACAAAGGTCAATTTTTGTTGTTCACCGCAAACAACACAAAAATTTAAACGTTTGAGTTTATTACTTTAGAACTAGACCTAAAGCTAAGACGTTCATTTTTGTGGCGTTTCATTGTCGCGGACATAAAGAAACTAATCATTGGATCAGACTTTTTGTTATTTTAATTTATTAGTTGACATTAGGAATAAAAAACGTATAGACAATTCTACATTCTTAACATCCCCTGGTGAGGTAGTGAAGTGCAAGACGAGCTCCATAAAAACTATTATTAGTGATAATTTGTACCATAGTATATTAAGTGAATTCCCCGCTCTTACAAACAATTGTACATCTGTTCCAAAAATAGTGAAACATTCAACAGTGCATCACATAGAGACCACACCTGGACCACCAGTGACTAATCGTCCCCGTAGATTAGCACCAACTCGACTCGCCATCGCAAAGGAGAAATTCAAACTAATGCTACAACAAGGCATTATACAACCTTCAAAAAGCAATTGCTCCTCACCCATTCATCTAGCACCGAAGAAGAACGGTGAGTTTCGTTCTTGCCGGGCCGTAAACTCGAGAACCATCCGTGACTGTTATCCCATTCCGTATATGGAAGACTTTTCACATCTGCTGTACGGCAAGAAAATATTTTCCACGATTGATTTAATAAAAGCGTGTAATCAAATACCAGTGCATCCAGACGATGTTGCAAAAACAGCTGTTACGACACCATTTGGCCTGTTTGAATTCTTTCGGATGCCATTTAGCTTACGTAACGCACCCCAGACATTTCAACGGTTTATGGATGAAGTTACCAATGATTTGAACTTCTGCTACAGTTACCTTGACGACATATTAGTAACATCAACAACTCAAGAGGAGCATATTGTACACTTACGCACCAAATGTGTATTTGGCCAAGAACAAATAACATTTTTAGGGTACACCATCAACAGCAAGGCATGGTACCGCCAAAAGATCGAATCAAAACCATTACAAATTTCAAGAAACCAGCCACCAAGAAGGACCTTAGACAGTTTCTCGGAATGGTAAACTATTATCGACGTTTTATGCTTAAAGCGGCAGCTATCCAAGTCTTATTGCATAGATTCTTAGAAGGTTCTAAAACAAATAATAAAACTCTAATTATTTGGGACAGTGAAACCAACGACGCATTTATTAGAATTAAGAACGCCTTGGCTAATGCAAAAATGCTGGCACATCCTTCACCATCAGCACCACTTTCCTTAATGGTCAATGCCTCTAATGAAGCAATGGGAGGAGTTTTGCAACAAACTGTAGATGATCAATGGCAACCGTTAGCATTCTTCACCAAGAAACTAAATAGTGCACAGCTAAACTACAGTGCTTATGATCGAAAACTTCTCACTGCGTACTCTGCTATTAAATACTTTAAACATTCATTTGAGGGTACGCAGTTTACACTTTTTACAGACCATAAACCATTAACGGTTGCACTGAAACAAATATTGGAAAAATGCACACCGAGACAATTTCGACATCTCGATTTCATTGCACAATTCACGACCGACATACAATACATTGCTGGTGTCAACAATATCCCTGCAGACACACTTTCACGAATCTGCAACGTCACCACCACAACTTTAGCTCCAATAAATTATCAAAAGCTAAGTAAGATGCAAGAACAGCAGGTGATATCAATGGATAGAGTTAAACCAGCATTCATTGATGCCGAAGATCTCAACCACAACAATACAAGTAGCAATCCTCCGAAGAACATCATAAGAACACCAAACCTAGAAGACACAACCACATTTAAACCACCTACAAGTGAGAAAGTTACGAGAGCAGGTAGAACAGTAAGATTTTCAGCGAAAAACCGAGATTTAGTTTCAATTCATTTAGAAGATTGAACTTAAATAAACATGTGGTGCAGAGTATGGTTGAACTACAAATTACCAATTGAACTACACAAAAAAAATTAGTAAGTTTTCGTAATTCCATTACTTGCAAGGGGGTCCTGTGGGGACACTGTATCATTCAGATAGCGCGCCACTACGAATGCCTTCTTGCGTCGCCGCAGAAAAAAAAACCAGAGGAAGCGTGCCGTGTAATGTAAATAAACCTTGTGTACATAATTATTCGTTAGTTATTCGCATGTAAACCCACAACTGGATAAAACGCCTATTCACTGAAATCAGCGACTGGTACCTTAAATCAACTTCAACCTAGCCCCAATACTTAGCAAAAATGACTGCATTAATAGCTATTTGCGTCGGTTTAGTTTATCTCCTACAAAGAGGTTCGAATTATGCTATGATAAAGAAGATACTCTGATACATTTATTATTTGAACGTGAATACTTGGCTACCTTGCAGAGACATAGCGGGAAACGGCAAGAAACATAGCAAAAAATATCAAAATGAAACTAAGTAGAAGACGTACCAATAACAGCACTGAAAATAAAGAAGAATAATGGATCTTAACTAAATGTTGAAGTAAAGCTTAGATGCGGTTTCGCCGATCAAGGGCCGAATCCGATGAACAACACCACAATCAGATAGTCTTTTCAAGATTTTTGCCATCGGTTTAAAATGGAAATTTTAAAAAACGTTTGTTTCAGTGTTTCATGTCAACAAACAAAATTGTTGGTATTGGAGCGACAAGAATCCTCACAATTTGCGGGAAGTGTACACTTTATACCCCAAAAAACTTTGAGCGTTTTGCAAAATGCTGTTATTGACCTTTTTTTCATAGATGGAAATTTGACTGGTGCAATTTATCTTGTGTTGTTAAAAAATGTCATCAAACCGTTAACTTTACTCTATTTCCAACGACCAGTTAGACAATAGTTAGATGACCATTATTCCAATCGGTGGATTGGCAGAAAAGGGCCAATTGAATAGCCTCCCATATCACCAGATTTAACACCATTAGATTTTTTCTTGTGGGGTCATTGCTCGTTTTTAAAACTCAACTGGAGTCGATTAAAGAACTGCGGCGTTACTGAAAAACTCTTATAGATGAACTTTTGAAAATGTTTGACAAGGGTTTCAGAGCAGACTCTACCATTGTCACGAGAATAACAAAATTGTTGTAAAAAAATTTTTTTTTATAGACTAATGACTTTTTGTGTTAAATTTTAATTTTTATTGCATTAAAAAAAATTTAATTTATTAATAAATTAAAAGTAAATTAGATTACTTTCTTATTAATTTTTTTTCCTCAAAATTCACAAGTAACATCGTGTCATTAAAAAAAATTAAGGGTGGTTGGTGATTGTCAGGGAGTTGATTTTACAAATGTTGTTTAAATGTTAAAAATCGTCCATTTCAATATTTAAATTGATTTGTTTTTACATTCTTCTATTTTCGCATTCGTATAGAAATTAAAGCAATTTAAAGTTTGTATGTAATTCTTCGCTCAAAAATGCGTTAAAATTAAACTTTAGTAAATAAATAAAAAAATATTAAAATCAAATTATTATGTTATCCCGATAAATTGAAAAAAATATATTTAAATCTAAAAATACGTCAAAAATTTTGTACCAATAGCAATTTTTTTTAAAGATTAAATTTATAAAACGAATTACAATTTGTCGGTAATTACTCAAAGTATTAAATGGGAATAAAGTCTAACCGAGCACCTAAAAAATATATTAAAGAAAAAAATAGGGTATTAAGAAAACTTTGAAAAGTGAACACTAAAATTAATGCAAAAGTACATTACGTTAAGTTTTTATACGTAGCTTCAAGGGATTTAAGAAGCTAATTTATTTCGTTTGAATAGAATGTAGGGCTTAAAGTTTGTGATTTAGGTGGTGTTGGTTTAACTACGCATTTAAAGGGTAAAATTTCTATAACGTTTGAAAATTAAATCAACTAAACATTACCACAATTCTAAGTTTGTTTAGTAAATACAAGTTGTACTCACCCTCGAACTCAACGTTACGCAAAAATTTCAAAAGTTCTGTGCCTTTAACTGGTTTCATTGCTTCGCATAGACCAGGACGACCGTGGCAGGATTGATTATGCATGTCTCTGTAACAATTATATACTTACAAAATAACAAATAGTTACATTTATTACAATTACAAGTTTTCTTGTAAAGAGCTAAATTTAGTTGAAAACTTATATTTACTGAACTTACGACTGTTGCTTTTATTGAGTAAGTTATAAAACAAACTTCTGGTAACCTAGACAGAGATATTTGATTTGGGTTTTGTTTTATTTATTGCTTGTGCCCGTTAAACTTTAATCAATCCAAATAAATCAATGGAACTTTTATATACCTGTCTAGCATACCATAGTAAATTTCTACTCGAGACAATATTAAAAAACATCAAATACAAATTTTCTTCTTGGAACTTTCCGACTTCACTTTTTGTATAAAATATTTTATATGTACAAGTAATCAAAGTTAGTCTTTTAAGATATCTGATATTGACAGCAGAGTAAATTTTTTTATTATAAACTTTTAGAGAGAAAAGGCATTAAGACCTTGTAGATTATAACATCGCAACGGGATATTTTACAATTTGTAAAAAAACACTTTAATTTAAAAAGATAAAAAATATCTGGAATATACTGCATTGTTTAGTTTTTAATTTAATTTAAATTTTGGTTTAGTATTTATTTTTTTTTATTCAAGATTAAGTTTAAGTTAGACATTTAAACAAAAATTTCAAAAGATAAATGTACTGGTAAATGATTTAATCTTGAAAAAAATATTGTTTCACTAATTTAAACATAAATTCAAACAGCAATATTTTTAACCATATCACAAAGATTAAAAAATATTACTAAAAGTTTTTTAAATATTTAAAAAAAAAAATCGAGCAAAAACAGCACAATAATTGTAATTTCACCTAAGAGCGCCACTTGTGGTCAAATTGACCCTTTCTATAATTTATCGGTTTAAAGTCAAAAATAAACTTTATTTTAAAACATCTATTTATGGAACATCTACATATTTAACAAATCTAATACCAAAAAATATTATAAGTTTAAGTTTATAGAAATTATAAATTCTGTTACAAAAATAATTCAAACAATTCCGACACACTTTCCACAAACGTATTTGTTACAGATTACACACGTTTTTTTTGTTTTCTTTACATTTCAAAATTTGGCATGTTTGTAAGCTTGATTGGTCGTTTGTATTGTTGCAAACTCACAGTATGTTGCTTTTTTATGTACTTTTTGTGGGGTTCTAAAGCAAGTTCCAAAATAATTTTTTTTCTTGACATATGCTTACCACTTAAACCTCTATAAATAATCCATCTGTTGATTACATCAGGGTCCAGTATGTTATAAAAAACGTGAACGAACCATCTACGGGAACCTGCTCTATGGAAATATTTTTTTGCTATTTGGTCTATTACGTCCACTCCATACTTAATTTTACTATAATATAGTAACGGTTCTAGGTTTTTCTTTGTTTTGTTATGTATTACAATGTTGAAATAAAGTGTACTTAAATATAGTACATTTTTATTTGGTTTGGTTTGGTAATTAGTAATAATACACTTATCAACTGCTAAAACAGTGGTTAAATATAGTTCTGCCCTTTGTTTTTCACAGAATTTGGAATTTCCTTTTTGAAACGAATTACTGTTTCCATTAACGTAGTATTTTCTTGACCAGCTGTTTTGCCAATGACAAGATCGTAAAAAATTGTCAGTAGTAACATTTTTGCTTTTATTCAAATACGGTTCTATTCATTTTCAAACAACGTGCTCAGCAAGGTGTTGGGTTGTAAACCGTGCACCATCTTTTCCTAACAGCCAGTTAAAACTTTATTCCAAAATTTGGTTTGTTGGCCATGTATTCAATAAAACATCTTGACGGTAACAGCTGTATATCAATTGTAAAGTTTTCCTTAGGCGTGCAGCAGCTTTTGTAATTGGATATGGACTTGTCTTACAATTTTGATACTAGACAAAATTTGTTATTTTGCAAACGCTTATTTGTAGTAGATAGTGTTTTTTCTAAAAACCCTTTAATGTCACGAAACCTTTAACGCGACATAGTTTTTCTGTGTAAAGTTATATTCTATAACTGGCGCCCAACGTGGGGCAAAGAATACCAAAACATAGAAAAATTTGTGAATAAACGCGTTTTTCGTGAACCTGTGTGGGTTGAAAAACTGCTGTTTGTTTCTTGTTTTTAACGGGTTTTTAAAGAAAAAAAAACAAAGTGAAATACATGGACATTGACATTGATTGAACAATCATCGCAGACAATACAAGCTTCTAGAGGAAACTTTTCGAACTGTGATTCGCGATTCGACGGGCGTGCCGAATCTGATGTTAACGCATTTATTGATAGCATCGTTGTATACAAAGACTGCACACAAGTTTCTGATGTTAAGGCGTTTAAAGGAATTCCAATGCTTCTGGACGGATTTGCAGCCTCATGGTTTTAAAGAGTGAAAACTACTATAGAGACGTGGGAAAATGCGTTGAATCTGTTGAGGGTGACGTTCAGTCACCAAAAACCGTTACACAAAATATATCATGAACATGGTCTGTTGCATCGTCGTATAAGAGAGAAAGTTTCTCGTCGCAAAATAGTCACTTTTAGTGAGCTTCTTAAGGAATGTAGTTTGGTGGAGTAAACCTTCGAGCGTGGATCTGAGGGAGTTGTCGTACCTAAAAAAAATAAGGAACTATCACGCGCACATCGCTGTGTATATTGCAGAAAAGTGGGACACACTATAGATGATTGTCGTAAATTGGCAAAAAAGCCTAACAATGGTTCAATGACTTCATTCGAAACAATCACTTCAATATCTTTGCGTGCACCAACAGCGTCGCCTACACGTAAAGCTATCATAGAAGAACGCGAGTCGCCGTGGACCGCACCAGTTGTGTAGGTACCAAAAAAGTCTGGAGCACTGCGGTTATGCGTTGACTATCGTAAACTAAACACGATTACTAATTTCTAAATTTGCTCCAAAACTAGATAGACCGTATATAATTACCAGAATAGTGTCTCCTGTAAGTTACAAAGTTGCAAATCTTAGCAATCGTTCAGATCCATTGGGGCTTTATCATGTTTCTGCTCTCAGCCCAGTGATTGGAAAGCAAGACTGTGCCTGTAAAGGAGTTGCACCGCCAGAGCAACCTCGAAACGAAACTCTGGAAGATGACAATCAGCCTGCTCCCTCGTCGGGACGATTTTTGGGACTAAGGGGGGGGGAACTGTAACAGACCCACCTCAATCGGTCGCCACGTGCCCATCTTTATCCCAGATGACACAATAATCTGGTAGTTTGTTTAAACTTGAGAGAAAAGGTTGTAACTAAAGTTCTCTTTTTATTTTTGTAGTAACCTTATTTTTATACCATCTGATCAAATTTGGCTCGGTTAAAAAAAACAATATTTTTATGTATTTTAATACAAATCTTTATTATCGCCTTTAAAATGGGCTCAAAAAAACAAGCATGCCAACGGTTAATCCAATTCTTCATACATTTCTTATAGGTCTCGGCCTTTAATTTATTCAGCAAAACTTCGTTATGGCTTTAATCGACTCATATTGTGTTCCCCGGACCATATATTTGAGTTTTGGAAACAGAAAAAGTCGCAGGAAGTAAAATTTGACAAGTACGGTGACCGAACTTTTGTTTTGTGTTTGGCCAAAAATTCAGTCACAATTAAGCTGGAATACAACGGCGCACTATTGTGGTGAAAAGTGCATGACTTGTCTGCCCACAGATCCGGCTGTTTACAACGAATTGCTTCACGTAGACGCGTTAAAACAACTTAATAGTATTTCTTATTGATCTTTGGACTCTCTGGAGTAAATTCATGGTAAAACATGATGATGAGTTTCACCTTGAGTTTTGATCTACTTTGACGTGGTTTTTTCGGTTTCGGCTCATTTTTGGCGCGATTCTTGAGCAATTTTGAATTTGAATTTGAATATAGCATCATCAGTTACGATTTGCAATCTTTACTCAACTTTAGTTGCTTTAGTTTAGTGGCGACGCGTTTTATACTCAAAACATCAATCACAATGTGTTGAGTCAATCCATAAAGAATGTTAAGAACTTCTGCTACCTTTAATGTCAAAACAACGATTTTCAAGCTCATTTTTTTCCACCTTTTTGAT
Source organism: Aquatica leii (assembly GCA_035610365.1). Classification (NCBI taxonomy): domain Eukaryota; kingdom Metazoa; phylum Arthropoda; class Insecta; order Coleoptera; family Lampyridae; genus Aquatica; species Aquatica leii. The sequence goes on along the minus strand of CM069436.1, from coordinate 85,961,182 downwards.
GTTGTCGTCGTTAATAGAGGTAAATGCTCAACTAGTATGAGGCAAGTTTTCTACAATCTTACTGAATGTTTTATGCTACTTGATATACTGGTTTTCGTGTAACAAAAAAATAAGCGACGGCTAACACAGTTGTTCACGGAGAGTGAGACGCAGGCTTTGTAATGCTAGATTACACATTAAATCTAAAAATGCGCAAAAACGATGAAAGACTAAATTAGGGAGATATCGTTTTAACACTACCTGCAGGAAAAGAACAAATAACACGACAGAAGTGATCACAGAATATATATTTATTTTATTACAGGACGTAGTTGTATAGTTATGTAAAGGTTGCAAACAATATTACATGGGTTGATATCACAAGCCAAGTATAAGTTACGCCCTTGACTGGGCAACACGTCGCACGTCAAAACAACAACCTAATTGGTTTAATTTTTACATTTAGCGAAGGAATGATTTTACTTTCATAAGTTAAATTACAAAAATACGAAAAAATAGAAAATAGAAAATCAAAGCGCACCTGATAAATATGTGACGCACAAGAAAAGGTTTAACATTAATTGTGATTACAACCTAGTATGCACGTATGGCCAATCTCACAATCGGCATGACCAACGAAGTAGTACTCGTATAAATAGAAAATGCAATACTTATAGTTGTGTATTATCCAGTAGGGTATTAGCTAAATCCGTACCAGTATTGACCTAAAACGTAATATGAAATTTGACACAGAAACGTACAGTCGGCGTTATCACAAATAAATCCTGTTTTTAATTCATACGATAATTGAAGTAAATGAATGCGCCGAGCTCTCTAATTATCTTCCTACTTGTATAGATATTTCTTCTAATAAAATGGTATTCAACCCCTGGACTTCAGTGACGTGACGTCATAAAAACGTCTCAAAAATCACAAGTATTTTATCAGCACCACCGATAAGGGTCACAGGTGACCCGCCCAAATAAGCTTTCAGTCAGACACAAAATCCATTTGCATTATCACGTGGAATCGCATGAAACAAGACGTTACCAGAAAAAGAATGAATTGATGCTTTTACACATTTGACAATCGATTAAGAAAAGTGGGCGTATCGAGAACAGATTTTATACTCGATAAATTTTAACCTACTAATTTTTAACACAACACACTTAAACACTTGCATTTTTACACTTCTGCAACATTTCCAATGACTGTAGCCATAATTCTATTGGAAACACTAAATTTCAAACAAATTCGTTGTTCAATTTTTTTCCAAAGTAAAAATTGACTGACAAACTTTTAGCGTCGGAAACAAATAAGTGCCAAACCTACACTAATAGAAGTATCTCGCTGAAACTTTACACAAATGTCAAAAAAAGTTGTAGCAACCTAGAAAAGGAAATTTCGCCGAATCGGATTTGGATTCGCGCGCGGTTTAATTTAACCAGTTAGAGTCAAATTTGATCAGAAGGTAGTGTTTTAAAGTTTGTAATATTTAAATTTTTTAATAAAGAATTATACAAAATTTTACCAAAAACCAATTTTGTATATTAGAGGCGTTTTACTGTGTCGTGAACTGTGACCTTGAGTCGAAAATTTAAATTAATAAACTAAAAGTCAAAAATTTGACTATCTGAATTTCAAAAATGTTAGTCTGCTTAAAAAGCACTCACGTCAATAAAAATTAAAAATAACCATATATTTACTTACTAAATAAAAATGAATTTAGTTGTAATAATACTTAAAGACTATTAACAACAAATACAACGATAAAAGCAAAGTTAGGTTAGAAAAAATGTACCGGCGAACGTTTGTAAGACTGATAATAACAATATTTTGACATATACAGACTACAGCGCCACAGTTCACGAGATCCTGAAAGACGTATACGTATATATTTTCATATTTATAAAAATTGTAATTAAAAAAAACAACAATAAAGACTAACAGTAGAAAATGAGTATTTAAATAACTACAGATTTAAAGTAACAATAACTTGAATATTTTTAATAGATCTTTTTTAATTATGATTTTTAATTTTATGCAAATAAAAATAAAATATTTTATACAAAGACGTTTGACCAATTTGAAGTTATAATTACAGACACATGAATAAATTTGACTTACCTAATTGCATACGCAAACGCCATCACCGCATCGGAAACGAACTGAAGCTGGTTCTCGAAAACTGTATTTTGACGTGTTAACTTTTCTTTTCCAGTACATAAACGTGTGTATTTTTGGTTGTAAGGTGTCCTAGAACTATTAGGATATCGGCATTGAAAGTGATCTTCCCAAAATTCTAAAACAAAAAAAAAAATAAATAACAATAATATCTACAAAAATAATGTATAATTTAAAAGGTATTTGCTAATTATGTTTATCTTTACAAAGCCGTAAATTGATTGATTAAACTAATGCCGTTCGAAAATACATTTCAAAATATTGCCTTTATTTGAATTAATTGCTTCGTAAATATTTACAATTACGATAAATACAAGCTATAACGCTGATTTATAATTGTACACGTAACTAGCAAAGTTATGAAATTAAAATGATTGTAGTAAGACGAAATGTAGCAAATATTAATACACAGCTTAAATAATTACACAAAAATTAGATTATCTTACCAGAATAATTAATCACTGATTTAAAACAGTAATTTGAAAAAATTCAAATCAAAATGTTAATGTTGAACAATGAACATCTGTGTTACAACTGCAGTGTAATCGTATGTAAAAGCACAATGCTGTCGAAAATTTTACAATGAAGGTAGAACAGGTTTTTCATATTTTTATATAAACAATACAATAATGACGACTAAACTTTAATCACTCCAGAAATATTCAATTTTTTTCTTATCGTTAGAAATTTCAGTTTTTATTTTAATTTTTCACTAAAATCATTTTTTGTATAATGCAGCTTTAAAGAAAACAATAAAATAAATAAAAATTAATGATTGTCGAATTTGCGTTTGTAGACTACAAAAACGTTACTAACCAGTATAATAATTAAATTGAAAGAAGCTTAGATTGTAGTATAAGATAGACGAATAATTTAACCCAAAAAAAGTACAGGCAATAGAAAACATATTAACACATTCTTTAAAAAAGATTTAAAAAATTTGCTTTGATTTTTATTCGCCAAATTCAAATCTTTAACTGTATCAAAAAAATTTTCAAAAATGTATAACTAAAACTAAAAAAAATGTTTTTTTAAAATACTGTAACTGATTTTTAAAATGAATTTATTTTTATTAACTATTTACACGTACTTTAGATATGATTATTATAACTAATTTTAATTAAACTAACCAATAACTAACACGTATAAAATGTAATGTATGTGATAATTAAGAAAAACAACTTACAAGTCATTTATATATATATATATATATATATATATATATACACACTTCCGACTTTTGAGTAGATTAAACTTAAACTTCCTTTAGAAACTTTTTATACTTTTACTTTATCTGGATCTAGAACATTCTATCCCTTTTGAAAATCGTCTCAAAGATTCTAAATACTTTGAAAATGCTTTAATGCATAGCTTTTTGTTTTTTAAAAAACCACCTGAAAACCTTTATATCATTTTAATGTAAGACGAACAGAAAGAGAAAGAGCTTGATCGTTTTTGCAGTAGCTTTTAATCTGTTTATGTATTCAAATTAAAATTCAAAAATTTTAGGGATTGTCGCGCAGGCAAAAAAATTTCAGAGCAATACATTTATTTTAAAGCAACGTAATAGAATACTACGACCGTCACACAATTGTGAAATTTCTCTGTCTATTACGATAGATATATAAACAAAAGACGCAGCAGTAAATAGATACCACCTGGTCTCAAATGGACCAATAAGTTTTCAAATTTTACTGGTTTGATAGGATTAGTGTTCGTACAACTTATTATTATCACGGAAAATATTTGATATAGTTAGTATTCGTTTGACGTTTATAGAGTTAAGTTGCGTTTGATTTACGACACCGCGTTACCGCGAAACCTTGCTTGTAACCTTCCCCACACTGTCCACCAAAGGGAAGCAACATCGAGCTTCGGCTGGCCAGCCAAGGAAGATCTGCAAGACTATCACGTAAGTTATTTTATATTTTCCCTTATTTGAAAGGGTGGTCCTTACAATCAGCACCTAATAAACTTTACACGCCGTTGAAATAGACGCGCCGTTACATTGTTCCTACGAGCCGGATAAAGACCACTTTGGTTTTTATTTAAATATTTTTTTGTCATTGTTCGAGTATCGTTTGCACATAGTTCTTGTATGTGCCGCATCTGTAATTTTGATTATTTAATTATTCGATTCGCTTTCGTTATTTCATTAAAATGGCATCGAAATTAAATAAAACAAAAGATAAACGCAACATCGCTCTGGTACGGTTACAAAAAACGCAAACGATAGCATTAAAAGCAACAATCGATAGTAATGTTGTTCCGTTATTTAAAGCGTATTGCGATCGCATAGAAAACGTGTATGAAAATTTTTGTGATAATCATAATCAAGTTATTGGTTTAATTCCGGACGATGATAACGCGTTTGAAGAACAAGATTCTGTACGTGCGCAAGCGGATAAAATGTATTTTGAAATTAAATCTGTACAATCACAAATTTGTACGGTTCAAAATATAACTACAACGCCGCCTGCTTCTGTATCACAATCGCCTAAGCTTCCTAAAATTTCGCTTCCAGTTTTTAATGGAAATTACAAAGAATGGACTACATTTTTTGATTTGTTTAATAGCGTTGTGCACAACAACGATAGTTTAACTAATATAGAAAAGTTTCATTATCTGTCGACGTCGTTAGTCAAAGAACCGTTGTCTTTGCTGAGAACCATTCCTATGACACACGATAATTACATTATTGCTTACGATACACTAATAAAGCGTTATCAAAATAAACGTTATTTAGCTACGGGTTACTATAAAGAAATTTTAAACGTATCAGCGCACAATAAACAATCTTCTCGTGATTGAAGACATTTGTTGGACACTTTTAGTGAAAATATTGCTGCTTTACGCACATTACAGCTTCCCGTCGATCACTGGGACTTTATTTTGTTCAATTTTTTGCTTGACAAATTAGATTCGAAAACTCGCACTGATTTTGAATTAAAATTCAGTAATGTTGATTTGCCTTCTTACACCCAACTGTACAAATTTTTGGAAGGTTATTGTAGGGCTTTAGAATCAGTTCAGATGCTATCTCCAACGGATAAACCAAAACTTAATGCGCAACAATCTTTCGTCAGATTTTCGAATCTTAAAAAACCTACGTCTGCGACATTTCTAGCTAATACGTCTCTCACGAATCACACACAAAATAATTCGAAGTGCATTTTGTGTACTGCTTCCCATAGTTTGTATCGATGTCCAATCTTTACAGCAAAAACAGTTAACGATCGTTTTAAAATTGTTAAAACGAACAAGTTGTGCATAAATTGTCTTTCCTCTTTACACTTCTTGTCAAATTGCAACTCGAAATCAACATGTCGCATTTGTAACAGTACACATCATACGTTATTGCACATGGAATCGTCACCTAATTCAGATGCATCGAATCTCGCAGAATCTACTACTACAATAGCAACTGATCCAATTACAAATGGCCATGTTAGTACAATTAGCGATCGTCCTTACACAGTTTTACTCTCGATAGCAATAGTTGATATTAGGGACGCAAATGGAAGCTTCCAACAAGCTCGTGTGCTGTTTGATAGTGGTAGTATGGCTAATTTTATTTCGCTAAATTGCGTAAAGCGATTAGGATTGGCTCATAGCAGCATGTCAATACCTATTGAAGGTTTGAATGGTATGTCCTCGGCTGGAACCCGTGGGAGTACTAGGTGCTTTATAAAACCTTCTTCACAATTATCACCTACTTTCGAATTTGATGCTATCATTATACCCACTATCTGTTCAAATCAACCAAAAGTTGCTATTGATCCTTCGCAATGGTTTCATACGAAAGGCATAAAATTTGCTGATCCAAATTGTCTAATATCAGGACCTATTGACCTTCTATTAGGTGCAGAACTGCTGCCTTACATTTTTGAAAGAGATTGCATACAAGGTTCTAAAGATAAACCGTGGGCATATAAAACAGTATTTGGTTGGGTTCTCCAAGGGAAAGCTACATATTCAACTTTTCCAAAGCACACATCGTTGTGCGGTGTTTCTACAGTTGAACCGTCGCTTGGAGAAACATTGCAAAAGTTTTGGGAGATAGAGTCAGTACCTCATAACTCTGCCTTTTCTCCAGAGGATGAGAAATGTGAGGAAATATTTCGTTCAGCCGTTCAACGAGAACCTTCCGGAAGGTTTCTCGTACCTTTGCCATTTCGATATCCTAATTGCGATTTAGGAGAAACTTATTCGCAAGCTTTACGACGCTTCATATCACTAGAAGCTCGTCTAAGTAAATGTAGTGACACTTGGTCTACTTATTGTAACTTTATGCGTGATTATTTAGAATCACATCACATGTCGCCTGTTCCAACAAAATACTTTCATTCGACTTCAGCTTATTATATACCCCATCATTGTGTTGTAAAGCCAGAAAGCACCACTACTCGCCTTTGAGTCGTCTTTGATGCATCTGCAAAAGGGTCTAACGGACACTCATTAAATGACATTTTGCTCACAGAAAGAAAACTTTTTCGATTTTGATAAACTTTCGCACATTTGCTGTTGTCTTCACAAGTGATATTTTTCAGAAGTTTCGTCAAGTTTTGATAGTTTCAGAGCATCAAAACTTTCAACGCATTTAATGGCGTTTTTCCTCAGATCAACCTGTAGAAGAATTCAATTTGAACACAGTCACTTATGGAGTAAATAGCTCTCCTTATTTGGGATTGCGTACGCTTTTAAAATTAGCTAACCTAGAATCTCAACGCTTTCCTTTAGCTGCAAAATTATTGAAAAAGAACGTTTATGTTGATGATGTGGTTACTGGTGCAAACTCCTTAGAAGAAGCTTCTAAATTACAAATGGAACTAATCAGTCTTTTGGTTTCGGCAGGTTTTGAATTAAGAAAATGGGCTAGCAATTCTCATCATATTCTAAATAACGTTTCTTCATATTTACAATCGCTTGTAGCTTTTGATAACGAAGGTCCTAGTTTTATTAAAGTTCTCGGATTACAGTGGGATCCTACGAAAGATATATTTTTGTACAAATATACCCAAATCAACATGGAATGTACCAAAAGAGCAATTTTGTCGGAAATAGCTCGAATTTATGATCTACTTGGGTTTTTAACACCGGCGTTACTTTACGCAAAGCATCTTATCCAAAGGTTATGGACTTCGAAATCAGCCTGGGATGAGACTGCACCAGAAGAAATTCGTATCGCTTGGCGTAACTTTCAGTCGCAACTATCGTGCTTAGGTAATTTACGTATACCTCGCTATATCTTTTCAAACGATCAACATAAAATGGAACTACATGGATTTTCAGATGCTTCTCAAATTGGCTATGGTGCCGCCGTGTACGTTCGCATTATTCAAAATTTGCAACATACAGAAACATTTTTAATCTGCGCTAAAGCTAAGGTTGCTCCTATAAAAACTATTTCATTGCCTCGTTTAGAGCTATTAGGCGAAGCGTTGCTTTCCAATCTTATCGCAAAGCTTTTAGAAAACCATGCATTTCATTTTGCAAATATTTATACGTGGACAGACTCCGAAATAGTCTTAACTTGGCTTTCTTCATATCCAAATCGTTGGAAAACCTTTGTCGCTAACCGTACTTCGTATATCCAAGAATTGCTTCCATCAGCATTATGGCGTTACGTTCCTTCTAGGGATAACCCCGCTGATCATGCATCTCGTGGTTTATTACCATCTGATTTGTTGAATTGTAACATTTGGTGGAAAGGACCTCATTGGTTATTAGAAGAAGAGAGTTTATGGCCTACTCAACCGTCTATTACTTCGAAGTCACATCCACAAGCCCTTTTAGAAGAAACAAATACATGCTTAAATATTTCTACAGAGTCACATCCTTTGTTAACTTTAATAAACAAATTTTCGTCACTTAGAAAACTTCAGCGCATTCTTGCTTATGTTCTTCGTTTTGTTACCAAAGTAAAATTGTTTAACGCTCATATCACCGCAGAAGAGCTACATTCAGCACTCTTAGTTTTTGTAAAATATGTGCAACACTCAGAATTTAGAAATTTATATGATGGTCTAAAGAAGGATAATTCTCTGCCTAAGCCCTTTTGCAAGCTTGGTCTTTTTCTTGACGATCTAGATCTCATCAGGGTGGGCGGTAGACTTAGACGCTCAAATTTAGAGTTTGACGCCAAACATCCATTACTGCTTCCAAGTAATCATATTTTCACTAGTCGTTTGATTGAACAAGTACACAACGAAAACTTGCATCCTGGTTTCAAAACATTACATTACCTTTTGCTGCAACAGTTTTGGATTTTATCTCCAAGAAAAGCTTTAGGTAAATGCATATCAAAATGTCTTCGTTGCTTTCGTGCAAATCCTAAATCACTCACACCTCGTATGGCCGACTTACCGTCTCATCGTATCAACCAGGTTAAAGCCTTTTCGAATGTTTGCTTGGATTACGCTGGACCTTTCCTAATTAGTTTTTCTAGAACTAGAGGCGTTAGGACTAGAAAAGCTTACGTTTGTGTTTTTGTGTGTTGCGCTACTAAAGCAATTCATTTGGAATTAGCTTCGGATCTTTCTTCAGAAGCATTCTTGGCTGCTTTTCGTAGATTTTCCGCTCGTCGTGGAACTTGCTTCACTATTTACAGTGACCAAGGAACTAATTTTGTAGGGGCTAATCGTCATCTCCAAGATTTAGCTCGTCAAACTGCTGCAAACCTTGCCATCAAATGGAATTTTAATCCTCCTGCCGCACCCCATTTTAACGGGCTCGTTGAAGCAGGGGTGAAATCTTTTAAGACCCATCTCTACAGAGTAATTGGTAGTCAAATATTGACTTATGAAGAATTGTATACTTTGCTTACTCGCATTGAGGCATTACTCAATTCCAGGCCGCTATGCCCTTTAAGTTCGGATCCTAATGATCTCCAATCTTTGACGCCAGGTCACTTTCTTACTGTCGAACCTCTATCTAACATCATACCTGACCCTGATTTGTCACAAATAAATCTGAATCGACTAAGTCGTTGGCAATTGTTGCAACGCATGCATTCCGATTTTTGGTTACGTTGGCATAAGGAGTATTTGCATACCCTTCAGCAGCGTTCTAAATAGGATAAAGATGTTCCTAATATTGAAAAGGATTCATTAGTTTTAGTGAAAGATGAAAATAAACAACCGATTTTGTGGGATCTAGCTCGCGTTATTGCGGTTCACCCCGGTTCGGACGGTGTTGTTCGCGTTGCTACAATTCGCACTTCATCGGGTACCTTCCAACGTCCAATTGTAAAACTTTGCCCTTTACCTAAGGGATAGTTTATTAGATATTTTCTAATTTTTTATTTCGGTTTATTGGTTAAGTTTAATTTTTATCGTGTTTCCGCGATTTTCATTTAGATTGGTATATTATAGTAGTTAAGTTATTAGCTAGCTTTTCCTTTGTTTTGGTCCAATTTACCTAACATCCTACATTTCGTTGGTCCATGTCTTGTTTGTTTTTGCAAGTCACCGAGACGGACCCCTCGGTGTGAAGTGTGTGACCTTGTTTTTTTTCTTTATTATAGGGTTTAGGATCATACTTTTTTTTTACGTTATAGAAAACATTGTTTTCGGTGGGCGGAATGTTCGTACAACTTATTATTATCACGGAAAATATTTGATATAGTTAGTATTCGTTTGACGTTTATAGAGTTAAGTTGCGTTTGATTTACGACACCGCGTTACCGCGAAACCTTGCTTGTAACCTTCCCCACACTGTCCACCAAAGGGAAGCAACATCGAGCTTCGGCTGGCCAGCCAAGGAAGATCTGCAAGACTATCACGTAAGTTATTTTATATTTTCCCTTATTTGAAAGGGTGGTCCTTACAATCAGCACCTAATAAACTTTACACGCCGTTGAAATAGACGCGCCGTTACAATTAGACAATTTAAAATTTTTAGAAACAAATTTAGAGTATATAATGACACCACATAGTAAAACAGAACTTCTAATTCATTCTAAACTAAATTTAATTACAATAATTCCTAGAATGCAGCAAGTTATTAAAATTAAAATTTCAATTACAGAAGGTAAAATTGTCATTCCTCATAAAAAACTTCATAATTGCAAGATACCCGAATGTCTTACTATAGCAAAAACTGGCGAATCTTTACCTACGATTTTAAACAATACTATTAATCCAATTACGATAGCTTTTTCGCAACCAATACTTGTAGAAAATTTTGATAGAACGGAAATTGCAAACTTCAAAAACTTAAATATTAACCAAATCAGAACAAATTAAAGAAGAAAAATTAGCAATTATAAACATCTGCAAATAGTATTCTGACATTTTCTACCAAGAAAATATGCCACTAACTTTTACAAATAAAATAAAACATCATATTAGAACCACCCATGATTCCGACTAACACAAGACCATATCTATACCCTTTCAAGTTAAAAAAAAATATAAAAAAATGTTAGATTCAAAAATTATCGGACCTAGTCTTCCATATGAGTGGTTCTAAAAAAGTTAGGCGCATCTCGACAACAAAAATAGCGCGTGGTCATAGACTTTTAACAGTTAAACTCAAATCTGTTAATAATAAATATCCCATACATAACATTACAGATCTACTAGACAAATTAGGAAAATACTAATATTTTATAACCCTAGATTTAGCTAGTGGACTTCACTAAATTGAGACAAACGAAAAATATGTCGAAAAAACTGCATTTACTATAGAAAATGGACTATGGGAATTTTTATGAATACCTTTTACGGACGAAATTTGTATTACGTAAGACTTTTCCGATCTTTTCCTCGTGGTTGTCATTTGGCGAAAAATCGTGATGCTGTCAAGTGCCTAAAATGGTCTGGACGTTTTGAGTAATTTCTTTCTCCAATACCATCCGGAATAATGGAAATTCAATTGTAATTACATTAAGTACATACAATATTTGAGGCGTCACAGGGTGAGATAATTACTGTCGTTTATTAAAATTTGTTCGTAATTCCTGTTTCATTTAACAGCCATTTTCTATCCGCTTCGAGCACATGTATGTTTGTAATAAAGGAATAGTCAATCGTAATTCTTACTTGTAAATTACGTTACCGTACACATACGCTTTTGGAAGGCGGTTGCTACGCCCCAAAAACGAGGTCTCGATAAGCCTTACCGTGGGAGATGTTACTACCTGTGGATGATTCGACTGGGTTATCAGCCACCTGTTATACGTTACTATTTATCTGATTCGATACACTGAAGTACTATTTAATACCAAAGGCAGCCGTTGATTGTGTTATCAGCCACCTGTTCTGATTCGCTGCGTACAGTAGTCGATACATCGGTTTTTATACATATTTAATGAATTATTAATACTAATTGTTTTAGCTTAATATTCTTTGTGACTTGGTGTGTGACACGATTTGTGGTTAATGCTAATTACAGGCCACTGAAGGGGAAAAACGTTTTTCTTCGTGCTAGTGGAAGCTGAACTTCGGGTGAGTTATTTTAATTGATTTTTGTGTATACCGTTGTCACGAAAAATTACTCACAAACGTTTGATTCATATTAACGTTCGTAAATATATGTAATGTGTAGCTACCAATAAAGTGATTATAATCATTGAGTTTACTGTATCGCATACTGTGTGTGGGTGAAGAATACTTACTTCGATTTACTTTAAATATGTGTTGTATGTTGCCGATACTGGAGACATTCACGTACTAAATCTTCTATATAATTCTATAAATTTACTTGTTGCGAAATCAAAGTTTACTACCCTTGTTAATGCTTATTGTTAATTCTCTTAGTATTTAGGATTTCAGAATTCTATGTATAACGATTATTCTGCTACTCTAAGTTAAAACTGTGATATTTGTTAACTATATTCTGGAAGTGATTAAATTTGTTAAGCTCTCCTGTTAATTCTCTCTCTCTTGTGGTTATTGTTCCCTACGAACTAATTTGAGCTACTCGAACAGCCGAGTAGAAGGATTGCGAACCTTCAACTGCGTTACAAGTTTGAACCGTTCTGTCGTGAGCGAGATAGAAACATTACTTTGGATCAGCTCTGGCGCCCTTAAGCATATTTCCTTTTTCTTTGAACCTCCCCTACTCCCGACTAGTGTGAGTTGGCCGTGCAAGGTTCGTAAAACCGAAAAGCTTGTAACAACCTTTTGAATTGAAAGGTGCTCCTGCTATTTTTTAAAGAGTCATGGATAACATCTTTCGTGGTATACAAATCAACAATGTCTGGTCTACTTAGTGAAAAATATCATTTTCTCAACATCTCTACAAGAACATATCGACGGATTTAAAAATGTTTTTGAAAGACTTTGAGAATCAAATTTCAAAATTCAACTTGATAAGTCCGAATTTTAAAGAAAGGAAATAGTTAACAACTTCGTCATACTTAAATATAAGCTATAAGAGGCGTCAATACAATTGTGGAAACTACATTAGAGTGTATCTCCTACTGATGATGAGTCCCAAAAGGGCGAAACGACCGTTCAGTAATTCACTCTGGTGGCGTTTGCACAATTGCATTGACATTGCTTACCTCTAATGTCCTTTTACGTTGTGGTTTTATCCCGACGAATTATTCAAAGCTGATTTTGAATTTTGCGGGTGTTAAACTAATTCATCGTGTTTACCGTCGTTTATAACTATTGAAGTAGTTAACCTTAGTCACATACTGACACCAGAAGTCAAAACCAGACAAAATCAAAGCAATAAAAAATTACTCAATTCGAAAATTAATTAAACAGATCAAAGGGGTTTAGGGTAATTAGGTGATTATAGACGGTTTATTCAAAACTTTGTCAAATTACTAAACCTTTAAACAAATCTTTAAAAAAGGACGCAAAAATCACACACTATCAAAAATTTCTAACATGTTTTGAACTTGTAAAAATTTGCTTATAAATGAACCAATGCTTCAATACCAAAACTTTTCCAAACCATTTAACCTGACCACCGATGCAAGCAACTTTGCCATTTGAGCACTTTTATCTCAAGGCCTCCTTGGCCAACAACAAAATTATTAAGTAATGGAAACTGAACTTTTAGCCATAGCTTAAGCAACTAAGTATTTCAGACTTTATTTTTTTTTGTTTGGCCGAAGATTTGATATCATAACTGATCACAAACCACTAAAATATGTTTTTTCTCTCATGGATAAAAATAGTAAATTTACTAGATAGATACTAGAACTAGATGAATATACATATGATATTGTATACAAAAAAGGAAAATCAAACACCAACGTAAATAGTCTCTCGAGAATTAAAATTCATACTAAAAAAACAATTTTTGGAAACAAGTAAATTATGTTTTAAAAGACACGAACTATTACGACAACTAATAAACTCAATTATTATCTAACAACCCAACTTAAAAATGAAATTACAAATTAAAACTAAAACAATATTTGCATCTTAGTTCAACTAGATTTAGACAACCGAACTGAACTTCACCTATCTGAAATAGTTATCAAACAAAATCAAAACAATGATAACCTATTTGATGGCGATCAAATCGTACATTCCAACGCAGATTCATACCCGAATTTTTAAATTCCAGTCATATCTACAGCTGTTAATTACGGTCAAAATCAAATCATCATTAATTCAATTTTTCATTCTCTAGTTAACCTTAAAGCCTTGATTCTTTTCGAAAAACAAAAACGCATAAGCCTGTTACAAGCTTTAGGTCTTACGAACTTTGCACGGCCAACTCACACAGTCGGAGATAGAGGAGGTTCAAGTGGATTATAATTAAAGGCGCCAGATCAATTCTAATTAACACTTCTGCCTCGATCAAGACAGACGGTCCAAACATGTAACGAATTTTTAGGTTTGTAGTCCTTGTTACTCTGGTTATCGGCTAACCACAACTAAAAGGGAAAGGTATGTTACCATAAAAGAAAGATTAACAGGTACAAAAACTTTAATTTAGTAACGTAGAAGATTAACAGGAGTACATTTAATTTCTCAATTTATAAATGCCAGAAGTATCGGCAACACACAATGCATTGGTTAAGTCAAAGCCAAATAGCGAAGAAAATTTCGTAATAAATATTGTTTGTACACAGCATGCGATACACACAAAATGATAATTGAAATTACCCAAATGGTATTATAACAGTAAACGTAATAACGGAAATTAACATTAGCCAAAGTTCCGTGAGTGACTTTTATGACAGCGAAGAAAAAAATAATCAAACAGACTTACCCCAAAATCCAGTACCTACTTGAGCAAAGAAAACGTTTTCTCCGGTAGTAGCCTAGAATAGATATTGAATAGCAAATCGTGTCACACAATAACTCACGAAAATAGGAAGCTACAAAATTGTTAATAATAATAAATTAAATGCGATATAAAAACCCGTTGTATCGAATGATGTTATTTGCGATTACGAACAGGTGGGCGGTAACGCAATCGACTGGTGTATAAGAAATAACATCTCAAAGGTAAATGCTGGTCGAGACTTCGTTTTCGTTGTGGATAATATGCCTTCCAAAATCTTAAGCGTTCGGTAACGGTATTTATCAATAGTATTATTTCTTCATTGTTTTTTTATTAAATCGAACCATGTGATCAAAGCGTGGCGAAACGGCTTTCAAATTAATACAGAAATTACAAAGGAATCCTAATAAACCGGACGCAAATACCTTACCTTGTGCCGAATAGATTACAATAAATTCGTAATTAATTTATAATTTCTTGTCCATCACAGTGGATGCACTTACAATCTTTGGAATTAGGTCCAATTTACGACACAGACCGTCTCACGTAGTTGACAGCTTCAAAATGAATCCGCAACCTGTCAGTAACCAAAAAGATTGGCAGAGGGCGTCAAAACCAGAATCTAATTTTAATTCGATATACAGAGTATTACGTTATGAAAATTTCGCACGTAACAGTTATGACAGAATAATCTTGAAAAAGATGTCATTCATTTAATAAAAACCATATCAATCTTAATGCCCAGTATCATCTATATTTCAAAATACAAATCTATATGAACTATTTTCGGCAATTATTCAAAAATATTTCGCAAATTCTTCGTGGAAATTTAAAAGATGCACTAAAAAAATTTATAATTGTCACCAACAAAAATGACTTAATCGACAAAACTTACCAACGCGTAAAAGATAAATACTTTTGACCTTTGATGAAAAAATCTATTCAAACGTACATAAATTGTTGTGAAATATGTCAACAAAGGAAATATGAACAAAGTCCTGTTAACATTAAAATGAACATAACCCCCACTGCGGTTAAACCTTTAAAATTGTACACGTAGGCACTTTCACTCTGGAACAAAATAAGTTTTTGACAATTAATGATAACTTCTCCAAATATACCCATATTATCTAAATTTTCTCTCCAATACAGAACATATCATGGTGTACCAAAACAAATTATTGCTGATAACAACACAGAATTTAAAACACGTACGGTTGCTTAACACAAAAGGATTTTTTAAAACACCAATTTTAACAAAAATAACTTATGCTATTCTTGCTTATAACAACTCTATCCATTCTGTTACTAAACTAAAACCTATTGATATAATTAATGGACATATTAGCACTGACTATTCCTTTCATTTAGAAACTGATAAAATTCTTATAAACGACTACGTTAATAGCCATAAAAAACGATATAAATTATTTTATTCCAAAATTAATGAAGACTTTATCGAAGAAAAAGAAAATCGCACTAAAAATCCTTTCAAACATAGCAAACGGCATATGCAAAACATCACAAACGACAAAAACAATTAAATAAATTTCGCAAATCCACAAAATTACAAGCAGTAAACTCCACATAAATAATCTCAAACTCTCTTTCAAAATTTTTTTAAAATTTTTATAATTAAACAAAAAATCATTTTTCAATTTACCCGGCATCTTTGGATTCGCCGAAAACGTAAAAATAAGAAATTTAGAAATCAATCCTAGCTATAGATTAATATTAATAATACCTATAAAAATAAGCACAGCAAAGATCAACAATGATTACCACAAACTAATTTATTTTCATGATCTTCAACCTATAAATTAACGCGATATTATAAATGGCCTAGGCTTGATTTTCCAAGCAATTACAGGAAATTTAGACGCGAACGCTAGTGAACGATACGAAAAACTAATAGCAAAACTCTAAAACAACCAAGAAAGCTTATCGACAAGTATTAAAACTCAAAATTTACTATCGACTCAATTAATAAATAATTTTAACACAACAATTAATAAATTAAATCACAACGAAACATTATTGCAATCAAAATTAAACCAAATTTAATTAAATTAAAATTAAACACAATGTTTAACAAGGATACAGTCAACCAAATTATAGAATTGTATAACATGATTTATTCGATACTCCAAGATGTAGAAAACTCAATAATGTTTGCTAGACTAAAATCCATGCATCCCAGTATAATAAAAACGAGCGATCTTTTAAAAAAATTAAGAGTTATAGAAAAAACTCCCAATAGAACTTAAACTATCCGATTTATTAAAAAACTTCTAAAAAAAAATAGCTATTCAGTTGATACCAAAACTAGATTCGTTTAAAATATTCCTATAACTTACCCCGTTTGAATTAAACTTATTCCATTTATATTATGTACCAATTCCTAATAAAATGCAGTTTAAGGTAATCATACCAGAAAATACATTTCTGGCCATTGTACAAACGATTATTGCACGAAAATTTTACTACAACTATACTTTTGCAATGTCGTAAAACCGCAAGAAATCCAAAATGAAGATTTACTAATCGTCGAAAATTTAAAAAAAATTTAATTGATAGATAATAGTTGTACCAACAGAAACTGCTCATAAACTCCAATGTCAACAACAAGAAGAAATTACAATACTCAGAGAAACATATTTTGTCGAAATTCTAATTGGCTGACAACTCAAAACACCGTTTCAAATAATCAAAAACAACATCATTTAACAAACTCAGAATAACCAATTTTACTATCAAAATTACAATCCTACCAAAAACGCAATCAGAAAAAAAAATCAAACTAAATTAGAAGAAAACTTTTAGATCAATTAACAAGAAATCCAGGACAAGATCAAACCAAATTTGTGTGAAAAAAGGGAACCGCCTGAAAGTCATTCAACTGTAAAATTTTCAAGTGTTCGAATTCCAGGCTGACACGATGGATTTGAATCTTTGATGAGAGGTAATTCAAGTAACCCGTTCCTTAAAAGTTTTTATACTTAATTGGATTTAAATATCAAGTAAGTAGTTATTGGCTTTATAAATAAAAGATATTCAAAAACGTATTACTTCCGGTTATACCGGAAGTGACATCAGTTTTTTTATTTTATATGGAAAGACTTACTTTTAATAAAATTTTTTAATTTTAAGTGTAATTGTAAATTAATTTTACTCATTCGTCATTATTCCAAAAGTCAACAGTTTTTGAGATAACTAGATGTTTTTGGGAATTTTTACATTTGTAACATCAACTTTAAAAATTCATATCTTGTCAAATTATGAAGTTTAAGCTGCAATATTTGTATCACTATTAATTCAAATTATCATTTTTCAAACAACTTTTTGTAAAGAGCCAACACACATAGAGAGTGTTCAAAATAGAATGTCAAAGTTTTACATGCGTGAAACTCAATTTTTTTAAATAGAAAGGCTTATACATCTTAAGATACTTAAAAACAATAAAATTCTGCATCAGTTGATATAATGGTTCCATCTTTACTCGTTAATAAATTAAAAGTATTTGTTTGATATTAGTATAAATTTCAATTAAAAATCCATCTAGTGGCGAGATCCTAAATCACAAACAAAAAATACTTGATTTTATTTTAGCTTAAGAAAGCATATATCTTTTTGTTACCTTAAATAAGGCGAAATTCCGAGAAACTTCACTAATGTAATTCAAGATAGCAGTTACGCACTCTGGTGGTCATTTTACAAACTTAAAAATTATTTCTATAATTTTCTTTGGCCAATTTAGTTCTACAATTTTTACTGCAAGTTTCTACAATGAGCGATTTTAATTAAAATTTATACTATATAGCTCATTAACGGTTAAAGATGGGTCTGGAGAACTATCATTCTAAACCGTTCTGCATAC
The DNA here is from genome assembly GCA_035610365.1 of Aquatica leii. Lineage (NCBI taxonomy): Eukaryota > Metazoa > Arthropoda > Insecta > Coleoptera > Lampyridae > Aquatica > Aquatica leii. The sequence continues at coordinate 85,942,944 of CM069436.1, read as the reverse complement.
TTGTTAAAATTAGATTATATCAAACATTAATGTTTATTGACAGATTAGTGAGAAATGTCATATGTATTATTACTACTTGGACTACTGAATGAATTGAAATTTGTTCTAATATCAAACAAATTAACGGTTAAAAATGGGTATAGGAAACCTTTATACCAATTCATGCAAAATTTTATTGGGTTCTTAACTATCCTAATATGTACAGGCATTCCATTTAAAAAAATTGAGTTGTTAACTTTGGCGTTATATTATGAATACTCTGTATGTGTATTGGACCTTTACAAAATGTTAAAAATATGATATTTTGAATAAATAGTAATAGAAATATCGCAACTTATTATTCATAATTTGACAAGATATAAATTTTTAATGTTCTTGAATATATTTTAATTATAAAGCCAATAACCATTTACTTAATATTTAAAAATCTCAGAATTGAATTATGATTGCAAGTATAAAAACTTTTAACGAACGGGTTACATGTAAAACCCTGTAACATATATGTCTGTACGCCTTGCAAAAGTTAGTTGTAATTGTATTTTCAAACATTGAGCATTAGAATTGTAGCAATTAAACATTTTTATTGTAATAATAAAATAAATTGTTAAAAAAACAATTTAAGCTAGTCAAAAGATAAATCCTTTGTTTTTGAATAATAATAATTTACAAAGTTATGACAAAAATACTGAACGTGGCATTAGTCAAAACAATTTTAAACTCCAGCAACAATTTTAAAGTTACAATTATGTATTTTCCATACCAAAAGACATTAGTAACAATTATTTTTTTTTAAACACTGTAGATTCTTCTTGTTGATTAGACCATTTACAAAAGGAATTTCATCATATTTAACTCAGACAGCTTCATAATTGCTAATATTTCTTGATTTGTATTAGTTTTTAAACAAACACTAATGTTTTTTACAAATAGTTTTTATATGTAGATAGTTATTATACGCAACTAAAATAATACATGCTAAAAAACTCCGTTGGTTTTGAAATTGCAGATTTTAACAAAAATTATTTTGTATTAATTTGAGTACGGTATATGCATCTTATATAAATATTAATTTATTTAGTATTTACCAGAATACCAATTTACCAATACTATAACGTATTGAAGATAAGCGGTTGCTATGGTATGGTCATGTTAAGATAACGGCGAATAGATAGATCAACAGAATTACGGAATAGACCCTGATGGGTCGAAGAAGGAAAGGTAAACCCCGACGACTTTAGAGAAACGAATTGGAGAATGATGACTGGCAAGATAGACAAAAATAGAAAATCTGGGTAAAAAAAAGAAACAGCGACAGATGTAGTAACCCTACACATATTTAAATAAACTTATTCAAACTTCTCAAGTATTTTTACTACTATTTGTATGATTCTTAATATTTCTTTTGTAAAAACGTTAACTTTAAACACTCTTTTACAGGTATCAAGGACATTAACATTACTTAGAAATGGATTACTATATCGTTGATTGCAGTATAAAAAAGTCAAATCAAATAGATTTGCATTACAAAACCCACTTAATAAAAAAATTAAAATGAATTTTGCACGAGATAAATTTAGATAATCTAGGGCGTATTATTTTGCTTGGTTACAGAACGTTGACTAATATTTTTACATTAAACAACAACAATCTGTTGGTCCGTCAGTCAGACAAGTTTAAGTGATTTTGTATAAGATGATTCGGTATATGGTGGCAAGCTTACGACATCGGATCAGTGCAAAAACGTGACCAAAAGGCTATGCATAGCTTGCAAACATTTCTTCAAATGTGAAATTGGAGACCAACCAAATTCTGGGTTCCTCATCTCTATTGCACTGTTTGTTACTACGGCTTAACTTAGTGATTACATAGCAAGAAAGTCAAATGCCATTTGCTATTCCCATGATTTGGCAAAAACAGAAAGATTACCACTCGGATTGCTACTTCTGCATGACGAACTATCCAGAAACTGTGAGAAAAACAAGTCAAAAATCCGAATTGTCAGTCTGCTCTTATGACTGTGGGGCATGATACAGATTACCCAGAATAAAATCCTTCCTGCTACAATAGCAATTTAACGTAGTCATTAGTATTTTCCTTGATAAACTTTACACGTACTTTTTTTTTCTGACGTGCCAGAGCAAATCTCATTACAGTTCTGTATTTTTAATCCAGTAACATAAAAAAAAATGTTTTATTTTATTACGTAGTGTTATTGGTGACTATTTATAGCTAACTGATAGAACGTTCACGCATTGCGCTAAATTATTGCTAAATTTGCAAGAGCATTTTCCAAAATTTACCGAAATATTAAGTTAAAAAGCTATTATTTTTATTTAATGCAATCAGTTGCGAAAAAATAAAATAAAAATGTTATTTGCATTATGCATGTTGTTACAAGATAAAGTTTCGGAAAACTATTTAATTATTGAAGAGATTAGGTCAAACAAGAAGTTAAGGATGACATACCGTCTTTCATTATCTCTGCTTATTTACCGTAGTGTTTTACAAATACGATAAACAAAATCTTAAAGAAACATAACATCAAAAAAGTCTTTACGACTAAAGATACTTTAAACAATTACTTTAGAAAAGCTTTAAAACATGGCCGTGTTTACAAAACTCGTTGTTCTTGTAGATCAAGTTGTATAAGACAAACAGGAGGCTCAATTGAAGTTACAGTAAAAAATGATATAACAGAGTCTCACCGAAAAGTAACAAAATCATCAGTAGCCAAACACACGCTAAGCTTTGATAAAACAAAAGTGATGGCTGATTAAAATAAAGAGCAATTATTGTGATTACATCTAGGGGTATATGGCTGGCTAATCTCTTCATTTCACAAACTCAAAATCTTGAGGAATTTCTTTAAACACGAAAACAAATTTTAGTTTCTGGTTTTGCGACTTAGTCTCTAGGAAATGACAGTACAGTGCCTAACACAGAATAGTATCACATTTTCTACCTCTTTAGTTATTGTTAATTTTGGCTAGTTAGTACATCATCTTGGAAGGAGCTCTCGCTCGACTGGTAATGGGGAATGGCAGTGCGTTTTAAGGCGGAGATAAAGTGCTTAAACACTTTTTTTTATAGGACAATAGAATAAATCAACATTCAACTTGTGCCTAAGTGTAGTTGCCTCGAAAGACCAGCACCATTTAGATAAGATAACGGGAATCCCCGGTAGGGCTCTATTTTCTTTGAAACTTGTATTGCTGAACTCTAACTTGGATCCTAAGCGTATTAGACCGCGTACGGTTATCACGCTGCCCGACAATAAAACTCAACATTTCCTCTTTTTCTAGAATTAAATTTAGATTTCCCGGTTTTAATAAAAACCCTTGTACCATTGCCGTGCCTCAAATTCCTAGTTGAAATTGGAACCGAGTCTTTAGAGTCGGAATTAGGTTTAGATTCACCGGCACGGTTAAAACAAAAAACAATGGCTTATAACCGTTCTTCTAGTTTTTGTTCTAAAATGCCAACAGCCACATGACGTTCCACCGCCGTAGAAAAAAGCTCATAAAATACTACCTTAGGAAAGGTTGCTACCACGTTTGAATACGGTACTTAGATAAAACCGTATCTGTGTTGAGAGCAACGACACCATATGATCAAATGCAGCTGGCCTAATCCGCAAAGTTGTAAAAATAGAATAAAAGGTATTTAACATAAACAGAGAAAACAGTCTAAAACTTAATAAATCTTACTACCAGATTGTTTTAATACTCAATGTTACCGCAGAACAGTTAGAAAATGCCGTGTTTACCTAACTATAATATTACCAAAACCTTATCCAACAGTTATAAGTTTTTTTTAAAATAGAAGCGTAAAAACTTCAAGAAAATAATTCAATAATTTGTTTTGTGAACGGTGTTTATATTAGCGACTCCTTTTAGCTATTAGTATTTTTTTTAATGATAGTAATATTCTGTTAATTAACCTGTGAACAGTTGTTAAGGTTTTGCTCCATGAAAATTATTACGTCTTAACTTTGTGATTTTTGTATCTCTGTTTGTTGCATTTTGGATCATATGTGATTTCTTTTGAAAGTTCAGTTGGCAAAATGTGTAGAAGTTTGTAAAAAAAGACGAGGTTGTTACTGAGTTAGTGATGAGTAACTCCAGAACAAAGATAAAGCGCGTGATGCGAAAGGTGTTTGAACCCTTAAGAATCGTAAAGTTGTGTGCTTAGAGTTGAAAGAAATCTGAGTTCAAAATGTTCAGATACATCTATTAATTTTTCGCTTTATAAGGGATTTCATTAAAGTTTATGTTTCAGTGATGTTTTGCATTGTAGAAGTCAACATACTCAAAATTCGCATTTTGCGGTTGATTAGATACCATACTTATCCGTTACGACCTCTTCAAATAAGTTTTACCACCTCGTTCAAGTCTGGGATTTTCGTTTAGTTTTTAGGCGATCAAGTATCTAGGAGCTAATTTAATCGTGCCCTTGATTGGCTTTTACGCCCATTTTGAGTATTTTACTTCGCTTAGCACTGATTAAAAACTTCGTTTATGTTGCTTTTATTCATGCATTTTTTTGCATGTAACAAAGTAGTTGTCTGCCAAAAGGAAATAAAAGTAACAACTATTCAGAGAAACAATAAATTTGCCAATATGCGTTTTATCATTTTTTAGTACATTGCATACATAATTTAATAACACGTTGTCTTGCAAACCTGAAAAATTTAGATCAAATGCAATTATTACAAGTTTATTTTTTGTTGTGTTTTTTAATTACAAATAGTTCCAATATTTTATTATTTTTTTTGGCAATTTAAGTCATATTTTTTATATTTTAGCATCTAACGACGAACCATGTCAAATTAACTATAAAAAATAGTAATTTCACTATTTAATACAAATATTTTTTGGAAATAGTTAATATCAATTTTTTTTTTAAATAACGTGTTACGAAATTTACTACATGCCAATACTTTTACTTTTAAACCGACGATTTTTTACGTTTTGCAAATACACTTTAAACAAATTTATGACTTAATATACTTTAAAATCGTTTAAAACCAAAATTATTTTATTACTTTCTAACTTGATTAAATAAAACTTATGAAACGGTCGGAAACCCTTTATATACTAACTTTATGAAAACAATGGTTTCCAACAAACTTCTGTTCGACCGCTTATTAGTAAAGTTTTCCGGCAATATTTTCTATAGTTTTCTGTAATAGTTAAACGTCCGGAAACCAATTTGATTATCACAGAACTTGTTGCGTAATATTAATTTGCTGTTATTTACTAATTATTTTATTGTAAAATATTTGTTACTTAGTTTTTTGCATAAAATTTACTACGCTAACATAAAATCGTTTGCCTACAATTTTTCAAATTAAGAATCTGGACAACAAAATGGCGCGTAGTCATAGGCTATCGACAGTTAAACTCAAGTCTGTTAATGACAAATATCCTTTACATAACATTACAGACCTACTGGACAAATTAGGAAAATACCCAAATTTTACAACTCTAGATTTACCTAGTGGATTTCATTAAATTAAGACAAACATAAAAGATGCAAAAAACTGTATTCACGACAGAAAATAAACATTAAAAATTATTACGAATGTCTTTTAGATTGAAAGGTGCTCCTGCTATTTTTTAAAGAGTCACGGATAACATCCTTCGTAGTATACAAAACAAACAATGTTTGGTCAATTTAGACGACATTATCATTTTCTCAACATCTTTCCATGAACACATCGATCGATTTAAAAACGTTTTTCAAAGATTTCGAGAATAAAATTTTAAAATTCAATTTGAAAAGTCCAAATTTCTAAGAAAGGAAGTAGCTTACTTTGGTCAAATAGTGACACTAGAAACCCAACCCAAACAAAACCAAAACAATAAATAATTACTTATTTAAAAAATTAATTCAACAGATTAAAATGTTTTTAGAATTATCAGGTTATTATGGACGGTTTCTTCAAAATTTTGTCAAATTACTAAACCGTTAACCAAATGTTTAAAAACAGGCGCAAAAAATAAACACGATCAAGAATTTCTAACATGTTTTGAAACTTGTAAATTAAAAAATGCCTCAATACCCAGACTTTTCCAAACCATTTAATTTGACTACCGACGCAAGCGACTTTGCCATTGGAGCAGTTTTATCTCAAGGCCTTATTGGTCAACAACGAAAATATTAAATAATAGAAAAGGAACTTTTAGCCATAGCTTAGGCAACTAAGTATTTCAGACTTTATTTTTTTGGCCAAAGATTTATTATCATAACTGAGCACAAACCACTAAAGTATCTTTTTTCTCTTAAAGATGAAAACACCAACGTGGACAGTCTCTCAAGAATTGAAATTTATACTAAAGAAACAAACTTTTGAGAACAAGTAAATTTTTAAAGTAAGTTTTAAAGGACACCAACTATTATGACAACCAATAAACTCAATTATTATTTAATAGCCCAACTCAAACCTTACAACTTAAAAATAAAATTACAAACTCAAACAAAAACAATATTTCCATCTTAGTTCAACCAGATTTAGACAACAAAACTGAACTCGATCTATCTCAAATAGTTATTAAACAAAATCAAAACAATGATAACCTATTTGATGATGATCAAACGGTACATTCCAACGCAGATTCATACCCGAATTTTGAAATTCCAGTCATATCTACAGCTGTTAATTACGGTCAAAATCAAATCATCATAAACTCAATTCTTCATTCCCCAGCTAACGCTAAAGTCTCGATTCTTTTCGAAGAAAAAACGCATAAGCCTTCAATTATGACATAATAATTTTGAAAAATAGGTCATTCATTTAATTAAAAACCATATCAATCCTAATACCCAGTATCATCCATATTTCAAAAATCCGAATTTATATATACTATTTTCGGCAATTATTCAAAAAATACTTCGCAAATTCTTCGTTGAAATTTAAAAGATGCACTAAAAAATTAGAGATATCACCAACAAAAATTATTTAAAAGAAATAATTCAAATTTATCATTAGAGCAAAATTAATCATAGGGGAATCGATGAAACTTACCAACGCGTAAAAGATAAATACTTTTGACCTTTGATGAAAAAATCTATTCAAACGTACATAAATGGTTGTAAAATATGTCAACAAAGAAAATATGAACAAAGTCCTGTTAACATTAAAATGAACATAACCCCCACGTATGGTTGCTCAACACAAAAGAATTTTTTAAAACACCAAATTAAAAAAAAATAACTTATGCTTTTTTTATTTATTTACATAAAACTTAAACGATGGTAAGCGGTACGAAAAACTAATAGCAGAATTCCAAAATAACCAAGAAAGCGTATCGAAAAGTATTAAAACTCAAAATTCGCTATCGACTCAATTAATAAATAATTTTAACACCACGATTAATAAATTAAACCAAAACAAAAAATTATTGCAATCAAAATTAAACCAAATTGAATTAGTTTTTGATGGCCAAATGTACCGTGAACACTCAAAGTTTATCAAGGACCAAATAAACCAAATTATAGGAATATACAACTTAAATGTTTGCTAGACTGAAATCCATGCATCCCAGTATAATAAAAACGAGCGATTTCTTTAAAGGTTTAGGTTCTAATGAACTACCAATAAAACTTAAAATTAAAAATGTTTTACTTATTGAAAAACTTGTAAAAATAAATAGTTATTCAGTAGATAACAAAATTAGACTCAATTGACATATTCCTATAAATTACCTATTTGAATTAAACGTATTCCATTTATATTCGTTACTAATTCCTATTAAAAGTCAGTTTAAAGTAATTATACCAAAAAATACTGTTTTGTAATGAATCAATTGTACTTTGTATATACAAACGATTATTGTACGAAAATTTTACAACTATACTTTTGCAATGGCGTAAAACTGCAAGAAATCCAAATATTAAATATGAAAAATACTTCAAATTGTCAACAAACAAGTGTTCTTATACGGTGACCAATCGTCAAAAATTTAAAAAATTGGGGCAACGTAGATTAGATGGATCAACAGAGTTACAGAATGCAGCCCGATGGCTCGAAGGAAGATGGGTAGACCTCGACGACTTTAGAGGAACTAGGTGAAGAAATATATGAAAAGAAAAAAATTGGAGAATTATAACTGGCAAGATAGATAGATAAACAAGAATGGAAGATCAGGGTAAAGAAAGAGAGACAGCGACAGATGTAAAAACCCTATATATATATTTAACTAAACTTATTCAAACTTCTCAAGTATTTTTGCTACTATATTTATGCCTCGTAAATTTTTTTTCTGTAAAAACGTTAACTTTGAACACTCTTTTACAGGTATCAAGGTAACATTACCTTAAAATGGATCGCTATATCGTTGATTGCAGTATAAGAAAGTCAAATAATCTGCATTTGCATTACTAAACCTACTTAATAAAACGTTTAAAATGACTTTTGCACTAGTTAAATTTATATAATCTAAAGTGTATTATTTTACTTGGTTACAGAACGTTGACTAATTTTCTTACACTATGCAACATCAATCTGTTGGTCCGTCAGTCTGATTTAGAGGAAACTAAAAAATAGTTTGTGCTGGTGTAGTTTAACAGTAACACGCGTTTAAGTAATTTTGTATAAGATGATTCGGTATATGGTGAATCAGTAAACGAAAGATACATAGGTTTAGTTGTGTAAACAATCCGGATTGCTTTTGCTACAGTTGTGGCAAGCATACGACATTTGACCAGCGCAAAAATGTGATCAAAAAGCTACGCATAGCTTGCAAACATTTCTTCGAATGTGAAATTGGAGACCAAACCAAACTCTGGGTTCCTTATCTCTGTTGCACTGTTTTTTACTACGGCTTAACCCAGTAATTACATAGTTAGCAAAATCAAATGCCTTTTGCTATTCTCATGATTTGGCGAAAGATTACCACTTGGATTGCTACTTCTGTATAACGAAAATATCCAGAAACTGCGAGAAAAATAAGTTAAAAATGCGGATTATCAGTCTGCTCTTCAGACTGTGGGGCATGACACAGACTACCCAGAATAAATTCCTTCATGCTACAATAGAAATTTAACGTAGTTATTAGTATTATCCTTGATAAACTTTACACGTACATAACTTTTTTCCTGATGTGCCAGAGCAATTCTGATTACAGTTCTGTATTCAGAGCACATAACTTACTATAAAAAACGTATTTTTAATCCAGTAACATAAAAAATGTTTTATTTTGTTATGTAGTGTCATCGGTGACTACTTATAGCTACTTGATAGAACGTTCATACATTGCGCTAAATTATTGCTAACTCTACAAGAGCTCCAATAAAAGCATCTTGCAAAATTTAGTTGTGTAAACAATCCGGATTGCTTTTGCTACAGTTGTGGCAAGCATACGACATCTGACCAGTGCAAAAATGTGACCAAAAAGCTACACATAGCTTGCAAACATTTCTTCGAATGTGAAATTGGAGACCAAACCAAATTCTGGGTTCCTTATCTCTGTTGCACTGTTTTTTACTACGGCTTAACCCAGTAATTACATAGTTAGCAAAATCAAATGCCTTTTGCTATTCTGATGATTTGGTGAAAGATTACCACTCGGATTGCTACTTCTGTATAACGAAAATATCCAGAAACTGCGAGAAAAATAAGTCGAAAATGCGGATTAGCAGTCTGCTCTTCAGACTGTGGGGCATGACACAGACTACCCAGAATAAATTCCTTCATGCTACAATAGCAATTTAACGTAGTTATTAGTATTATCCTTGATAAACTTTACATGTACATAACTTTTTTCCTGATGTGCCAGAGCAATTCTGATTACAGTTCTGTATTCAGAGCACATAACTTACTATAAAAAACGTATTTTTAATCCAGTAACATAAAAAATGTTTTATTTTGATAGAACGTTCATACATTGCGCTAAATTATTGCTAAATCTGCAAGAGCTCCAATAAAAGCATCTTGCAAAATTTCCTGAAATACTAAGTTAAGAAACTATTATTTTCATTTAAAGCAATCAGTTACGAGAAAATAAAATAAAATCGTTATTTGCATTATGCTTGTTGTCAGAAGATAAAGTTTTGAAACCTATTTAATTATTGAAGAGAGCAGTCAAACAATAAGTTGAGGATGACATATCATCTTTCATTATCTTTGCTTATTTACCGTACTGTTTTACAGATACGATAAACAGAATCTTAGTGACATAACATCAAAAATGTCTTTACGACCAAAAATACTTTGAACAATTACATTAGAGAAGCTTTAAAACATGGCGGTGTTTACAAAACTTCTTGTTCTTGTAGATCAAGTTGTAGAAGACAAACGGGACGCCCAATCAAAGTTATACTGAAAAACTATATAACTGAGTCCAAAAACCGAAGAGTAACAAAATAATCAGTAGCCAAACGCACGCTAAACTTTGATAAAACAAAAGTGCTCGCTGATTAAAATAAAGAGCGGTTATTGTGATCCCATCTAGGGGTATGGAGCTGGCTAATCTCTTCATTTCGCAAACTCGAAATCTCGAGGAATTTCTTTAAACTCTAAGTTTCTCTAAACTCTCAGTTTCTGGTTTTGTGACTTAGTCTCTAATAAGAAATTGACAGTACAGTGCCTAACACAGAATAGTATCACATTTTCTACCTCATTAGTTATTGTTAATTTTGGCTAGTCAGTACAGCATCTCGGAAGCAGCTCTCGCTCGACTGGTAATGGGGGTAGTCTAAGTCTTTATCGTTTACACATTAGATGCACCAGCATACTAAACGTTTTATAGATTCAATGCGCCAGAATTCCTAATTCTAAGCGTATTAGACCACGTACGGTTATCACGCTGCTCGACAATAAGGCTCAACATTTTCGCTTCTTCTAGAATTAAATTTAGATTTGCCGGTTTTAATGAAAACTCTTGTACTATTGCCGTGCCTCAAGTTTCTAGTTGAAATTGGAACCGGGTCTTTAGAGTCGAAATTAGGTTTAAACTCACTGGGACGGTAAAAACATGAAAAACAATGGCTAATAACCGTTCTTTCAGTTTATGTTCTAAAATGCCAATAGCCACATGACGTTCCACCGCCGTAAAAAAAGCTCATAAAATACTAACTTAGTGAAAGTTATTACTACGTTTGAATACGGTACTTAGGTAAAAACGTATCTGTGTTGAGAGCAACAACACCATATGATCAAATGCAGCTGGCCTAATCCGCAAAGTTGTAAAAATAGAATAAAAAGTATTTAACATAAACAGAGAAGACAGTCTAAAAATTATTAAATTTTACTAAAAGATTGTTTTAATAATTACTGTTACCACAGAACAGTTAGAAAATGTCGTGTTTAATAACTATAATATTACCAAAACCTTATCCAACAGTTGTACGTTTTAAGTGATTTCTTTTGAGAGTTCTGTTGGCAGAACGTGTAGAAGTTTGTAAAAAGAACGAGGTTGTTACTGAGTTAGTGATGATGAGTAACTCTAGAACGAATTATAACGAGAACTAAGATAAAACGCGTGATGCGAAAGGTATTTGACCCCTTGAGAATCGTAAAGTTTTATGTTGTCCGTTACTGCCTCTTCGAATAAGTTTTACCACCCCGTTCAAGTCTGGGATTGTCGTTTAGTTTCTAGGCGACCAAGGACCTAGGAGCTAATTTAATCGTGTTCTTAATTGGCTTTCACGCCGATTTTGAGTATTATACTTCTGTTTTTGAATAGTTATAAGTTTCTATTCCCCTTACCGCTGAGCACCAAGTAAAAACTTGTTGCTTTTGTTCGGGCATTTCGTTTTTTGCATGTAACAAAGTAGTTGTCTGCTAAAAGAAAATAAAATTTACAACTATTCAGAGAAACAATAAATTTGCCAATATGCGTTTTATCATTTTTTAGTACATTGCATACATAATTTAATAAAACTTTATCTTGCAAACCTGAAAAATTTAGATCAAATGTATTTATTACAAGTTTATTTTTTATTGTGTTTTTTTAATTACAAATGGGATTCAAATATTGTATTAGTTTTTTTTAGCAATTTTAGTCATATTTTTTATATTTTAGCACCTAACGGCGAACCATGTCAAAGTAACTATAGAAAATAGTAATTTCACTATTTAATACAAATATTTTTTGGTAATAGTTAATATCAAAAATTTTTTTAAATAACGTGTTACAAAATTTACTACATGCCAATACTTTTACTTTTAAACCGACGATTTTTCAGTTTTAGCAAATACACTTTAAACAAACTTATGATTTAATAGACTTTAAAATCGTTTAAAACCTAAATTATTTTATTAGTTTCTAACTTGATTAAATAAAACTTATGAAACGGTCGGAAACCCTTTATATACTAACTTTATGAAAACAATGGTTTCCAACAAACTTCTGTTCGACCGCTTATTAGTAAAGTTTTCCGGCAATATTTTCTATAGTTTTCTGTAATAGTTAAACGTCCGGAAACCAATTTGATTATCACAGCACTTGTTGCGTAATATTAATTTGCTTTTATTTACTAATTATTTTAATGTAAAATATTTGTTACTTAGTTTTTTGCATAAAATTTACTACCCTAATATAAAATCGTTTGCCTACAATTTTTCAAATTAAGAAGATAATCCTTTTAATGTTGGTAACACTAATTAGATTAATTAACACTGTAGTAAAAAAGTAACTAATTACATGAACTTAATTAATTGTTATTTGAGATTTTAATTATAACAAAAACAAAATTGTAGACAATAATTAATCGCATTTATAATCAATACATAAAAGTTTACGTTTTACTCTAGAGAAATTAATACATTGCACAAAGCACAGTGTAGCAATTTATGTGTTTGCTTATAATTAGAAGATTAATTAATAAACTTAAATAATTGCAGAATGTTAAACGTAATTTTTTAATTATGCACTTGCTTTATAAATGTAGTTTTAATGTATTATTTTTAACATTAGTAAGTTTGAAAGCTTATTAACTACAAAACAAACAGTAAACACAAATTTAAATAAAGCAAAAAACTGTTATTATGCAACATTTGCATTAAAACAAAAAAATGAAGAAAAATACTATGTAAAGTAGCAACTTAGTGCGGAATTTTTTAGTAAATCATTTTTAATTGTACTAAAAAAGTAATAAATAAAATAATCAGTGTTTTATAAGGCATCTTTCTAAGTTTAAATTAAAAATTACTTTGTAAAAATTTTTAATTAACGTCGTTTTAAATATTTAACTACTTTTAAATTACCAATTTACAACAGAAACAACCAAATTAATGCAGTTTTAAAATTAAAGAAAACAATTTTTATTAAATTGGTACATTGCATGTTTTTTAATGACCGGATTACAAAAGATTTTACCGTTTCGTAGAACACAAAAAACAAAATAATACAAATTCAATAAGTTTAACATAATAGTATTGTTTTCGTTTCAAGCTTATTTCCATTTTTCTTTTTTAATATTGTTTTAAATAAAATTTTTTAAAATATTTTATCATTATAGTGACTGTTACGGAATGTAAATCGGTAAAATAAAATTCTAGTTTGAGAAAACAAAACAAGGACGTTGACACAGCTTTAATCGGCATGTCAATAAATAGATGTCGCCGTACCAATGATAATAATAATAAGCACAATAAGGCAAAGTATTATTAACGTGATATACTCACTACTACATTGCAATTAGAAAAAAATAGTTTCTGTTAAATAAAAATGAAGTAAAACCACCAAACTAAGAAACTAGGGAGTAAATACACTATCGACTAGTTAGTAAAATACAAAACTTATATTTGTTGTTACTGTTAAAAAAAAATAAATAAAAATTAACTGTGACAACAAATTTTGTTAATTCAGTTTCTTGCATACAGTAAACATATAAATTAATCATTCCATTAGTAGTTTAAAATACTCATATTTTATGCATAAAATGAACTAAATTATTGATTGAAAGTTAAAACTTGTTTGAAATACTAAAATTTTTGGTTTAAATTAAAATAAAATAAAATAAATTTAACAGTCTATAAAATATATAAATTGAATTTAAATTATAATATTTTATGTACTTTAAAATAATATAGGGTAAATCCAGGTTAGATAGAATCCTATAGACCACCGGTTCTTCTTGAGTAGACACAACCACGGTTAGTTTTGCTCATGTGAATTTTAGAAAAAAATTTCAGTTATTTTTTTAGCGAGTAAAAAAAATTATATGGGATTTCGTTTTATGTGGTTAAGTTTAAATGATTTTGACGTAAGATGAATGCTATAACTCAAATGTATACTTTAGTACAATCTTAAAATGGCGTGCCAGTAGCGTTGTTTGTTTAAACGGGAAGCTGCTCCATCTATTCCCACCAATTGTGAAAAAACAGTGAAATTTGGGTTAGTCGACTCCCTTAGAATGGTCTGAAAACAGTTTTTAAAATATTGTCATTGTTAGGAATTGAACACAAAAACCAATTTTGGACATATAAAAAAATTAAAATCAAGAGAGTTTACTCCAACTAAAGATTCAATACGTTCCATGACTTATTATTCATACAAATACCTGCAATTGAAACATCATTACAACATAAAACAAGCAGGCCACGACTGCCTCTCTTCTATTCTTGTTCGCAATCTGAAAGGATATCTATTGCAAGAGCGAGGGTTTGAATAAAATGGCCGTCAAGAAACATTTTGACACCTTGCTTTAGAGAAAATTGTCTTATAAATAAACCTAAAAATATTTTTAACAAGTTTACAAATGAACAAGAAACCTGAAAAAGAATTTGTTTTGAAAGGTTTTAAGAATGTGATTTATATTACTTTGGGAAAAAATGTATTACCATTTGTAAATGAAGAGTACAGAGAAAAACGTGGTCGTTTAACAAAAGTAAATAAAAAATAACATTTACAAAGCCACGAGGAAGGACCCGATTGTAGATGTAAGAGACTTAAATGTTTTACTGTACTCTCTTTGGAAGAAAAGCAAAAGATGTTGAAAGAGTTCAATGCAATGGACTCCTGGAACGTTCAAAACTTTTATTGGTCTGGATGAATTTTGGTACACACCAATAATGCAAAGACGATTACCGGAAGAGAAGAGTAATCTTCCTTCCAGTACAAAATTCGCGTTTGCAGAGATTATATCGTTATTGATGTTCTTGTATGCGCCACTGCTTTTATATCAATACATGGAATAACAAGGAGGAGAATTATAACAATACAGAATTCTTTTAAAATATCTGGCACAGGTCCAATGAACAGAAGAAGGAAACATTCATTTAGACACCGAAAGCTTTCAAAAGATGCAAAGAACCATAATTATGATTAACTGTAGATAGCTATAAACGATGGTAAATACGTTGAGTTAGTTTAACACCCGCGAAATTCAAAATAAGCTTTGAAAAATTCGTCGGGATAAAACCACAACGTAAAAGGACATTGGGGGTAAGCAATGTCAATGCAATTATGCAAACGTCACCAGAGTGAACTACTAGACAGCTGTTTCGCCCTTTTGGGGCTCATCAGTAGTAGGAGATACACTTTAATGTTGTTCCCACAATTGCATTGACGCCCCTTATAGCTTATATTTAAGTTCGACGAAGTTAGAGTTCAAAAGTGTTTGATGGCAGAGCCATCTCATAGTATAAATTTACTATGTGATTAAAATTAACTGTAGATAGCTATAAACGATGGTAAATACGTTGAGTTAGTTTAACACCCGCGAAATTCAAAATAAGCTTAGAAAAATTCGTCGGGATAAAACCACAACGTAAAAGGACATTAGGGGTAAGCAATGTGAATTTTTCAAAGCTTATTTTGAATTTTGCGGGTGTTAAACTAACTCAACTTATTTACCATCGTTTATAGCTATCTACAGTTAATTTTAATCACATAGTAAATTTATACTATGAGATGGCTCTGCCATCAAACACTTTTGCATAATTATGATGTTCATTTAAAAGATGAGGAAGTTACTACAGTACCAACAAGTCCGAAACAGTGTATTTACCCGAGGAACTAAGCATCAGAAAAAAATACGATATGAACTTAAAAAAACAGTCCTTTAAAACTTATTAGGCCATTTTCAACAGCAACGTTCATACTTTTTTTGGTTATTTTTGCTCGGATACTTGTAGTACATTCAAGAAAAAAACAAACCCAACAAGAAAATCAGACAGTTAACCATCGCTAATGATGTCCATAAGAAAAAAACTGAACTCTTTTATTCTAAAAAAAAACTTCTCGTCAGCAATCTAGAAAAATGCTCGATACATAATATTTGCATAGATTTTCATAAAAATCTACCGGTATTCAATATACCTATTGGCGAGGTATATTACCAACAACAGTTAAAGTCGTTTTTCCTATTCGAGGACATTTCTACATGAAGTGCAATAAAAACATGGGAATAATTAACTGAACAATAAGGGCTAAGTTACCTCAATACGAGATAAAAACCTTTGAAGAGGCTAAACGGAAACCAGTTTTATTCATAATAGAATAGGTTCTTATTAGGAATTGGAATTCATTTTTAGGACCGCTGCATATCAAAAAATGCCTATTTTTATTACGGCCAATTAGGGAATTGCTAGTGACATTGGAACATCATCGACTAATTAAGCATCGCAATTTATACAATGGTACATGAGAATTAAGCTTCCACACCAAACGAGTTTTTATTTCCACCTTGAGCTTATAATGGTAACACAATGAACTTCTTGATTAACATCTTCATGATTCCTTATTTTTAGCAAATTTGCCCATTTCTGCTAAGAAATACAACAATTTACAAGAGCTAAAGAAATTGTGTAGGGACCAGCAAAAATGTTCTATAAGAAACTACCAAAACAGCAAGAAAAAGAGACAAAAAATAGAAACCAAGAAGACCAGTCGAAAAAGAAAAAGAAGGAAAACAATACCTAATATACAGAAACACAAAACTTGATACCAATAAAATTATTTGTTTAGTTATTTATCACATTTTTTTCCTATCTGTCGCGTAGTGAGCCTACTAAAAACAAATTCTATTTAAAACAGCTCATATTTATTTTCCTTAAATGATGGTAAATCATTACCAAGTATCCTACGTAGCAGGCATTTCAATAATTTCATTTTCCAAAAAGAATCGCTAGCAAATACATGGTTTTGAAACTTAAAATTAATATTCTGACCAAATTTGATTGACTAACAAAGCACATTTTTCTCTGTAGTCTTTAAAAGGATAAGGTACAATTTTGCATAATGAAAGGAAAGAATCTAAAACTTTTTTTTTGTCACCTGATGCTGAAGTAAAAATGTCTCCAAAGCAGATTAAAACCCAATTTACTCCAAGAAAACCAGCAGAAAAAATACTCTTTTTTTTAGATGGACACACATCGTATACTAGCTGTGCTGAAATGCTGAAGCAAAAATATATTGTAAAAGTAATTTTGATGAGTATTTCTTCAACCATGACCAATTAAATACAAATAATAACGTATGCATATGACATTGCAATCATAGAGAATAGAAAAGAAGATATTACATAAGCTGTAGAACTAGATAAAAAAGAAAAAAAATTGCTTTTGAAATAAAAGAAGTAGAAACAAAATATATAAAGACAGGAGAAGAACACGAGCCCACACAAAATTCCTTAAAAATACAAAAACACATTTTTGAGAAAGTCAACTGTTTTAATTATCTGGGAGTCACGATGGGAAAAACCAAGAAAAACAAAGTGAAGAAGAAATTTCTGAAGGTAAATCAAACGTACGGCTTAAACAAAACTCTACTAAAAATCAAAGCGCTAAGTAAACCAAAATAAAAATCTATAAGACCCTGATACGACTCATCATAACATATGCGTTGTATAGAATATCAATAAACAATAAAGAAAAAGAACTAAAAATCATAGAACAAAAAATTATATAAGAACAAACACAACAAAAAATAAAAAAAGAACTTTGAAAAGGAAATATTGTTAGATGTATAAAAACGTAAAAGAAAGAATACACAGTGTGTACCCTTCGGGCCTAGCAAACAAAGAACACCAACAAAAAGATGGAGAAACATCCTAGAAAGAAACATAAAAGCATTAGGAATAGAAGATTGAAAGTTTAAATGTAGAAATAGAAAAAAATTAAAGAAAACAACTAAAACTGCCAGGACCAACAACAAACTGTGAAAGAACTCAAAAACAAAAAAATTAATTTCCCTTAATAAATAGATTGAAAACGTCTTGGCGTTAGCCATCATATCGAGAATTACACAGCTCAATGATGATGATGATGAGTGATTTCTTTCCACACTAGTCATTGGCTTTAAGCATTAAATCGTGTTTTTTTAAGTATTTATAAATGCACTACTATTCGAGTTGCTCTAACTACATGACCAAGAATCCTTTAAGTAAAATAATCCGGCTTCAGTTTGATGCGCTACTTAGCTTAGTTTGGGGTAAGTCAGCAAACGTAGATAATGGAATTAGTAGTTTTAGAACCTGTAAAAATGTTTCTTTTTAATTTGATGCAATAACAAAAACTATTTTATCAAAACCACAGCCTTGTTTTCTTGGTTTCGCAAATGATAAGACAGATGTCGACGTTGCTAAATCTAGTAGTTTAAAAAATGACGTCATTGTTGCTAGTCTTAATAGTTCAAGTAATGATGTTGCTGGTCCTAGTTGCTCAAGAAACTATCGTAATGTTGGTACTTCAAGAAACTATAAAGATGTTTCTGTACCTATATCTACTGATAATAGAGGATATATCTAAAAATGTAACCCCTTTAAAATAGATTCAATAAAGTTCCGACTCTAAAAAAAAAAGTTTTAAGCGATATCAACGGTTTTAAGCTTGTAACCGGCATTATATTTTTTGGCGTACTTTATGACAAACATCGTCTTAATTTGACGTTTGAACTTAGTCAAGTTTTGAATGCTGTTATTTAATTCGTTTGACGTATTTCAAATCATCTTTGTCTTTTCGTATTTTTTAGAAATTTTGTGTGTAATTAATTTATGGTTTTACGTTGGTAAAACACCAACTTGTTAGTTTTTGACAATTTAGCATTTTCTTTGTGTTAAAAATAAATTCAGTGTTAGTAACATTCAGATTGCATTATAATTTATGTTTCCGGCTGACAATGTTTATTTATCTTCTGAAATGCAAGTAATTCAATATTATAGTAAATTGTTTATTTTAACACTATAAAGAGTTTCGTTTAAGCTTTGTTATCTTTGCTTACGGTTGCAGTGCCTCTACTTACCACAGTAACCCTGAGATCATATTTGGATTCACTTGGAGACTGCAGTTAACCAGAAAACACTTTTTCTAAGATTAGAACCAGATATTTAAAGCAATATTTATACAGATTTTTTGCTATTCATTGCAAAAAGGTTCTGATTAAATTTATAACTATGTGAGTTAACGCTTAACGCTATTTTACGTGCCTACGCTTCAGCTTAGTGCTTTGTGAAAATACACATTTTGCATTTTACAATTAAACACATTAAGCCAAATTTAAAGCAAGTACAAAAATGACAAATAAACGTACCCTCAATTAAATTAAAATAATAAGTTGCATCTCATTTGTATTTTTTTTTGTATTTATACAGGGTGCCGGATATTTGACCGACAACGCTTGACAGGTGATAGAAAATAGATAGATAGAAAAGAATTATCGGTATTCGCACACAAATAAATATCAGGATCAAAAGATAAATTTTTTACATAACTGATTTTCAAAATATTACGTGTTAAAAATTATTTCTAAGGGCCGAATTCAGAAAGCGTCCTAATACTCCACTCACACTCATGCGTTCCTTATACTTCCCTAACCTTAGTAAACGGTATTCAGAAACGAATTAACCGCAATAAGTCACTAAAATGTTCCTAACTATTGAGTAAAAAGTGAGGGAGATTTTAGATAAGCGTCGACCACCCTCAACTCTCCCTAATTCAAAATATTTTGGTTATGTTGCATGTGTCTGTAGCCGTATGTTTTGTTAGTAGCTTCTTTCAAATATTTGTGATCTGTAGTATATAATAATAGTGTTAGTTGTAAGGAGGTAGTCATTAGCATTCATGTTATTTAACATTTTTTTTTACATTTTATTATTCTAACATATTAATTACAGTTTAGTCAAGGTAGTAATTCGTGTTTTCACATTGATAGCTTGTGTGGTAGTTTAGCGGTATAGTTATTTTTATATTTAACATTTATTTTAATATATCATGGATAACAATTTTGATGAATTTATTCGTTATGTTGAAGACGATCCATATTTGGTGGTGCCTAGGTAAGAAACAATGAAAAACCCAAAGTACATTTCTATCTAATACATGTGTTGATATAGAATTGTATTGAGGGATAATGAAAATCCCTTAGAGCGATATTCTAATACGGAACTAATCCAGAGGGTACGTTTTTCAAGGCATACCATCATGGACATTATTTTGCCCATGATATATCCTGTAGGTGGAAATATTAATAACCGTGGAGTCCCAGTACCACCGAATTTAAAAATCAATTGTGCACTTCGCTTTTTTGCAACTGGAAGCTATCAAGTAAGTACAAGAATTGTAGAATATGTCATTACTTAATATTCTACGATTTTAGAGGGTTTGTGGTGATCTATTGAATGTTAGTCAGTCATCAATGTCTCGAATCATTAATGAAGTCAGTGAGCAATTATCCAGACATCTGGGACAATATGTGCATTTTCCTACCAACAATATTGAATTTCAAAATATGAAAACCTTGTTTTTTGGAATTGCGGGATTTCCTGGAGTGATCGGGTGCATCGATGGAACCCATATTCCAATTAAAAACCCTGGTGGTCAAAATGCTGAAGTGTATCGAAACCGCAAGGGTTGGATGTCATTAAACGTTCAAGTGGTTGCTGGGCCTCGCTGTGAGATCCTAGATATAGTCATTCGTTGGCCAGGTTCTGCACATGACAGCAGGATTTTTAATAGCAGCTCTGTTTGCATGCGTCTACAACGTGGCCACTTACCGGGTATTTTATTAGGGGATAGTGCATATGCACAAACCAGGCATGTATTTACACCTCTTTTAAATCCAACGACAAGACCTGAAACACGATACAATTCTTCTCAAATTACTACGAGAAATGTTGTCGAACGAACCTTTGGGATTTGGAAAGGCAGATTCCGTTGTTTAACACATAAGTCACAATATAATGTTCGATCAACCACCCGAATAATTGCAGCTTCGGCTGTCTTACACAACATTGCAATAAATCGAGGAGAGCAACATATTCAATACCAAATGGCGAACAATTTAGTACCCAACCCACCTGCACCTGTACACATTCCAGGAAATATAATTCGTGCTGCATTTATAATAAGGCATTTTGCCAATTAAAACTAATAGATACAATTATGTTAAAGAAATTTATTAAATTAGTTTATTCTAATAATTTTGTTGTTTTTATTTGTTCTTGTTTTAAAATTTCTAAAGCTATTTTTATTACTGAATACAAGTAAACGCACGCGAAAGAATAACAGAAATGACTGAAATGAGGTTATTTTCCTAAATGTTTCAAATGGTTTGAAGTTGACGGTTTTAGTTACTTAGTAATATTTTCGTTACCAATCATTCCCCTAACAACATTTTTGACAAATTAGATACTAAAATATTACTTAAGTTAGTCACTTATTTTTCATCGTTTCTGAATACTAAAAATGAGGGTGAGGAAGATTCACACTAACTTGAGTCAATAATTAGTGACTAACCCGTTGAGTGTGAGTTTGAAATTAGGACGCTCTCTGAATTCGGCCCTAAATATTTATAAAAATTTAATATCGAAGGCTTCCACGGCCGGAATCTATACTAACATTAGAATGTCTTTCGGGTTTGGACGGTGTCATAGTTGCAACCGTAGCTGCCAACGATTCGCCCACTTTCGTAAGGGGCTTCATCAGGGCGTGAGATAAATCGCAAAACTCAAACAAGCAATCCAAATCTAACTAAGAACTTCTCAAAAGTTAGGTTATTCACTTGTGAAACAAGTCATAACCTAAACTCTGAAAAGGTAAGAAAGAAAACAATAACCTGAAAAAGCAAACGAAAATCTAACAAAGAACCCCGAGTTAGGTAATCAACTGGTGAACCAAGCCAGATTCTAAACTCCGTAGAAGTGACTTAAGAAGAAATAGTCTCCGTATTTAAAGGAAAAGGATCGTCACGGATGATTGAGCTCGACCCTGATTGGGTTACGGTTGCTAGGGGGCGTATTAGATTACCTAACTCGGTAGTGGTTCTTTGTTAGATTTTTGTTTGCTTTTTCAGGTTATCGTTTTCTTTCTTACCTTTTCAGAGTTTAGGTTATGACTTGTTTCACAAGTGGATAACCTAACTTTTGAGAAGTTCTTAGTTAGATTTCGATTGCTTGTTTGAGTTTTGCGATTTATCTCACGCCCTGATGAAGCCCCTTACGAAAGTGGGCGAAACGTTGGCAGCTTCGGTTGCAACTATGACACGGAAGACATTCTAATGTTAGTATTTATAAAAATTGTTTTAAAACTGACAAACAAATTACTTCCTCCTTCAAGAAAATATCAATAAAAGTTATTTTGAAAACTTTAGGGACTTGAACAAAGTACACCCTTTTTACGTAAAAAAAGTTGGAGAATCACTTTTTTAAATATTCACATCAATGCACCAAACTGGAAAAAATATTGATAATTTAAAAAAAGTTGACGTGACGTAAGTGACGGCTTCTACTAGTGATATCAAAACCGTAAATAAATTTGTAAAACAAGCCCTCAATACCTAATTTTGAATGACTGTGTCGTTTTATTGAGGAATAATTGCTAAAAAGTAAAGATAAAATAATAAAGTAAAAGTAAAAATTTTACACCCTGTATCTTAAAAATTAAGCACTTTAAAGCTGCATGTTCCTATCTCAATTTTTATGAAAATGTGAGGTCTATCACCTGTTAAGCGTTGTCGGTCGAATATTCAGACACATACATTTAATTTACGTTTCAAATTAATTTCAAATATATTAATTTTTTTTATTGTAACCGTTTATTTTATGATAAATTTAATTTTGTTCATTGTATTTTTTTTGGTATATTTGATTTCTTCTATGTAATAAACGTTACATTGTTAAATGTAACAGAGCTTTTACTCAACTAACCTGTTCACCATTCAATTTCATTTGTTTTTTTTATAGAATTTACTGAATACACACTAAAAAGGTATGTTCTAATAGTGTGTACAACGCCGGACGTATTTTTTAATTGACATTCTCCAGAAGATTTTTTAAACTATAAACTTGTTTGGCGCTCTATTAATTTTAACTTTTACTTTCAGATTTTTAGTTTTTCAAATTATTCGCGGATTTCTAAATTTAACGTACGACCATCTTTACTAAGCTCCGGTAATGACCTCATTTATGTTACTTTTATTCAGACAAGTTTTGGAATTGTAGTGGGTTAGTTTTAACGCACAAAAATCAACCATAAATATCAGCATTTTGATTGGCAGATTGTAGATAAATCCAAGCACCATATGCCTGCAGCGCAAAACCATAAGTTAAATGTCAATAAGATAAGCACACCCCACTTGCTTAGGAATTTTGAGATAATTCAGACCTTAGTTGATTTTAGTATAAAATTTTATTTTACTGAAATGTTGCTTGAAACGTTATCCTATGATAACTTGTTCAGCTATAACTGTAGCAACAAAATTTTGGTTGTGGTTGTGCAAGGCAAAAATATACCAGAAAGGTCAAATATTTGTAACAATGCGAAGATCATTGATCCTTTGGTATTATTTTTTTAGCGGATTAAAAATGAAAAACATAAAATCATCAAATTGAAATGAATAAATTAATCATAATGTTTGAAGTATGTTCACAAGAACTAAATGCAAGAATGCCAAGATGTAAATCATCCCTCAAATCCTAGGAAGAATTTGGGGATTATTACAGACCTACTTTCGGAACCATTGTTTAACTCATTTGAGAATTCAACCCCGATTTGTTAAGCTTGTCAGAAAACATCAGTGTCTGTCGGCAAATATATAAGCCATTTTTTATAATATTAGAAATGACAAAAGTTGGTATAAGCAACAAATTGCAAAAAATGACGCGATGATGGTTCTATAACTAATTATATTAATTTCAAACATTTAAAAAGGTTTTGTAGGAAAAGATCTTCCTAATGAGAAACATAATAACATGTTCCAATAGTTTGTTTTGTACGAACTACTTATAGTACCGTATAATTTTGTTTTTATTTAATGGAATTTAACTAAAAAAACTAACTGCCAGGCTTAAGCGTATTTACTTATTTATGTAAACAGAACGTAAATCATACTGACTCAATTTTGCTTTTAGTCGCATATTTGATATCATTTCTAACTTTGTTTATTGTCGTTGAGTAGGTTGACGTGACATTCTACAATCATTTGAACGCAGTCAAAACCAATTTTAGACACATAATATAACCGTCGTACGTAAACTTAGTTACCACGCATACTTTCGTTGTTAACCCTAAAGGAAGCAGTGAACATTGCTACTTGTGACAAAGAATTCTCAGTTGAGGTAAGCTTTTGTGCTCATAGTTTTTTCTTTCAATTCATTATTATAATTATCGACTCGTTTTGCAACTGCATGTTAAACAAAGTAGTTGATCGAGTACTATTTAAATTTTATTAGAATCAATCAAATATTAGCGCATTGAATTTAATTATGTGTATGGAGTGTTACCTGATAAAAAAAAGCCAGCATCGATATTATAGACAGTGTCGACGAATTTTATATCGTTATTTAATTATTATTGTTTTGCCTTTTTCTCTTTTTTATTTTCTATTCTTTTCTTGAAAATAAATTATTGTAAGAACCTGTTTTCTGCAAATTATTTCTTTCGGTGACCGATAAATCGAACGAAATCTGTTCTTTATAATATTAACTGGTTTTGCGCCTTTTAAGCTTACAAAACTTGCGACTCTCATTCTAAATTATACTGAGCTAGTTGTTTGCATTTATCTTACGGGTGAATTCTCGTAACAATATATTACAAAAGCTTAAAAAGATTGTTTAATTGATGCAAATGAACGCAAAACAGTAACATGTTTAATTAATAAATTAGAAACTTTTCTTAGTTTAGAAACGGATTTGTTTGTTAGAGATTCGATTTTTAAAATTAAATTTAAATGGTTACGTATAAGCATACGTGGCAAAAATTAAAGATTTAGTTATTTGGAAAACATTTCCAGTTAAACTAGATTTCAAATACTGCAGGCCTTCTGTATCGTCATGATCTTTAAGAGGTATAGTAAATTAACAAAAAAAATTTAAAACTATGCGTGGACTTTCACACACATCGTAGGTCATCACTAGTTCCAGAACAATGCACATGTTGATCCCTGCCACAAGGTTAACCACACTAAACTATAGAAGTATATAAAAACAAACACATGAACTCTGGAGAGACATTGTTTCATTTCAAGGTTTGTTTTGAGAACCACTGTTACCTGTACTACTCAAACCATCTGGAGATTTGATCAAGCCGACTACGCTAATATTCATTTTGACTTGCTTCATTTATTCATCGTTGATTCGTATCATTGTCTTGCAAATCATATTAAGTGGTTTTTGGAATTTGTGGAGTCCTGTTTCTGTTTTTTCTGCCGGTAATTGCATAACGGTCTCAATACTTGGGCGTAAGAAACCGAACATTATATGCGTATTTATTGTTATTTATTTCTTTACTGAGCTACCTAGAACCACCATAAGTAACCTCAAGTTGCAGCTGTTACCGAACGGTAAGTTTATTACGTACGAAATTTTCATTACGGAATACCCTGTATAGGAATTAAAATTAGATTCCGGTTTTGACGCGCTCTGCCGATCTTTTCTCGTGACTGTCATTTTACGACGAAATAATAATATAACAATGATTCTTAAATTTTTAAGAACATCACGTGTGATGAACACAAATTTATAAGACGATTGCGAATTTATTACGATTCTTTCGGCACAGGCCGGTTCCACCACGTTGCCAGCCCATTGTTCGTTTCAAGCAGTAATAAGGATGCATAAGTCCCATTAATGAATATCGCTACCAAGCATATAAGCTGTTGTGAGGGCCTGCTACTTAAATTTGGGGATAGAAGTCGATTGTGTTATCAACCACCTGTTTTAAATTACTACCTACAGCATTCGATACAACGGGTTTTTATAAAACATTTAATGATTTATTAATACTAATTTTGTAGCTTCCTATTCTTCGTGAGTTAGTGTGTGACACGATTTGCTATTAAATATTTATTACAGGCCGCTAGCGGGGAAAACGTTTTCTTTGCGAAAGTGGACACTGGATTGTGGGTGAGTTTATTTGATTAATTTTTATATCGCTGTCACAAAAGTTACTCACAGAATTTTGGTTAATGTTAATGTCCGTAATTACGTTTACTGCTTATATACCAATAAGGTAACTTCAATCATTATTTAATTTGTATCGCATGCTGTGTGAAAGAAATATTTACTACGAGATTTTCTGTGCTGTTCGTTTCGACCTGATTTAAATGTGTATTGTGTGTTGCCGATACTGCGGGCATTCATGCACTGAAAATTAGATATAATCTTGTAAATCTTATATATTGTGAAGTCAAAGTTTTCTACACGGGTTAATCATAATCGTTAGCTTTTCT
Source organism: Aquatica leii (assembly GCA_035610365.1). Taxonomy (NCBI): domain Eukaryota; kingdom Metazoa; phylum Arthropoda; class Insecta; order Coleoptera; family Lampyridae; genus Aquatica; species Aquatica leii. The sequence continues at coordinate 85,916,332 of CM069436.1, read as the reverse complement.
ATTATTTATGGATTAAGAAATTTAATATATAGTTGACAATTTGCTACGCTGATAAATTAAAGTTTTATATTTATTAATTACCCTTAGTAATCGTTCGAGCAGGGATGCGTGGAGAAATTTCATATGTTCTTGTTAATCCCCTAGGTTAATATACTAAAGTGGTTATAATCTCTCTTGTATTTTTTTGCTTTCTCCTGTAATTATCGTTACCTATTAACTAATTTTGGCTACTCGAACATCAGAGTAAGAAGGATTACGAACCTCCAATTTAGTTACAAGTTTGGACCGTCTGTCGTGATCGAGGCAGAAGTGTTAATTTGGATTAGATCTGGCGCCCTTAAGCATAATTTTCTTAAACCTCCCTAATCTCCGACTGTGTGAGTTGGCCGTGCAAGGTTCGTAAAACCTAAAGCTTGTAACAAGTTACATTTTGGCGTCTAAACAGGGACATCAAGTTTTTGTTCAGCATAAAAAAATTAATTGAATAACTACAAAAACTCTTGGGCCGGAATTACACAACCACGACGAGATTTGTAGTTCTTACCAAGGGCGATTATGTAACTATCAAGAAGTTGGAATAACCGCCGTATATTTTAACTAAGTGTTTGTATAGCAGCACAAGTGTTGGAACCGTTGCGCAACTATCGACAGGAATAAACAAAGACACGACTTTACAAATTCAACTCTTACAGAATATGATGTGCGAGACAACAAATTTCCAGGTTGTTCGAGTGGTCTAGATAACAACGGACGTCAACAACACCGGTTTGGCTTACCGGGAAAGAAAAAATTGTTTTAAGAACAAACCTCTAAATGAGAGAGTATGTCTCCAAAGCTTGAGTTAAATTTGCGGCGGGGATCAACGTGAGCATTGTGCTAGAACTGGTTGGGACCTATGATAAGCGTAAAAATCTACGCGCAATTTTAATATTTTTTAATTAATTGAAATTACTTTTCAGGGTTTCGTATTGTTACAACTGTTTCACGAAACTTTCTTAATCTCCCCCATAAGACGCTGCTTGGTCTTGTTTGATATTTGTTGAATTAAAGTTTGGCGTTTGAGAACGCTTTAAATAGCAATCTTCAAATTGAAGGCATCTTTGGCATTATAAGTCAATACGAATAGATGATTCAACTACTTTAGAATCAATTTCCTTATACTCTGATAACAAAAAATTAATTTTGTACTATATTTAGATCTACTATTTTTAGAGTTATCGTTATACGATTCTTCAGTTTTATTTAAGAATGCTTTAAAGCGATATATTGTTGATTTTAATAGAGATTTGTTTTAAATTAACTTAATTTACTATTATAGGTTTAAGCAAAATAAGATGTAAATTGACTATTAAGAACAGCAAACAAAGTTTGATATAACTTATTAAATTGAATAATAGAATTAAATTAAATCGTAATTTAAAATGAACAAAAATAAATGATCGACAAGTACCTGCTTTGTGTGACGCCGACATCACACTTTATTTTCTTCGCAACTTAGATTTTTTGCTATATTCAAGTCCGGTTTGAAGGACCATGTTGCGTTTGTAATTATTATTTTTTTAAAACTATTACAATAATAAGCACATGAACGTGTATGTTATGTCATAATGATTTTTTGCTTATCTTTGTTTTTATAAAAAGGACAATACTTGCACGCATTACATTAAAATGAAACCGATAAGGTTATCAACACTCATTAAATTAAATAAATTATTTTAATTTTTTTGGTTTTAAATGTATCTTTTCGTAAGCTCTAAAACATTCACGCAACACAGTTTTGCTACTAAAGTAATAAATCTTCTCTTTAATTTTTTAACTACTAAAATTAATCACTAATGCCACCTAATTCAAAAATAATATTTTAGATACTTTTATAGTTACTGTAATTCTAAAAACTGCGTGTTACCGATCACTTAACATAAAATAAATTTTGATATAGAAACAATTTAAATGTATTTAAAATGCCTAAGCTTTTTGATAAAATTAAAAATTACAACCTTGTGCCATTTTTCTTTCTTAATACGCGTACAATATAATAACTGTTTGCGTCAATCACAGAACCACAAAGAGAGTATTTTGATTGCTTTAAGTCAAAGATTTATCAAGTTGTAAGACATATAAAACCTTTTTGATGCATTATAACTTTAAAAACAATAATTTACTATCAACTAGTTTTAATTTAATAATTTATATGTGTATAGAAATTCTTGATTTCTTAAGTAAATCGTAACGTCTTGCAAATATATGCAACACAATCACATTACGAAAACCTTATACAATACGATATAAACGTATACCATGTTACAAAGTTAAGTTAATCAGAATACCACGTAAAACCAACACGCATTTTTTTGCCCTAAATGTATATGTTTGAATATTCATACTCCAAAGATATGCATATGGAATAGCAATTGAATTAACTGCTGAACGTTCCATGAATGTTTTGAAGTGTTTTGCGGTGACGATATTAATTTAGATAATGTCACGAATGTTATTAGCGTAAATAACAAGTAGACGCCTATTTTTTATTTAATTGTTTACAACGAACTTTAGATAATTAAACAATTTGAGGTGTTATGCTTCTCTTGTGTATACATTCAAGCTTTATTAAATTCCCTACCGTTTATCTTTCTCGAGTAAAGTCAATAATCCGTACATTTTACACGCTATCGAAATTTTTGTTTTAGGAAGTAACATATTTAGTACAGTTAATAGTGCAAAAAGTAATGAATAAACTTTCAGTTTGTGTTAAGGTATAAGTTGTAGCCTAAATATTTAATTAAAAAACTTAAATAGTAAAATGTTTACAGAATTGTGCTATTTTTTATATGGTAATGCTTTAATAAGTAGGGGAAGATCGGGTAGCCCCGGCCGGCGGGAAGTCTTGGACCACTGTGAGTACCAAGCTCCCACGCACACATAGATAATTTTTTCACACTTTAGAACGTTCGCAGCGCCGCGTGACCAAATAATATAAACAGTAGTGCGGTAAACAATTTTTGATTTTTTTATGGAAGCCACAAAGAGTTAATAGTAGCAGTAATAAAGTATGCTCCTGCAAATAACATCCATATGCTCAGCACTCTACCACACACCATTCATAAGTTGCAACCGCTCGACAGAGTATTTTTCAAGCCGTTCAAATCTGCTTTTGCTTCAACTAGTGCAGTGTGGATGAGAGATAATAACTGACTTTGACATCGCTGCTTTAGTCAATTCTGGATTTTCTAAGGCAGCTAGATTAGATATTGCTTAAAGTGGATTTAAATGCTCAGAATTTATTCTTTTAATCGGGATATCTCTACTAAATTGGATTTTTTGCTATACCAAATGAGAAACGTGTAAGAGGATCTAGTATTGACTGAAAATCTACCATGCGATATCACTGCTGCAACATCCCTGCTACCAACTTGCCGCCGCGACCAGCTGTCTGCTCCAGTCACCACGCATCCAACCAACAATGAAATTTCCAGTCAACAATCCGCTGCTGCATCACATAGCAGCAACCAGCTGTCTGCTCCAGTCATCATGCATCCAACTAGCAAAGAAAATTCTAACCAATAATCTACTGCTGCAACATCCCAGCCATCAACTAGCCGCAACCAGCAGTCAGCTTCAGCCATCACTAATTCATATCAGTCTTCAACTAATCACCATAAGCAGACAGATGTGAGTCCCAGTACATCAGCCACTAAAACAGTTTTTGCCTCTACCTGATGCATCTAAAAAACGTCTTCAGACGCGTTCATAAAAAACTCAAAGAAACGAAATTCCCACACAAAAAAGAAGACTGCAACTGCAAAAGGCGTAAAAAAGAAGATTACAACTGCAACGACAACTGCGACCAATAAAAAAAACTAGTACCAAAAAAAATAATGAAAACACAAGGAAACGTTCAAAATTTAACAAGAGAGGAAGAGACACAGTGCATTATTTGTGGAAAAACCTTTGAAGAAAACTGGATACGGTGTAATAAATTTAAGGACTGGGCGCACGAAGACTGTTTATACATCGATGGAGCGCAATCTTACTATTATTGTGACGTATGCACTGCAAAAGAAAGACTTGGTCACCATTAATAGGTGTGGCCGGAGTTACCCGCCAAAATCTTTTTCGACGAAAATTAAAGGCTGATTGTGAGACTGGATTTAAGCTAAGTTTGTCATCGGACTGTTATTTTTAAATTATTAATTACGTTAAAAATGGAAGTCTAATTCTGTTGATTTCATATTTTTTTGGAGTATTGCTTATGTGTCCGTGGCTACCGGACAATTTCTCAATAATTGCACGCATAGTTCTTCTATAACAGTTAAAACATTATATAATTTTTAATAGTATATTAACCCACAAGTTTCGAAAAGTAATAAGTTTTCAGAAAATGTAAATGTTTAAATTTAGGAGCGAGTTTATCAAAAATAAGTCAATCAAACAAAAATAATAAAGAAAATTTACAATTGGTATCAGAAGGAGGGTCAAGTTGATTACCTAAAAAATCTAAAGCAACATACAAAAAAACTTACCAGCAGTTTTGTGGCTGAAAAATGAAAAAAATGTGCACGGGACAAATGAAGATATTCCAATTACGCACTTTGTTTAAAAAAATTGTTTTATTTATGATATTCATTAGCTTAGATTTTTAAACATTCTTAGTGAAAACTTTTAGAGCTTCAACGCTATAGTCAGTATACTCGATGCTGAGTACTTTACAAATGAATGAAAATGTGGAAATTTCTACATATAAAAAATGGTTGACTTACCACAAATGTCAAAATGACGGTCACGTGGCAGAAAAATCTCAAGTTCTGCCATTAAATAATGTGAAGGAGTTTCTAGAAAAAGTTGCTGATTTTTACTTATGACGGTACTGTTGGTACTTGCGTTGCATGGAGCATGTCGAATTACGTTTACTAAAAGTAGATTATGTTGTAGATTGCAGGCATATCTTTCTCACAACATTACATGACACAAAAACCAAAAAAAAGTCTTTACAGTTACGTTGGAAGATGAAACAACCGGACACGGATAAATTGACCAAAATCAATTTACCCAAATCATTTGATCGAACACAATTGTCCGAAAATCAATTGATCGAAACGACAATTGCCGAAGTAGCAACTTTGTAACGTCCCGTTAGAGTTCATTACAATTAAAATTCAATTTTATTTTGTTTATTTTTTGCAACTAATATTGCACGTAAATTTATTCAGTTTGGCAACGTCGCGTTGTTTTAACTCGATTGAGTATTAGCTTAACCTGGCACTTTCGCTTGGGCCACGCTTGGCCGTGCGTGTCGTAGTGATGCGGGGAAGACACACTTTCTTGATTATGGCGTAAAAACGCATACAATTTAATTTTTATTCATTCCATCTAATTGTTGGTGAGTTTACGTTTATTTTGATATAATTTTTCTATTGAATTCAACATTTTTAGTGATTTCACAATGTTACGCAATATTTAGACAAAGGAATTTATTTTGAAGGCCGTTGTTGTAAATGCAGCGTGAGTACATCATGTCATTTAAAAAACCATTCTAATTATTTATATTTACTGTCTTTATTTATTCTGGATCTTTTCGTTTATTTCGGTTTTTACTGGAAATTTTTTTAAGTAAATTGACTGATAGTTTAAAACAAACAAAAATTTAAAAAACTGATACAAAAATACAATCATAATAAAAAGAAACAATCGAAAATATTAATTAACTAAAGCACGGCCGTGTGCGCATTAAATAAATATTAATTAAATACAAAGTGAAGTAAACTCGTTTCTTTTAAAACCAAGATTAAATTTTTATTAGTAAATTTACGAAATTAGTCAATTTTCCGCTTCAAACATAAATTTTCTTTTTAACAAATAAATAGTTACATATAGTTTTGATAAATACGGACAATAACCTAATAATCATTTAGTAATTATATTATCGATAAAATCATTATTTCGCAACACTCATTTTTTTTAAAAAACAAAGCTTTTAAGACACGCGTAAATAAAATTTACAAACTTTAAGAAAACTGTACAAAATAAATACCTTAAATTATAGTCATAAATCCAGGAAAAAACTTGTAGTTGATTTTGGGTTGCCAGATGTAATCAGAAAGAAACGTTGCAGGGTTCCCCAATAAAAAAAAATATGTACCGTCGGAAGGTTTTCCATGAGCCGGCACCAAGGCGAAAATTAGATTGTGAAACACAAACTTACGGACAAATCCACGATACATTAATACGAAACTAAACCGAAATTCAATAAGTCGTAATTGCTTTACGAAATAGGAAAGTTTTTCCACTTGAACGAACTATTCACTGTACTATTGTTAAAGACCTCCGTGGTAATTTTTTATCCAAAAAAGTGAATTTAACACCCGACAACTACATTCCGATACTTAAATCATTTAGAACGACTGTTAACCAACTGGCCAACTTCTAACTTCCACCAAAATCACTTATATATATTAAATCAATCGACTACTATTTTTACAATATCTGTGTTCCAAACTCCATGAAAGAAAACCATACCACCAAGAAGTGCAAAGAAAATGCAAACATATTTAATTACGTCACAAAAGTAGTGTTGAGCCACGGTGTTTGTTTCTGCGTAAAAATCTCAAACTGACAAAATATCACATTTAATGACGGTCATAAAATTTATTTGTTGAGACTTGAGTTATAACAAATGTCTAATAAATTATAAAAATGACTTCATTTCCACGTAGTTTAATCAAACTCGCACAAAGAAAAGAAGTACGACTGTACTGAGAATATGTTTCAAATAAAGAACTTTTAAACCTACTTAAAATAAACAAACTGCTAAATTATATTTAATTACAATTATATCTCAGAAGGAAAACATAAATTACAACTAGAGTGATTACCGAACAAAGAAAATACCAAATAAACACAATCGCAGAATATAAATGATTCAACAGCGTAATAATTTTAAAATAAATAAATACAAAATTTTATCCACAACTTTAAAAATCAATCTGAAATCAATAAAACAATTCCAAAATACATGAAACGACTAACGTCAATACAATTACCGGGTCTTTCATGAAAGTAATTGAACAACGTTAAACGACGGTTACAAAATGTTAGAGAAAACGCGAGAGACGCAACTCGCACCGCATTTCATCGTATCTGAAGCATCTCAAAGAGTCTCACAGGCAGCAACGGCAAAACTTCCAAACACTTTGAACATAAAACGAACCATTATAAACGTACAAACACGGCATAATGCTACTCCGGCAATCGCTGGACATTGGAGAAAGCTTGTTATCCCTAATAATTTTTATATTACGGAAAATAAAAAAAAGTTTTTACTGTATGATTCTGGAGCAGATGACCACTGCATATTAATATTTTCGACAATAAACAATATGCGATTATTGACTCAATCCTCGCATTGGTATGTAGATAGCACATTTAAAACTGTTTATTTTTCTAATTATACCGGGTGCATGACTTACAATACAACTGGAGCAACTTATATACGATTACATACAACCATAAATGATTTTATACTTAATGTATCCACAAGAAACATACTTATGGATTTTTAACTTGCAATAATGAGCGCTGACAAAACGCTTTTCCAAAAACAAGAATTAGATGCATAATTAACTGAAATTAAAAAATAACAAAAGAATATTTTAAATACGTAGTAAATACGCTCAAGACAAATAAATGGTGATGGTTTTATACGTCAAATACAAAAAAAACGAGAAAAGGAACAAAAAATACTTTTAAAAACAGCAGTAATTAATATACTGCCAGTTCTAAGCCTAAATAAAGTGTGATGCGAAGATCAAATAAACAAAAAATGACGTTTTTATAAGGCGTATAAATGTTTTGCATAAGTCTCCAGTTGTTTTTTGGTAAATACAATTAATGTTTGGTCAAACTTTTTTTGGTAAATTGCGAGTTCAGCCAATCGTCATTTCGATCAAGTGATTTTCGGTCAATTGTGTTCGTTCAGTTTATCTAGAAGCAAAATAAACGGAATTGAGTTTTACAACAAGTAGTTAAATTTGAGATAAAAAAATGTGAACCATTACAGACTATTTATCTTTTATAATCAGAGCAAGTAGACCAATTCGTATAAACACTTTCTACAATTTGCTAAAAAAAATTGCTGCGTACTACCGGAATCAAACACCTTCATAGACTATTGTTTTCAAAGGACATCAGTAACGTTTTTGGTCGACAGTAAAACTGGCTTGATGGTTTTTAAAAGACACGGCGGTTGGCATAGTAATTCTGTTACAGAAGTTTATGGCAAAGATATCATTGAAAATAAAGTAAAAATTAAAAAAAAAAGAAACTGACTTCTCAAACGTCAATATGAAGAGTAGAAGCAAACAAAGCAATACATTTGAATTTTTTAGTGTCTGCCTTGCTGTGCGTTTTCTTGTTTTTTAGTTTAATAATAGTTTCAGAGAGAGGTAGAACATAGAACCTACTTAATACTAAAGATAAAATTATACTTAACTTTCTGTTTATACATTTGGTAGTATTAATTTTTGGTGTAAGTAAAGTACTAACTTCTTAGTTATTCAATATTAAATGACGTATAAGATCATTGTTAACACAAAAATCAGTGTGTGTCTTTAGTAAACACACTTGTTGGTATTAATAGTATTTTTTTCAAGCTCCTAAATCTACTATACGAGACATTGCGTTAAAAGAACGTCTGCCACAATATTGGCCGATGCAAGAAAAGTCACAATTTTTTATAAGCATAATAGATAAAAATGTCAAATGTAGCAGAATAGTACGTTAAAAGTTCAATTAAATATAAACTTCAACAACAACTTAAGAAAAGAAAAAAGAAGACATTTGTTACATGTTATTTTGTATTTCTCAAAGATATATTATTTTAAATTTAAATTAACGGTTGCACTAGCTTACACGACGCTACTGATTGTCAAATCACCTTACAGGTAGGGATAACAATTCTCAAAAATGACGTCATCACGTTATCTTTCCAGCGAGTTTTGTAGAGTTGCTACGCTGTCTTTGTACCCGGCTGTTTTTGGGATATATAACTTACTTTATGTGTTCGGAAGAGACGCGAGAAAACTCACACCTATTTTTGAAATATCAGTATTGTATTACTTGACGTGAGATCCGTTAACTTTCTTCGATCATTTGAACGCACTCGTAACCAAAAGCACAATAACATTAACCGCCGTACATAATCTTATATACCACGCATATTTTAGTAAAAGTTACTACTGTTCACGAAGGATTGTTGGTTGAGTAAGTTTTTGTGCTCATATTTTTAATTTTTATGTGATTCATTATTATCATTGTCGATTGTCGACTTATTTTGCAACTGCATAGTAGACGAGGTAGTTTGATAGAGTAATATTTATATTTAAAATCAACAACTTATAAGGTTTGTTAGTAATTGACTATAATTAGTTGTATGGTGTGTTGCCTGAACGAAAAAGCTTACATCAATATTATAGCTGTGATATTACTATATTATTCGACGAATCTAAAATTGTTATTTAATTGTTATTGATCTACTTTTTTTTATTTTAACGCCTATTCTCTCTTGTTGTCTGTATTGGGTGATGTTATATGTTTTGGCGCCTTTTTAATTTAGTGTAGGATTAGCGCACTGAGACTTGCGACCCGGTTGCCGAATGAAACTAAGTTAGACGTTTGCCTTTGGGTTACGAGAAAATTATTGTGATACATTGTCTGTTTCAAAGTACAAACTTATAGCTGTGTAAACGGTATATAATTTTATTTATTACAATTACAAAAGTTTTATACAATTCACATAAATTTTACTCAACATAATTTTAAACTAGAAAATTTTGTTTTCCTTATGACACGATTTTAACATAATTTTTAAATTGATTATGTATTTGCAAGAGATAGTAAATAGTAAAATTAAATTCGTTTTATTTCTTCTATATCAAACATATTTTCTAATGCTATTAAACATCATTCAGAATATTATTAATATATTATGTTATATTTATTATTATGTATACAATATATAATGACAAACGATAGTTTGTTAAAATTGCAGAAAAAAAATACATTGTTGTAAATTAAAACAAACAAGAGTAAACTATAAAAATTGCATTTTCGGCAATGACAGACTTCGAAACAATGATCGAAAAACGTGGAACATTTTAGATGCAGATAACGGAAGTAAATAAAAAGTATTCGAATAAAGGTAAAGTTAGTCTTTTGAATCAAATTCAGTGAGAAGAAGAATTAGGTGTTGGTCTAAGTAAATTAAATGCACGTGCTAGTAAAAAATAAGTAAGTCGTATAAAAGTGAAGAGGTTGTTAACATAAACAAATACCAGTTTACATAAACAAAAGTATAAAGTTACCCGCGGACATTATTTTTTGACTGATGGTAATTTATAAATTAATGTAAGTAGTTTTTCTTAGATATCGTTAGGTTTCGATAGTTACCTTTATAATAAATAGTTTTAATCGATAAATTATTTTTTTTTTGAATAAATTAGTTTTAAAAATTGTTACAATGCAGTGAATTAAAACTATTCTATTTATAAATTGTTAAGGGGATACATGGTTGTTGGTTAATAATTATTATTATTTAAATTATAAGTCCACCAATAATAAATAATAATTTTCAAATATATTTTTACATATGTTTCAAGCTTATAAATATAAACCTCATCTTCAGAAAACTACAAAAAATATATTAACAAGTCATAAATAGTTAAGATTACAAAAAATTTTAAATTTACATTTTTTGAAAAATGTCAAATTTGAGAATTTGTAACTAGATATTTAAAAAACAAAAAATGTAAGTTTTACAAAATGTTAAATGTAAATTAAAAAAAGAAAGATGGTGCAATTTAGAAACAAATCTAAGAAAAATTAAGTTTAAAATCATAGTTGAAATTGGTTTGATCGTTCAACAAAAAAATTTTATCTGATATTTTAATGTAAATCAACTCTTCAAGAATTTGTTTGTTATTTAAGTTGTTAAAAGGATGAAATAATTTGTAAGAAAAAAGAGAATGACGATTATCTAAAACATGTTGCGCAAATCACTGAATTTTGATTATTAATATATTTTGAAGAATTTTTTAAATATCTAAGATGTTCATTAAGTCGAGTTTGGAAAGATCTTTGGGTCATACCAATATAAAATTTTTAACAAGAACAAACTAATTTGTAAACTCCACTTTTATTTAAATTATTATTATTATTTAGAAAATTACAAGAAAAAAGATTCGGAAGAGATATATCATTAGAAAAAGAAATTTTGAAATCGTTACCTTTACTTAATTTCTTAAAAAAATTAAGAAAATCTGGTATAAAAGGAACCGAAAAAAATTTGTTAGTAGAATTTGTTGAAATTGGTATTAATTTAGTGTAAGATTTAATATAATGTTTATATAAGTGTTTGTGATAAACATTATAAATAATATCTAAAGGAAAATTATTAGTATAAGCTAAATATAACATAATATCTAATTCAATTTTATAATTTTTAATTTATAAAGGAATAGTAAGAAGTATGTTGAAAAAAAAAATGAAATGAATAGTTTATGAGAAATATGATGATTTGAGTCAAACGTTATTAAATGGTTAGTAATTGTAGGTTTTCCTTAAATTTCAAATTCGAAAGTGTTATTATTATTTAAAGAAATTAATAAATCAAGAAAAGGCAACTTATTATTTTTTGAAAATTCAACAGTAAATTTTATTCTATTATGAATATTATTTAAAAAATCTAAAAAGTTATGAACATCATCATTAGAACCATTAAAAATACAAAAAATGTCATCAACATATCTCTTCCAAAATATTATTTTTTGTATGAAAATTTGGTGTTTAGAAATATAATTAATTTCTAAATTGTTTAAGAAAATTTCAGCAAAAATAGGTGATAACGGAGAACTCATTGGAAGACCTAGATTTTGTTTAAAAAATTGTTATCAAATTGAAAGAAAACGTTATTTAAACAAAATGTAGTAATTTTTAATAAATCATTTGCTACAAAATCAGGAAAAACAGAAAGTGAAAGAAGATTAGAGATTATAAGTAATACATCTGTAGGAGGAACTGAAGGAAAAAGGTTTTTAACATCAAAAGAAACAATATTAAGATTTAAGATTGTATCAGAAGGAAAAATTAAATTATTTAAGGAATCTATTAATTCTTTTGTATTTTTTATTGAGTAAGTAGAAATAAAATTCATATCAAAATTAAATATTTCAGTTAAAAATTTGCTAATTTTATAGGTAGGTGAATTAATAAAATTTACAACTGGTCTAATAGGAAAATTTGGTTTATGAATTTTTGGTAAACAATAAAGTAAAGGGATAGAAGGATTAGATCCTTTCAAACTAGACAAATGAACATTAAAAAATGTTAGAAGTAAGGTGGAACAATTTGGACAATTTAATTAATCGAAAGGTCTATCTAAAAAGGTGTAAGTTAAATCTTGTTAATCCGACACACATACAACAGTTTTTCAAATGTACGTATTTAATAGAAGCAGAACACACCCCATTTAGTAATAAGTTAGACAGATTAATCAATCGTTTTAAAACATCGATATTAAATATAGAAATCGATATAACATATTGGCGGCTACATAACCTAAAAAAAATAATTAACGGTCTTAAATTCAACTTACACAGGGTTCTCCGTCAAGTAGATTTTCAGATTCTGATGAAAGTAGTAAATAATAAACAAAAAATGATCTCTTCTAACGATAAAACTAAACTAAAAAACAAATTTCAGAATCTGTATGCTCGCCAAAATTATAACTATAATGTTACTAAACAGGGTTGCATCTATAATTTAACTAATGTACAGTTGCCTGACAAAGTGGCTCAATGTATGGCGTTGTCCCCGAAATTTATGTGTAATTATTACAAGAACATACCCATAATTAGTTTAATCAAAGACGCAGAACACATACTCACGTGTCACCATGTTGAAGGAAAAGAAAGATTAAGGGGTAAAATTGTAAACGTCATTACCAACTTTGTCAATAACAAATCTAAAAAGAACTTGACACCTCAAGACTTATTTATTAAAAACTTAGTGACATCTACAAGAAAATTTATTAAAACACATAACGACCTTTTAATTACTAGAGCTGATAAAGGCAATGCGACAGTTATTATACATAAAGACGAATACCACAAAAAAATACTAACTTTGCTTAATGACAATAACATCTATACACAAACAGACATAGACCTTACAAATAAATTTCAAATTAAAAACAATAAACTTAGTAAGCAACTTTACGAAAACGGACATAGTGACTTCACTACATACAAAAGACTAACAACTCACACAAGCACACCACCTAAGTTTTACGGTTTAATAAAAACACATAAAGATGAACACCCAATGAGACCAATTGTCTCATGTATAGGAGCGCCTACCTATCAATTATCTAAATACATTTCAAATTTAATACAAAATATTTCATACATTTTTATTCATAACATTAAAAACTCATATGAATTAATTGATAGAACTAGGAATACTTTGGTACCATCTGATTATAAGATTATATCATTTGATGTTACATCTTTATTCACCAATATCACTGAAGAACTTACAGTTAAATTACTAAATGAATATTGGGTTGAGCTAAAGAGCCATACCACATTAGAATTAGTTGAAGTTGTACAAATCATTCAATTCCTGTTTGACTCTAGTTATTTTACTTATAATGACAAAGTGTATATTCAAAAATTCGGTACTGCCATGGGAAATCCGGCGTCGCCTATATTAGCTAATCTCACAATGCATGATCTGCTAAAATATGTTAAAAACAAACTGACTTACACTCCAACATTTTTATTATGCTATGTTGATGATATCGTTGCATGTATTCCAGAAACTGAAATCAATAATACCTTAAACGTTTTTAATAGTTACAATCCACATTTAAAATTTACTTTTGAAATAGAAACACAAGGATCTTTACCATTTTTAGATGTTAGATTGATCAGGGATGTTAGTACTAATACGATAATTACTGAATGGTATACTAAGCCGATAGCCTCTAATAGAACGATTAATTATTTATCTAAACATCCACACCACCAAAAGATCAATACTATTAAGGCCATGAAAAATAAAATTATAGGTTTGAGCAGTCCTCAATTTCATGAAGAAACTTTAAGATTCTAAAGAAAATACTTAGAAACAACAACTACCCTAACAATATAATTTAAAAAAATACTGCTACACACTAACACAACTAATATTATTCCACCACCAGTTAACCCACCTAGTACTAACCCTAACACTACCCTTAACGCTAACCTTAATACTAACATCACTTACACCAAAATCATAAATGTCCCAAATCTAACACAAAGAATCATTCCGATACTAACAACACCTAACATCAAAATAACCATGTATAACACTAACACCATCTACAACATGCTGTATAGTAATACCAAAGATAGAACTAACACTATAGATAAACATGACGTAGTGTATAAGCTTGATTGTACTGGATGCAATGCGTGTTATATTGGTCAAACTAAACAGAAGCTAAAAAATCGGATGGCCAACCATAAATACGATTGTAGCACAAAAAAAGGCGATACAGCTTTGGCCGTACATCATATAGACACGGGACACAATTTCAATTTTATCAATCCCACAATTCTAGATGTGGAAAACAACTTGAAAAAGCGTTTAGTTTCCGAAATGGTATACATCAATATATATAACAATAATATTAATTTTAACAACGATACCAACAATTTAAGCAGCGTTTATAATAATTTAATATACAAAATTGTGAGATAACTATATAGGTTGGATCTATCGTTATTCAGTTTTGTTTATCATTTTATTCTTATCTTTCCCTTGACATTCATAAATTTTTGATTACACAACATTTGTCAATTGTTTGTTGAACGTGTATGTCCTACGTTATACTAAAATTTTAAATATTGACCATTGTATGTTTAATGTTGTATTTATTTTAATTACTAACTCGTAAAGTTGCCAATGTCCTTGGTCGGTGGATTGATCCGCTTGATTTTATTCTGTAAGTTTTATGTGTTAAAAATTATCTGTTAATTTTATTTTGTTGTTACTATGTGTTGACTTACGAGTTCAATAAATTACAGTTGGCCTGAAGAAGTGCTAACCTTCAGCACGAAACGTTGCCATAAAAATAAATTAAGTGGTTTTATATTGCCCCTCCTAAACGAAGAAGATAGCAGTAATTAGTTTACCCTTATTGTCTACTGGGTCTTTTGGGTTTTTTAAACAACCTTGTCAGTTAATTTCAAAACTGTTTTGAAGTCCAATTTTGTAAATATCTTAGATGGACCCTTCGTATAAGCAAGATAATTAGGTGGTAGCATTTTTCGTGCAATTTGTGTTTCTGTTTTTTAATAATGTAAAATTTTGTTTACTCAATGAAAAATTTAGTAATTTTTGGACTACGAAATTATATTTTGCAAGTTTATGCTCTATACAGTGGTGGAAATCATTTGTCACAGACTTACTCGTGTTGGTGGTTTTTCGGTATTGGTCAAATTGAATATTTCCGTTCTTCCTTGAAACAAGGGTATCAAAACAGGATAATTTTTTATTAATTTCTGTTTCATAAGTAAATTTGATAGTAAAAAATTTTGAATTTAGGTCATCTAAGAACTCTATAGGATTGCATATCTTGGTGTTTACTATCGCAAAAATGTAGTCCACGTAACGCAGCATTTGAAAACGGTTTTAATAAAATTTATTGTACTCATCAGCATCATTATTTATTTATAACACCATCAAAAATGGAGTTTGTTGCTGTGTCAGGACCATTTGAAATTAAGAAGCGCCATATAGAAGTAAGAACTCCTAAAAAAAATTAACAGACGAAGAAATAGCGATGTTTTTGGAAATATCAGACGACAGTTTCGAAAAAAATGTTACAAATAATGATGATGAATATTACAACTTAAATGATAGTAAAAATGATACAGATATAGACAAAATTTATTAGTCTGAAACAGCTAACTGGGACATTACTGCAAATAATATTGTTTTGACCAATCCTCCGCTGCAAAATCGCTAAAATTTTCTATTATAATGGCAAACTAGATTGGAAGAACAGCCAAAAGAAAACACGCCTATAGATTATTTTATAATAATTGCTTCTACGATTTAATTGTAGAACAAAGTACCATTTACGTCAAAGGATAAAGCAGAGCAGAAATCATAGACTGGAAAACTCTTTCCAAGGAAGAATTACAAGTATTTCTTAATCTGTTTTTACATATAGAGACAATAAAAATAAATTTAATACAGGACTACTGGAAGAAACATCGCCTGTTTAACATCACTTAGATCTGGGAGTATATGGGACGAAACCAGTTTTTATTAATTTTAAGATGCCTTCATTCTGCAAAAAATCTTGCAGAAACCCCCGGGAGAAGAAAAATGCTATACGCGGTAATCAACAAACTACATCTAAACCATCTTTAAACATATAAACCAACATACCGGCCTAACAAGCTACCAGACTGTTTTAGACTTTTTGTCACTAAAAGGTTTACCTTATTATTTCTAGACATTGAACCAAGCGACGATTTAGCATCCGAGCACTCTCCAACTATAGTCACCGTTTATTCGGACATAAAAAAAGAACTTTGCAACCGTAAAACAAATTGGGGATACTTCAAAAAACCAACTAAGAACAAAATAAACTTAAAAGTCTCGCTCAAAACAACAGAAAAGTTGGAAACAGAAGTACAAAACCTTTCTAATACAAGAATCCGCTTGGGAGGCAACACTGCTGCAAAACTTAAACCAAAAACAGTTGTTCAATACATATTTGTCAAAAAATACTAGATAAAACAACACTTCTTTATTAGTTGCTGGGAAAACATTTTCAACTTTCACTTCGAAACAAATTGCTCGCATCCAATAGTCAGTATGGAGATATGGGCTACAGCTTTGTAGGACAGCATCAAAATTGAAAAGATACCAGTCCAAAGTTCTAGGAGCTATTGCGGACGTTCTTAATGAATAAAGACACCAACAATGATTAGCAAGTGCCCATAGTGAGTAAAACGAGTGTGCAATGCGGTGCAAAATACATTCAACGATTGAAAAATTGCCAAAATGTCCAGGCAGTTAATTTCATTGATAACAGTAAACAGACAAAAAAACTCAATCGTAAAACGCCACTCGACTTAGTTCATGTTCGATAAACATCAAATTTTAAATGTTAGTTAAATTTACCACCATACCTATTTAATTTTTATGTATGCATGAAAATACTACTTATTTGACACAAATGCTTATTGTTATTGTAGTAACATATAGTATATAATAAACCTGAAACAAAAAAAAAATTAAATGCCAATTCAAACATACAACAAAAGAAATCTTTTAAAAAATCATTCCAAATAAAATTTATTTTAAGTTCTTAACATTTTTTTTGTAAAAGATAATTTACATAAATTTATTTCATAAAACTTCAACATATAAAACAAAAAAAAATGAATAGTTAATTTTTCGTTTCCTTTTAATGTAGAATTTAAATAAATTAAATTACAACCCTTAGTCTAAAATTACTGTGCATTGGTTAAAAAATATTAAATCTTTCCTAGCTCAAATTATCGTTTTCTAAAATATAATTTCAAAAAAATATTTTTTTATTCACATAATTTGTTGTTTTATATAAAATTAAATGTTTTACTAAAATCAAAAAGTATTACATTACGTCGTTTTTCCAAATAGCAATTTTGTTTATTTGATTGATTATGCCATTACAAACAAATGCCTTAGGTTGTATAACTAAAAAAACAATTCTTCAGAAAATTTCGCTTTTAACTTCAACCGATAACAAAAAAGTACGCAGTCACCTACAGAATTTGTAATTTTTACACAAATTGTAACTAAAACTATTTACCTAAATTCAAGTTATTTGCCTAAGGGGATTAGTCAAATTAATTACACACTATAATAATTAATTGTACAGACAGTATATTCTTCATTCAATATTTAAATAAAAAATTCACAGATATCGCCAATCTTGCAATTACCTAATCGTCATACTCCTTTATCTTACAAATTATTTCATCCTTTTAATAACATCAATAACAAATAAATTTTTGAATAACTAGAGTTTTTTTTATATTAAAATATCAAACAAATTTTTTTGTTGAACGATCAAACCAATTTCAATTATGGCTTTAAACTTAAATTTTCTTAGATTTGTTTCTAAATTGCACTATCTTCCTTTTTTAAAATAATTTACATTTAACATTTTGTAAAACTCGGATTTTTTAATTATCTAGTTACAAATTTTTATATTTGACATTTTTAAAAAAATGTAGGTTACAAAATTCTTTGTAATCTTAACTTTTTATAAGTTCTAAATATTTTTTGTAGACTTTTCTGAAGGCGAGATTCATTATTTTAAAACTCGAAACATATGTAAAAAATACATTTTGAAAGTTAACGAATTTATTATTTGTGGATTGGTAATTTAAACAATTTAAAAATTGACCAATAACAATAAATCTCCTTAACAATTCAAAAATTTACCGATTCTATAATTTTTTCTCCTATTAATATTAAACAAATGACTGACTATAAAAAAACATTAAAAAAATAAATTTTACTATAACGTGAATCCTCTCTGTAGTCTTAACTGATTTATAACGCTAATAAAATTTACAATTACTTGACTGTTGATACAATTTCAACATTTAAAATTTACTCAAATTTTATTTTACATACTTTCGTCCTATGTTGATAACTTTACAGTAAAATCGTTTATGACGAGTAATTGCTGATAGTTTTTATTATAAAACTTTATAAATCAGGTTTATTAAATTATTTCGTTTATGCATTTTAAAATTTGAACATGAATTATCGGTTTACTAGAACATCTGTGCATTCATTCACACTTTCACACTCTTACAGAGCGGACGTATTTTCTAAAAACTGCATATTTTAAGTTACAGAAGTTATTAATTTAATTTCATTTGATTTAGATTGGATTTTTAAATTTAATTTAATTGATTTTACTCTTTAAGTTTGGTGTTTGTTACAATGGATAGTGGAAGATACGGTGAAGCAGGTGACCTTAACAGTGCACCTGGTGTTGATAACATGGCATCGACAATGGATATCGGTGAGTCCGTTCCTTGTCATAATAATAATCCAAGTAATTCAAAAATTAGTAAAACTCAACATTACGACCTTAAATTACGCTACCGAAGTACCGACATAGGATCTTATTTCGTATACGTTGAATCAAATTATAAAAATATTGGTAAATTACACGCTATTCGTGTTGATCATTATTTAAAACAAGACGCTGATATTCGCTCACAAATTTCAGAAATTAAATCATTAGGACGTAACAAAATAAGATTAGAATTTAGAAGTTACTTAGCTGCAAATAAAATTATAACGCACATGTGCATTACTGATAATAATTTTATACCATATATTCCAAAATACTTTATCGAACGTAAAGGTATAATCAAAGGTATCGATACATTCTTTGACGATAATTACATTTTAAACAAGATAAAATTATCAAACTCTAACGTAACAGAAGTAAAACGCTTTCTTAGAAAAACATTCGATTCAGCTGGTAATCAAAAATTTCTCCGCAGGCAATTAATTAGCGTTTCTTTTTTGGGCAGCACGCTACCAAAATACGTTTATATTAATCAGGTTTTTTTTGAAGTCGAACCATTTTTATATCCAGTAATACAATGTAATAGCTGTTTAAGATATGGTCACATGCAACAACATTGTAAAGGTAAACAAAGATGCTCAAAATGTGGCGAGATACACGAAAATAATGTGCAATGTACCATTAAATGTATTTTCTGTAAATCGCTCGATTATTCTTCAATATCAAAACAGTGCTCTGAATACATTAATCAAAAAAAAATTAAAGAAACTATGGCCAATTTAAATATCTCCTTTCTCGAAGCTAAGAATTCACAAATATATTCTCATTACTCTAAAGCGATTAGCACACAAAATAAGTTCCAAGATCTTGCAAACCTTGGCGAATGAGTGGATACCCTTACCTACTAAACCTTCCTCAGATAACATTGGTAAACCAAGACCTCTACAAAAAATCTCTTTTAGCCAGCCAACGTATGCGACCTACGTTATGATCGTAAAAAAAATGCAAAATTATTAGCCCCACAGAAAACAAAGTGCCATTTATCTCTGAAAAGGAATATGTTACGCCTACGCACTCGGTGTTACCAAACCCACATCGAGATGATTTCATGGCTCATAAAGAAAAATTAATAAAACTTATTACCAATCTTACCAATGAATTAGTTCATAAATAGAATAGAAATACAAATTGCTAAATATATTAATACGTTTTCCTCTAATAATTTACATTAAAAATGGCTAACTTAGTTGAGACAAATATCAATATCGTACAATGGAATGCTAGATCCCTAGTTTCCAACAAACATAGCTTTCAAAAGTTTTTAGCAGATCAAAATATTGATATAGCATTAATATCCGAAACTTGGTTAAAATCTTACATTTCCCGGTTTTAACATTTTGCGAAACGACAGTAGCGACGGTAAAGGAGGAGTCGCAATATTAGTCTCTACACAATTTGTCTTTAAACCAAATAGTTTTAATTACGACTTTGGTAAACTTAAATTATGTGGTATAGAAGTTTTAATTAACGATAGGTGGTACCATTTTCTCTCTATTTATAGAGCACCTACAGTAAATATTACTACGCGTCAATGGGTCAAATTATTTTCGATCTTCTCTAACGTTATCATAGGAGGAGATTTTAATGCACATCATGGTCTTTGGAGGTCTGATTACTCTAATAAAGAAGGTGTTATCTTATCGGAAACCATCGATAACACAAATTTAATTGTTATAAATACAGGTTTACCTACTAGACTAATACCTAATAATGTCAAAAAATCATGTGTAGATATCAGTATAGCGACACCAAATTTAATTGCGCAATTGACATGGAACGTAGAAGACGACAGCTTAGGCTCAGATTATTTTCCTATTATAATGAAATTAACTGGTATGCCACATAACAAAAAAGTTATCTATCCTATTCGTAAATGGTGTGTGAAGCCTGCCAATTGGAGTGAATATACCACGCTCTTAGAAAATTATTATACATCTGGCTCAAATGTAAAGAATTTAGAAGATAGAGTTAATTTCTTTTTTGACTCCTTGAATAATACCGCTTCCAAAACATTTAAACTAAATAAACCTTTCATACCCAATAGACAATGTGACAAGTTTGTTATCAAAAGAAAACAAGCTCTTGCGTTATACAAAAAGCAAGTTAACGACTATAATTACATAAATGCAGAAAAATATCAGCGGAATGTAAACGATTGTTTAAAACTAAAGCCAAACAATCTTGGATTAAGTATTGTAACAATTTAAATAAAAATACTCCAATAAATCGTATTTGTAAATATGTTAAAAACTTGAAAAGGGGCTATCACAATTTCAGATAAACTCGCTGAAGATAAATAGTTTAACACCTCCGTCTGCAAATAACAACGTGCCTGTTTGCTCTTATTTAAACAATAACAATACTTTTTGATCTCAACAATTTACACCAGAAGAATTAAATCAAGCCATTAAACAAAACTGTAATACTTTTCCTGGACCGGATAATATATGCTACCCTATGTTATCACATCTGGGACCTCAGGCTAAACAATATCTTTTAGGTATTTTTAATGATATGTGGAAATTTTCATATGTACCAGAATTGCTTAAGAATAGCTACATCATAATTTTTTATAAGACAGGGAAAGATCGAGAATTGTACAGCAGTTATAGACCCATATCTCTCTCATCGTGTGTAACCAAAACATTCAAAAGGTTAATCAAATTTCGTTTAAAATATTGGCTTCTCAAAAACAATTCGCTTCCTCCAAATCAATATGGTTTCAAACCTGGGTTTGGTTCTAGTGATGCAACTGTTCATCTAGTTACAGATCTCCAACTTGCACTCACTAACAACTTAACTACAGCCGGCTTATTTTTAGACATAGCGAACGCATACGAAAATGTCAATTTATGGTTATTATCTGAGAAATTAGCTGCTTTGAATCTACCAACACACATAGTCTATACACTTTTTAATTTATTTAATTCCAGAAAAATAACCATTAAATACAACAACAAATTGATTGGTCCTAGGCTTACATCACAGGGCTTACCTCAAGGTTCAGTGCTTAGTCCTCTCTTATTTAATATTTACACTGCGGATTTGCATCAGATACTTGGCAATAATATACAATGTATTCAATATGCTGATGATTTTGTAGTCTATTCTACAAAACCAAATCAACAAGATGCTATTAAAAATCTTACTTACGCTACTAACAACCTTACAAATTGATGTTTTCAAAACGGATTTGATATTTCAACAACAAAGTCTACTGTCATGTTTTTTACTCGAAAAAGCATACCCAAACAAAACCACATACTTCTAAATAATATGTCTTTCCCTATCTGACAAACGTTCAAATATTTAGGCATTAAATTAGATTCTAAATTATTGTGGAGAGATCAAATTTTACATATTACTAATAAAACCGAAAAAGGTATTAACCTTTTAAAATATACCTGTAGGTTTGCTTGGGGTTGTAATCAGGAAATAGCCCTTCTTTTTTATAGATCATACATAAGAAGCATAATAGACTATGGAGGTATTCTTTACGGGGCTGCAAGTAACACTCACCTCCAAAAGCTTGATAAAATCCAATATAAAGCCATCAAAATTTGTATGGGTATTATGAAATCTTCCCCAAATCAATGTTGTCTTGTTGAAAGTTTAGAGCAACCACTGTGGTGCAGAAGACTTTTTTTAGCCTCCAAATTTCTTTTAAAACTAAAACGTAAAAACCCTAATTTATATAATAACATTTATAGTAACTTAACCGAAACATATTGGATAAAGAAAAATTCCCCACCACTCACAGAAGCATTTGTAATATGTCACCAACTTAATTTTCTAAATCAGAAATATTTTCACGAACCGGCTATATACAATTTAGATTATAAACTACTATTAATGAAACCCTGTGTCACTCTACCGAACTACTTAGCTAACATAAATTCAAACAAAGTCTTTAAAGAAGCTAAAACTAAGTTTCCTTCACACGCAACATTTATTTTTACGGACGGATCTAAGATGGAGGCGGCTCTAAGAGGTGCAATATACGTGCCGTCAATTCTGTATACACTTTCGTTTTCCCTCAATTCATTATTAAGTATTTTTTCGGCAGAAGCAGTTGCAATTTTACAAGCAATCGAATGGACAATAAATAATAAGTTAAAATGTGTCGTTATATGTTCAGATTCGCAATCTGTTTTATTAAGCATAAGTAACTTTAACTTAAATAAAGCTGTTTTCCCAAATCCAATTATCGCCAATATTATACCTCAGCTAGGTCTGGCATTACAACTCAATATTAATATTTATTTCTTATGGGTTAAAGCACATAGTGGTATACATGGCAATATGTAGGTCAATAGATTGGCTAAAAGTGAAATTACGTCAAACAACAAATACAGCGATTACCTCGCCACTAATGATTTATTCCCAGTTATTAAAGGACATTGTCAGTTGCTATGGAATTTAAAACTGAAAGAATTGAGTAGTAATTCAAAATCATTCTATTACAAAGTTCACCCAAATATTCCTTCGCATCATTGGTATCAAAAGAAGATTTACCTCAGCAGATGTTTTATATCTACCATTAGTAGGATCAAATTATACCATGGAAGATTTCGTTCACATCTTTTTAAAATTGGTATAAACGATACTCCTTTTTGCGAATGCGGAGAAGTAGGTGATATTAATCATCTCTTATTTAACTGCCGGTTAAATTACTATCACAGTAACAACTTACTTCAAATTCTTAATAACAATGGTTTTCCTTCTCCAGTGTGGTTACCTAATATTTTAAATAGTAATAATATTAATATCTTTAAATATTTATACAAATTTCTATAGATAACGAAAACATGTATATAAGGTATCACATTCAGAAGTAAAATGTATAAATATTTTTCGTGACTAATACCCTAGATGGTCAGGTCAAAAAAAAAACACACACACATCTGTGTTTCGGTCGAGTTGATTTTGGTGACCACCGCGGTTTTTTTTGCGACTAAGGGTAGTTTTGTCGGTGTCGTAAGAGTTGTTTTTCTTGTAAATCATGCATGCATCGAAACCGCCACAATTTTTGTATTGAAATGATTTACTTAAAAACTTAAAATAACCAATAAACTATTACTCTAAATCGGTGCAAGATAGAGGAAAGCTGCACATAAACATTTTTATAGAAGACAAAATTTATTATAAAAATGTCAGCGAAAGGGTACAATTACCTTTAATAGTTTAGAAGATACACGCGTGCAAAGTTACACAAAAATTACATTAAAATTCTGTAACTCTTAAACTATTAGATATAATAATACACTTCCGCAGACTTTTTGTAGTAAAATTTGTGCTCAATAAATTGTTTATGTGCAATTTTCATCTATATTGTACCGTTTTTGCAGCGTACAAGGCGGAAGCTCGCGCGGATCTAATTCTGCAATTACTATAATTATTTTTCATCACTGCTGAGTAAAATTAAGACTTATTATATTTTTAAAACATAAAACGAATCATAAGGAATATCTTGTTTAATATAAATAAACACTGCATTCAAAAAATAGAAAAAATAAAGTGAAATTGGGCACCACCGCAAGTTCTAGATTTGTTTCACCTGAACGTTTCATGGTTTCGTTACACGAGCTTTCGAATCAAACTTATTTAAT
Organism: Aquatica leii; assembly: GCA_035610365.1. Lineage (NCBI taxonomy): Eukaryota > Metazoa > Arthropoda > Insecta > Coleoptera > Lampyridae > Aquatica > Aquatica leii. The sequence continues at coordinate 85,891,510 of CM069436.1, read as the reverse complement.
TTAATAGTTAATTTTTTGTTTCCTGTTAATGTAGAATTTAAATCAATTAAATTACTTATTTTAATTTACTTATTAATTATTAAACTCTTAGTCTAAAATTACTACGCATTAGTTAAAGAATATTGAATCTTTCCTAGCTCAAATTATCGTTTTCTAAAATATAATTTAAAAAAATATTTTATTCACATAATTTGTTGTTTTATATAAAATTAATGTTTTATTAAAATCAAAAAGCATTACATTACGTCATTTTTCCAAAAAGCAATTTTTTTATTTGATTGATCGTGCCATTACAAACGAATGCCTTAGGTTGTATAACTAAAAAAAACATTTCTTCAGAAAATTTTGCTTTTAACTTGAACCGATAACAAAAAAATATGCATTGCTGGTTTAGATGACTATTCAACCGACAATCATCTACGGAAAATAGTTTATTAAAAATTTTCTTGATTAATTATAAAAAGAACTGTAATAAATATGTTAGGTAAACCACATAGTAAAAAATAATTAAAATTTTGCCTGAACCTCATTAATACTAATGCACAATACCGTACATAAATCATGCTGCACTAGATAACTATTGCCCTATTTGTCATTAAACTGATTAAATCTAAAACTGCGTCCTTGCAAACAATAACGTTTAATTAAACATCAAATTAAAAAAAATGTGTAAAGCAGTATATTGCTTTACACATAATAAATATACCACATATCTAATTTATAGTTAATTGTCTGAGGGGATTAGTCAAATTAACTACACATTATAATAATTACTTGTACAGACACTATATTATTCAATATTTAAATCAAAAACTAAATTTAAATTACAAAAAATTAAAATTAATTTGTTGCACTGTATTTCAATACAACATAATATTGTTCGCAACGAATAAATGTAACAATTGTCCGTACATTGCAATAATTTTCGGGACATGCAATATATTTATTTAAAATTACAATATAGTTTTTAAATGCAATTATCAGAAAAGTAACGTAAATTTCTTTAATAATAACCAAGATCTGAAAATTGCAATACATTCTGGAAGAAAAATGGTTGCAGTTCAAGCGTTAAATAAAGCAGTAGAAAACAGATTGTTTTTTATTTATAGAAGTCAATTATCCTGTTCTTTAATCTGCTTCAATATCTAATTAAACACAATTTTAAATGCTTAAATGCTCTTTTAATCAAAGAAAACAAAAATATTCGTTCTATGTAAACTCACAAATACAGCTAAATTTGTAAAAATATTTACAAGCACATAAACTAGAATTTGTTTCAAATAAAATTATGAACGTCAATCATTTTTCGCGCCGCTAATGTAGCACCAACATGTATTGCAAGCTACACGTTTTATAATCATAGTACAATGAGTGTTATAAAACGTAAATTGCATTAGTTAACTTTTATTTCTCCAAATCATTTAAAAACTACAAATAGTTTGGTTATTATGATTTTTAATAACAAGTTTTTTTGGTAACATGAACATGTTGCTTGTAGAAGTGCATATGATGCACATACCTTTTTTATCTATTAAATATACAATATGTTTTAAAAAGATAGAAGTGTTGATTTAGGTGACAAAAAATATATTTAGAAATTGTCTAAGACTGTAATTTTACCGCAAATGTATTAGTTTTAAATACTTATTTTTTTAAATAAACAATTGCACAATAAAAAGATGGCGTTAAGAAACCAAAACGTATAACTAATCGTATATACGCTACTGTAGTTTAATCGCAGCGCAAGAGGCTAAATTTTACATAAATGCGTTTTTGCATCGATTTTTTTTTATTTGGATATACTTATAAGTTTCAACCTATTAAACGTTCGATTAACTATACAAAGTTTTAGTTTAAAATGGTATTTAGTTTGTTACTAAGCATAAAATACATTAGGCTAGTTAAACTTTAATTTGATTTATTTTTAGTTTTATGAATAACTGATTGGACAACATAATATTTACCTAAATATTTAACTTAACTTATACAAAAAGCATTAAGCAATTTTAAAAGCTAACGTCACTGCTTGTTACGACTAAACCGCAATATTTCAAATCAATTTGTCACTTTCGCTGAAATTTGACGTATTAAATAGTTTGGCGTGTCGTCTTTTTAATACCACAAGTTTAAAAATAAATTAGAGAATCAAATTACTAATAGAATTCCGTTTTTAAAAAAAATTACAGGCATTTTAAATTTTATAATTTTTATTAAAAAAATAACAGTTTTCTTATTGAAAACACTTTTTTAATTAAATTTAAATTTATTTGTACAAATATAGTGTTTTTTTAAACATAAAAACAAGTTTGAAAATTTGTATTTGAAACAAGACATTTCATGGTTTGAAGGCTATAAAATGTATTTAAATTTCTTGTAGAAATTGTTTGTGCGGAAAAAAACAATGATAAGTTTTTAACAACTGCTTTAATTATACCAGAAGAGTTTGTAAAAATAATTGTATAAACAGTAACAATGAATGTACAACGTAGTTTTAACTTTCTCTTTTTTGTGTTTTTAAAGTATTTTAGATTAAATAATGGTTGATTAACATTGTTTGTAGTTGAATTGTTTACATTAGTTTAAAATTACTAGAAATCGTACTTTTTCACGTAAATATTTTACCTTTAACAATTTGAAATAATTAAAAATTTTTTGTTTTCAGGAAAACACTTGAATAATGCGAGTTGAGTGTTGATTGCGTTTGAAAATATTGCTGAATAAGTAAATTAATTAAAATTTTGTACAAATTTGTTAACACATTTTTGTTCGAATAAAAATCACTACACCAAATAACACAATAACTGTAAGCTTTTACAAAATCAATTTTACTTTTGTTGTTTGCTTGTTTAATTAAACAAATGTCTCTTATATTATGTTAATTATCAAGTATATGTGTAGCAACACTAGATTTATCTCGTTATATAATATGAGCCAAGTCCTTCTTAAAACATATTTTTACAATTTTTGTTGTTGGTTCAATATATACTGCATTACAATATTTACAATAAATTTTGTATATTACCGATTTATCTTGTATTTCTACTAACTCTTAAGGATTTCCCAACAAATTTTATTTTTAAGCAGATAAAAGAGGACAAAAGAAACTCCTGTTTGAATGGATAGCTGGTCTCGGTATGAGTGTAATAAATGTAGACTGGCCCACTCTTTTGTCACAAGTAAAAAATTTGATGATAGATGTTACATGTGCCAGCGCCCAAATATTTTCCAGTATTAACGGATAAACAGTATTAATTGACACTAAGTGATCATAATTACACATCCTTTAAAATAATAAAAAATTGTCAACAAATGAACTGGATCCAGACAAGCTAGTGATACATTTGTCCGGCTCTCACAACACCATAACACCAGAAACTATGGCAGACATGATGGAGAGCAGCTGCAACGCCAGCATGTCCTGGTACAAGAAGAGCAGACATCCTAGTACTGGTTTATACTGGTGGAACGATGAACGGTTTAACCCTCTATAGTACGAATTTTTGAAATACAATAAAAAAAACTATGTGGCAGTTAGTTATGTAACAGTAAGACTATTAAAAATAACATACCAAAATTAAAATTTAAAAACTGCACCCCTTTGTATAGAAAGAGGTTTGGAACTTTAAAGTAACATTGTGCTTCTATGACGAAAATTTAATGTTTGTTATTTAGATTTATTTGGAAAAGTTGCACATTATTGTGCCGGGTAATATGACTGTAGCTTTAAAGTAAAGATGTACAATTATAATAATTCATTAATATTATAGTAAAATTATTTTATTTTTCATGAACTGGTTACGTAGTATAATTAGGATGTATGAAATGTAAGAAAACAATTATTGTCCGGAGTAAAACACAAAAAAACTGAACATTTGGAACATATAACTTTTGGTACACCCTTGCAGCCAAGCGTTTTGCAACGTCCACTTTTGTCGCTAAATGGCCGGTGTTGTCGCATCTGACTGTTGTAGATAGAATAAAAGCAGTTGGTCTTCGAGATGTTTTGGCTTAATGTTCTCTGTCAACGCTACTATTGCTGGGTCTACCTATACGTTTCTTGGCTATCTTGTGTTCTTTACAAAGACATTCTGCCAAATTTGCTTTATATTGAAGCAAACTCAACTGTTCTTTCTTTGGAAGTGAACATTGATTCGCATCGCGGCGTTACAATAGCCAAGAAACAACGGCTGCTAAGTCAAACATGTGGAATACTAATCTGTGGTACCATTTCCGGGAACGAATTTTGATCCGGTACCAAGCTAACAATGAGTCTACCAGATCAACACCTCCCATATGTTTATTATAGATAGTTACCACTGATGGGCAGGTTACAGCATATATACTTGAAAATTATATACTATCCCTTTCTAATCACAAAGAAATGGAACGATTTGTTTATCGACACATAACTTTTCATCCAAATAAATTTTATTTAAATTTGCGAGCAATCCAGTAATAAGGGGACAGATTTTGAAGAGCTTGCATAACCAGGTTGCCCTGCTGGAATCGGATTCTCATTATTATGAAAATGCAGTAACTTCTTTATTAATTCCCAACGGTGTAGCGACATCGTATTGCTTACGCAGTCAACATGGCATGCTGCACTGCAGTATAACCTTGTTCTGGGTAATAAAAATATAGAGATCTACTAGGGGAAGCTGTGGGCCGCATTCGTTTAGTAGTGGAAGTACTACGCTCATCTATGTCCATGTCAGTAACTCGTTCAGGATCTTCACTGTCTGAAACACTCTCGTCCGGGGCACTCTCTGATGAATTTGAATCTACATCGGCAGAAACAAACTGTTCTTCATCGTCATCACTTTGTATTACCAATTCATCTTAACTTTCATTGGCGGACTCGACAATGGTTATTTTTTTACGTCTATAAAATAGAGCCGGATCTATTATATTACCATCAATCTTATCTACCAGCCTAACAAGATTATCTGTAATGTAGACAAAATACCTGTAATTAGATTTACGATTCTGATTTTATAGTTACCATTGTACACTGTTACTTTGATGTCACAAACATATTATTTGCTGTAGTTTTTTTTATTTTACGTAAGAATATTATTTATGCAAAATATATTATCTGTGCTTACCCAGAAAACAAACAGTAGTTTTCAAAACGTTGAAATTTGTGTTGAAACTCATAAAATAAACAATAAAACAGTATACCACTGGTAGCATTATTCACGCACTATAACTTGAAACAAGTGAAACAAAAAGGCGCGTTAACAGCAGTCACGTGCAAAACCACACGTGGTTATTCGCTGACTTAGATTGTTATTTTGACGTAGACATGTACTATTACGGTAAAAATGGCGCAAAAATAATTTTTGCACAATATAAATAAGAACGTTACTTACAAAGAACACGGAACCGTAAAGGGTAAGGAAGAAATGCCAACGTGTTAAAAGCATCACCGCCTGAGCTAATAAAAGAACCAATAACCCTGCAACACACAAATACGAACGTTACAAAATACTCACGGGCGACCTGCAAAAAGCAATTAATGAAGCAAAAACCAAGGCATGGATAGAATTATGAAGCAGCATAAAGCACGATCCATAAGAGAAAAAATATAAGATAGCTACGAAAAGGTTTAAAAAAGTCGAACCTTACACACTACCCAATCATCAACAATTTTACACGGTTATAAACTTTTCCCCGAAGGATGTGACTCCCCACTATACCCGTTCTTAACGGAGGACAAAATTGTTGCTGTCAAAAAACTATACAATAAGATAGCACCGGGTTCTGACGATATCTCGGTCAAAACTCTAGCGGAGGTCACTGCTAGCAATCCCAAAGTACTGACACGCTTCATGAACCACATGTCCTAAACTCATCCTTTGGCAAACCATGAAAAAGAGCCAAGCTATGAATTTATTAGTAGCACATCCACAATGGATGCTCTAGAGACCGTCCACTGCTAAACTAGGACGACTTGCGTAAGCATCAAAGGAACTAAAAATCTATGTGCCTTGGTCACGTTAGATGTAAAAAATGTATTGAACTTTCTAACGTGACCAGTTCTAATTGAAGCACTCAAAGAGACAAAAGTTGAGCTTTACCTTAGCAACATCGTACAAAACTATCTTAATATTAGAAGACTAAAAATAAAAAACTCCAATACATTGAAAATTCTCCAGGTGACCTGCAGGGTTCCACAAGGGTCGGTATTGAGACCAACTTTGTGGAACGCCACATTTGACAATATTCTAAGAATGGACATTGACTCAAAAACCTAAGTCATTGCTTTTGCGGCCGACATTGCTCAAATGATCAGTGCAAGAACTGAAGACGTGCTTGCAAAAATGACAAATATGGCAATCGCACGGATCAATTATTGAATTATTAATTACGACCTGAAGATAATTCCAAAAAAAAAACTGAAACCATAGTTTTTTCGGGTAAATACTTGAAATACACTCACCACGAGGTGATGGCAGGCGCGAAAGCCATTAGAACGGCATCAGCTGGTCGGGCTGACTACCGAGCGACTGATTTCCCAGATTCTAAGTAACCGGGAGCGTTCAGTGAGAACCGGATTTCCAGAGACTACAGTAGAGTGGAATCACCGCGAACTAATCGGATACCGTTCAATATAACACGAATTAAGCATTAATATTATTTTACTTGTTTACTATACATGCTATAGACCTTTATTACCTTAAATAAACGTTTGTTGTTGTCCAAATACATACTAACACTGCTTTATTTCTACATTATGTATATGTATGTTTTTTATTCTTATGGTCATATTATCTTTACTACTACTACGCTAACAATGGCAAAATATGACTGAAGAATCATGCTAGAAACAAATCGGAGATGGATATGCTATAACAACTTTTATAGCAATTGCATGGTGGAAAACTGATTACAATTCACTGTAACCCAGGTTACTTCTAAGATAGGATAAACCAGCAAAGGGTATGATCCGAAAACAACTTTCATTTAAACTAAGAAGCAGGTAAAAGCAGTAAAATAATCATCTAAAAAGATTATTTTTTTAAAGTTCGAAAGATAGATTCAATAATTGATTACCCATACCAAGAAAATGTTGTCAAGTTGTAATAGTGTTATTACGGTCTCGTTCAGAATTCGACTGACGATATCCAATCTGGTATTACGTACAATGTATTTTAATGTTGTTAATTTTATTAAACAAATAAGTTGTTTTAATAGCATTTTGACATGTTATAAATTGAGGTTTATTAAATACTATTGAAATAGTTTGCCATAAAACTTGTTATGTTAAAAAGTTAGTAGATTAAAATTTTTCGAGTATAAAATTTGTCTTCGACACGCCCACTTTTGGTTGGCGATTGTCAAATTTTTATAACCGCGCATTTATTCATTTTTCGGTAATGTTTGGTACACACAGATCTCCATCTAGCGGTATCTCTAAGTCCAACAAAGTTTTAATCATTAAGTTATTATAAGCAAATTAATTTTGTGTCTGTCTGAGCAAAGGTCTATTTAAGGTAAGTACTTCTATTTTTTTTATTGGGGGTTTAAACTGATTTTTTCCTAATTGTCTATAGCGGATTTCCATACCCCCCGCACGTTTCCTTATCGGTGAAAATAACAAACAGATGGCATATTTGAGGAAAAAATTCTATGGCGTCACGCTGCTGTAATTTAACCATTCATACCGTAAAGGGGTTGGAAACCTTTAAGATTGCGATTTCTTTTGGGAGGAACTTCTATCATCAATTACTACATTAAGTTGAGGAGAAACACTGCGCATTCGCTATCTCAAATTGTTTTATGCTTTAAAAACGGAATTTACTTGTGTTAACGCCGTATGTACGTTTTGTGTTAGATTTAATATTACATTTTAGGTAATACAAGTACGGAATTAGCTAATCCCCTACTAGATAAAATCTAACTGTAAGTGTTACAATTTTTCGTTTTACGATTAGTACTTTGTTAGTCATGTATGACCGTACGTACATGTTAGGTTAACACAATTATTATTTTGTGCGTCACAAAGTCGTATGCAATGCGCGTTGTGTCTCTAAGTCTTAATATAATATAATAATACTTTTGTAATTTTATATTTACAAATATAAAGTCATTCCTTCTTCAAATGTAAAAGTTAGACCGACTAGGTCAGTTTACTGTACGACGTGCCCAGTATAGGGCGTAACTTATATTTTGTCCGACCCATGTATCAGAGTTAGAGTAAAATTTACGTAATTATACTTATGTACTTTCTTTGTTCTCTTTGGAACTACTCTCTGTGATAAATAAATATAAATTCAGTGTTATTACTTATGTCGTGTTATTTGTTTTTTTTTTCAGCTGCGGGCAGATTTAAACGATGTCTCCCTAATTTTGTCTTTCATCGTTTTGGCGCTCTTTTAAATTTAATTTGTAATATGGCATCACAAAGCCTGCGACTCTCTCTCCGAAAACAACTGTGTTAGCCGTTGCTTATTTTTTTGTTACACGAAAATAAGTGTAACAAACTATTAAAAATAGCAAGACATTCTCTGGCCAGGAAGCAAAAAACCAACTTTATTTATAAAACGTGGTTTTTGTTATAAAGATTAATGAATTTGTTTGCATTACGTTAATTAAATATGTCTTGACGCTATTGTGGACTAGAAAAAGTACCCCAAATGATTATGCTTCTTCGTGAAGGATATTCACAAAAAGAAGTTGCTGTAATTCAAAATACAAACAAATCCGTGGCACAGAACACCGCAGCGCGGTTTGGAAAGACTAGTAGACTAGCAGACAAGGTTCTAAAAAAACACCAGACAGAAAAGCGGTTTGTCACATTTTGTAACTCAAAAAATGACCTTCGATTAGCGACTGGAACGGAAATTTTAACCAAAACAGTAAATAGAAGACAAAAAAGTAAATATGTTTTTTGACAGCTACGCACGAAAAAATGGTTTCAACTTTTGCCAAAGTCATCAAGGTTGCGACGAACGGTAGTGGAGCGAGTTTAGATTCCTTTTAAACAAGGATGATTGCCGTGCTTTTCTCTCACAAAGACCACATGTAAGCAATTTGCACCATGTACCATTCGAGAAATTGACAAATACGTATCTGTAATGGTTTGGGGTGGGAGATAAATTAATAACCGTACAAAATTTGTTGTGGTACAGAATAGATTATCAGCAAGAAAATATAGAGACGAGATTATTGTACTCCATGTTCAACCATTTTCTGAACATTTTGGCAATAGATTCATATTCTTGTAAGGCAATGGCTAAACCTCATACAACTAACATTGTTACAACTGCGCTAATGCAAATATCCAATGTTGGGAATGGCCTCCTTATAACCTCGATCTCATGCCTATTGAGCATCTCAGAGATTAAATGAGTCAAAAAAATAAAATCGCTCTAAGACCACCGTTGAAAAACAACACAAACCTTAATGTTAAGCATGCCAAGAAACGTCTATTGCTACAAGAAGATACAACTTGTTAATCTTAGTTTTTATTAGAAATTAAGAGTTTAATTCATGAAAAAACTATTGAAATTTTAGTTGAATTTTTGCCCTTGTCAGGTCTATAAACGCAAAATTTGTTAATTTGCTTTATTTTGTTTTAAATTTATTTTGAATTCTATTAGTGGCACTTTGATTTTGTTCTAAAATGTAATAAGGAACAGCGGTAAACTAGAAATAGCACTAAATAGTTTATAACAAATGATTCTAACTATTTTATATAAGACAAACTTGCAACTTTGAATTTTCTGGTTCATAGATTAATAAATTTTTTTTTATCAAAATAATGTTTTAACAAAAAATTTCTGTTTATAATAGTTATTTTTATCACTAGTCCAGAAAGTGCCGAAGTGAAGCCGAAGCCTACAAAAAGCAAATACTCGCAAAATATTTTTAGGACGTGTGATACACAACATTTTTTGTGCTGACCTTTATAGTATAAATTACTTAAAAGCAGTTATTTAAGTATCGATTTTTAATAAAATTTAATAACATATGTTGATAAAACTGAAACCTGTAATGACGAAATACAATTGTTTTTTAAATCATGTTTAACTATTACAAAATACTATAACAATTTCACTTATATAAAAATAAGACCATTGTTGTTTTTAGCAATTTTAAGATATGAGCAAATTTGTTATATTTGCTTAAAAAAATTTTGTTATTGCTGCTCTAAATAATAACACGAATAATGGTGTTAATAATAATAATAATGTTAATAAATCTGACAAATTGACAAATGACGTTTAATTAATTAATGATTACTAGTGCCAGCTTTTAGTTATAAAATTCTACTACACTTTACCGACCTAGGCCGAAAAAGTAAAATTTCCGGCCGATTATGATGCCTGTAAAATATGTCAAAACGGACGGAACCACAAAAAAGAAATTGCAGTATACAATGGTTATAACAGTAAAATTATAAACAATATAGGTAAAAAACATAAGTCTAAAAATTATACAAAAAATGTAACTATTTTAAGTATATACGATAAGAGAATACATAAAAAAATATATTATCATACCAAATCCTGTATATACCAAAAAATTTTTTAAAACATTTTTAAAATTAGATTTTGTAGTAGTCACGAGTTCTTATAACAGGTCACAAAATTTTAAAGATTTCGTAGAAATGCAGGATATATCAGGTATATATCACATTAATTGTAAAGATTGTAATGAAGTATATATTGGACAATTTGTAAAGAACACAATTTTTCTTTGTGGTTTTTCTCAACTAATTGTAGTGTACCTAAAAATTTAATATAGTAAAAAAAAAATTACTTAATATTTTGCTAATTTAAAGAAAAGAAAAAACCTAAATGGCATAAATAAAAATAAAAACAAAGACTATTTGAAAAATACTTAATTTTACACTATTCTATGATAAAAGTTTATTAATATTGTATTTATGTAACATGTTAAAAAATCGTGGCATAATCGTAGGTATTAAATAAACATTGCGTTATAACAAGACGCTGTAACAAGAATAATAATTAACTTTCAAGTATTTATTGTCGAGAATAAACTAAATACACTACTTGACGCTGCGGTAAAACTTGTAACAAAGTTAGTAAAGTTATCTTAATTGTGTATTTTCATTTTATACGAAAACGAATTTAGAGATAACTTTGCAAGAAGTGTTTATTTGTTTTACATTATGCTAAAGAAAATTGTTATATAATTAATTATGTATGAGTTTACTTTAAAACAGATACGTAATAAATATTTTTGTTAGCTTTTTTTTGGTTTTTATTAGGTTTTCCTTAAGAAAAAGTAAGTAATTAAAACAATGTTAAAGTAACTTTGGGTAACTAATTTTGTTATTAAAATGTTCTTGGTTGCACAGTACTTCAAAAGTTGCATTCAACCAGAAACTAAACTTCTATTTTAAAGTTCATAAAGTAATAAAATGCAATATTGAAAATAGCAAAAATTTAACAGGTTAAAAAATGTACATAGTATACAGTATTTTAGTTTTAAGTAATTTCTATAAAAAAAAGTTTTTTCACTTAGGTGTATACGATTTGTAATAGCTTTATGTCAGTTCGTCAAATTTAAAAAACGTCACTTTAAATAATGAAAAAGCGCATATTTTGCTGTAAAAGTTTAAAATGTTACAAAAGAAAATAGTGTAATATAAACTTAACATCACCAAATTTCAGTTTTATTTTTAAACAAATACAACGTTACAATTTATATGATTGCGATAAAAAATTTGTTAATAACTAAATCAAAATTGTAAAAACCGTAAGAGATTTTAGTATATAAATACGTTTAATCAAAAGCTCAACTAATGCCGTTTTTAAAAAAACGGCTGTAGGAATCGAGCCGCCAAAGTATACCGCGGGTGTCCAGAGAATGTTAGCGAGAGCAGTGTTGCGGTTGTTGCAAGCAGGTGAAGATGTATAATATAATACGATGTTTTGTGTTTTTAATAAAACTAAGTACTTTTAAAAACAATCCAACAAATTTTCGGATTTTGTCCGGAATAAAAGTGTTAACATTAAAGAATAAAAAGATGGAGAACGAAAAGACAATAAAAATAATGAAGACTATGAAACAAAAACAAAAAACGAAGATACAGATGAAGAAACAATTAAAACGACTAACGACAAAAAAGATCAAAGAAAAGAAGCATTGCATGAAGAGAGAACGAAGGTAACTATGAAGACGTCAAAGTAAAAAATAACTGGAAAAAGTTTAAGACAATGTGCAATTCAGTACGAAATTAAACGAACGAACTTAGAATTAGAACATATTGAGAATAGAAGTTGCAACAACGAGATTAGAAGACTATGTAGTAGTTATGATCCAAAGAATAACAAAACTAACATGACTACCATAAAAACAAAAATTATTTTGAAGAACGAACAATAAGTTTATTAGCAATCAAAAACACTGCCTGAAATGGAAAATATTGAAGTAGATACTTACTAGTAACTAAGATTATGCTAACTTAATAGTTGATGATGAAAAAAAAAGATAGATTTTACAGACTTTGCATATATTACGGATTGGTGATTAAGAAATGTTATCCATTTTTGTTGATAGAAGATCAGGTTGACAAACTACGAAGAGTGTTCAGTACACATGTTTTGTGCACGAAATGCAGAAAGTATACAATTTTTATTACGCTTTTAAGACAGTACAAATTTTTACAAATTTGTGTGCAATTCAACAGCCGTGTTTCAACGCTTTCTGAATGACGCATCTCACTCACATATTAAAAATGAGACTGAACTTGTTTATATGAATGACATTATAGTTATGGCAAGAAATGAAGATAGACTTAAGATAACTTAATACAATTGTAATTTCTTGGTTAAAAAAATTGATTATTTAGGCCACAGAAAAACTCGCAATCGAATCGCTCCATCGGAACTGAAAACTGAAGCTGTTTTAAACTTTCCAAGATCTGACACTATTAAAAACAACTGGTGTGGACACCACACGACTTTCTTATAATGAATGATGAAAAAATGTCTATATATTTTTTTAAAGTTATGTCGTCATGAAACCACTTTGAAGTGATATGTACACGTTTGTATTGACTTCCTAGCGTGCTCTTATTTTTTTGAGGTTTCTTTCCTCGATTTCATTAAGATATATCCGAAATCTGGCAAATTGAGTTTATGTTGTCATATCGACTAACCCCTATATTTGTACGTCTCGATATTGTTTTCTCATTTAATAGGGCAGTTATTATTTTTAACTTATCTTGTCTTCCCTTCAAGATATACAATTTTTTCTAAAAAAAAATTGTCGCCGGCAGGATTCAAACCTAGATTGTATTTGAGAATTCATTTTAAATTATAAATAAAATTTTATTATTTAAAGAAATTGTTATTTATTTATTTATTAAATAAATGATGTCTATAAAAAACTAAAAATAATTCAAATAATTTACATACGTACAAACTTATATAAGAAAAAACTGTTAAAAATGGCGGATACACCCACTTTGGATTTCTTTATCAAAACCCATCTTTTGGCAAAGCAGAAAGAATATAAAAAGTCAGTTCCATACCAAATTTTTTTTTGGTTTTACGGATTATTTACTAATAGCAAAATTATACTGGCAACAAAACCAGTTTTGACAATATATTCGGCGGAAACTGAAACAGAGTGCGTGCATGACGATGGAAAAACGTTGTAACTGTCGTATTTAGTGTTGTTATGTTTGAAATGTTTTGGAACGCCATCCTGTGTTAAAAATACTACAAGTTATATATAGAAAACTATAAATTAGTACGGAAAGTAGAATAGTTGTCATTGTCATTTAATAACTTCAAAAGTCAATGATCTATTGACAAGTAACGTCATCAAAATCCCAACTGTAAAATAGGTTATGAACTTTGTCGGTACAATTGTAAAAAACAACATCAAAACTAGCAGACAACTGTTTCGTTCTTAAGGACAATGTTCCTAACTCTTTTTATAGTTGAGATTTTGACGGTGTATATTTATTTACACACATTTCATTAGTTTTGTGGTATTTTAAGCTTCTTATGTTGCTTTTTAATACGAAAGTTGTTTAACATTTTCAAATTCATATTTTTATTTTATAAGTATGTATTTAGTATCGATATACCTGAGTCATTTAAATTAACTTTATTGTCGTGTATTTTGAGTGCACTTTAATTAATTAGTTCCACCAGTCATTAGTGATTTGTTTCAATTATTTAGATTGAAATTCTATATTCCAGTATGCTTGTTTACTTTAGTTATTTATGCTTTGTTATTGCTTAATGATTTTGTGTTTCGTGTAAGAACAATTTATTGATGCTCATGTTTAATTACCTAATGATTTTTTTTGTACCCTTATTTAATTTATTTGTTTTTTGTGCCTTTTTGTCACAGTTTTAAAATGAGTTAGAGAAACCAAGATTATAAAGATAACCGTTTTAGTTTTAAAAAGAAGTTCGAAAACTTTTTTAGACATTATGACTCAATAATGTAGCTTTCGGTAGATTCAACCTTTAAGATTCGGTGATAGTGTGAACATAATGAAAGGGATTTAGTAAAATTTAAGTTAAAGAAAAATTATCCCATTTCGTATTTAATACGGTTTCTATGTTTTTACACGATACCTATCAACATGTGTTTTACCAAAAAATGTGGTTAGTACCATTTGTGCACTTCATAATTTAATTCGTTTTGGCAGTTTATAATTCCTTTGACGGATTTTGTGCCACTTTTTAACCACTCGAATTTTTGACTTTACCATTTTGGCCTACGTCCAACCAAAATCCGGCTCCAGTCTCTCAATAAGAGCCAAAACGAAAAGTTTTGCAAAACGTCAGTTTATTTGGGAAAATTAAGGTATTTATAAATACCGTTTAAATTCAATTACTTTACGCGTACTTAAGTGCTTTAAAGGCTGCAAAATTAACAAGAAAAGTTAATCGTTTGCTTATTGTACTGTTAAGAGAACTTGCAATTTAGGTTTTTTGATTTTGTTATTTTAGGTTACGGAATTTCTAATTTGCACTGCATTTTTATATTCCGTTGAAACATGTAATAACTGTCATATTTTATTTAATTTTATTTCTTTTGTGTTTTATTTTATTCAATTTCATTTACCCTAATTCTACTTTGATAATAATAAATGTTAAATAAACTGTAACAAAGCCTTTATTCCGTCGACTTTTCGCGCACAGTGTAATTTAAAGATTTTAGATTTTCGTGTTATTACACTATAAAAAAGTAAGTCTTATTTGGAGTGTGTTAACCAGAACAACTGGCTTTTTAGTTGGCAAGATCCAGAGGCCTAATTAAGCTTGTTACAAGCTTATAGGTCTTACGAACCTTGCACGGTCAACTCACACAGTCGGAGATAGGGGAGTTTCAATTAAATAAGAGTTAAAGGGCGCTAGATCTTTTATAAGTAAAGCTTCTATCTTGATCAGGATTCAGTTTCGTAATCCTTGTTGCACTGGTGTTCATGTAACTTACCACAAAGAAAGATGGGTAACCATAAAGAAAAAATAAAACAGGTATAATAAGTTTAATTTAATGATGTGGAGTATTAGCAACTATAATTCAGTAATGTAGAATATTAATAGGGATAATTCAACCATGTAGAGTATTAACAAGTATAATTTAGTAACGTAGAATATTTATAAATATCATTCAATAATGTAAAGTATTAACAAGTATAATTCAGTAACTTCGGGCCTTAATAACTATAATTCACTAACGTAGAGGATTAGTATTGATAATTCAGAAACTTTTATGATACATTCTAAGTACATAAATAAAGGAAAGGTCAGCAAATCACAATACATAAGTACACCTCGGGTGTCGATAAGCGAAGAAAATTTCCCATTAACTAACGAAAGTTTACAGCATGCAATATCACAGAATTAAATATTGACAATACCTAAATGGTATTAAAACTATTGCAATTGCGTATATCAAATAAATTAAATTTCGTGAGTCACCTTCAATTATTTATCGATGTTCATTCCTCCTTGTACTTAATTAATTAAATCAGAACATGTGGCCAAAGCGTGGCGTAACGGCTATCAAATTAAGAAAGAAATTATAAAAGAATTCTAACAAAACGGATGTAAATATCTTACTCTGTGATGAATAAATTATGTTAAATACGTAATTAATTTATAATTTCATTTCCATCACAGTTGATGTACTATTAAATCTTTGGATTTAGACCAATTCAAACGACACAGGCGATTTTAGGTAGCTGACAGCTTGAAAATGAATTCCGCAACTAGTCAGTCAGTAACTAGAAAAATCGGCAGAGGGCGTCAAAACCGGAATCTAATTTCAATTCAATATACAGGGTATTACGTTATGATAATTTAGCACGTAAGAAGCTATTAACCTTCTTGGCGCTCTTTTGATTTTGAACTTTTGTTTTACATTTTTAGTTTTCCAAAGAGTCACGGATTATTGAGTATAATCCACAACCGTTTGCATTGAACTCCGGGTAATTACATCATTTATGTTGCTTTAATTCAGGCATTTTTTTATTACAAATTTTTGTATGTAACAATGCAACTAATCTATTTTATGAGCAAGAAAACGACACTAACCAAGAAGAAGAATTCTAGCTATAATTTTGAAATTTTAGCTGTCGTTAATATCATAATAAAGTTTATGGATTAAACTTTGAAACTGTAATAGATTGTTCAGCTGCTGTTTCAACCATAAGCAAGAAATAATTAGTATCAAGAATTACCAGATGAATTTTATACCTAAATGATAAGAGAAAGTACAACGAGTAAAACCTGGAGAACCCCTACGAAATACTACTACTTTAGCAGACTAGATAAAACCTTGATTTGAAAAATTCTATAAATCTGATTTTGATTTATACGTTTTGGTTAACATTGTCAAAAGTGGCCGAATTGTTGGAATCGAGTCGACGAATATCACCGAAGAAGCCCGGAGGATAGCAACGAAAGAAGTGTCAAGGTTGCTGCGGGCAAGTGAAGGCGTATATGTAACTATAAGATGTACCTACTATAGATTTCATAAAAAATTGTTAACATAATACCCCTACAAGTATATTAATATTAAAAAAAAGAAAAACTAAAAAACACCTATAGACTAAGAAACAAAATAGACAATACTATAGACTCATTCTGTGTTTTAAAAAACATTAGAATCTTTTAGAAAATAGCAATAAAAATTGAATATGAATTGCCAAACTATTTATAAAGAAGTTTACGTAAACAAAGTTTTAGAAAAACAAAGTTATAATAATCACCGATATTTACTGTTATTTTTAGATGGTACCATTGTTATTTTGTGCTCTAATAAAATTGTTGTTTTGATGCTGGTAAAACAATTCTGCCAAAACAGAAAAAGTGTTCCAAATTTTTAGGAAACAACGCATTATCTACTCCGAACTTGTCAGTTGTTTCTGTAAATCTCCAAAAACGACAATACGGCAAAAGCCAAGTTCTACTTATTGTTTTGGCTCTCAAGGACAGACTAAAACCAAGACTAAAAACTCTGGGTGTTCAATTACAACGCGGTCTAAGCCGAAAAATGCTTATATGTATTTTGTGTTATTTATTTTATAACGTAAGTACAAAATCTTTATCATAAAATTTTTAACAAACTAGAAACACTATGCAAATATTTTTTTTATAAGAATATAATATACATAAATACTTATTAAAACTGCATTAACGTAGGCATAAATGGTAACCGTATAGATATCAGGCATGCTTGAAAGAAACATTTTGGTATCTTGCACATACCGATGCGCGTCAAAAGATAATTGGTCTGATCGATGTTAATAAATACTAACTTTTTTAAAGTTCATTTGAGCATGTTGTTATTACAACTTTTGTCATTTGACTGCTTCGATTACTTAATCTGTCAAATCTGCAAATTTCAGTAATTTTTGTAAAATTTCTAAACAGCTCTTTAAAAATCTTTATAATCCGTTATAACATTGCAAAAGCAAAACTCCGATAAATTATTGTTGACGTTTATTTCCCATAAAAACCACAAGAAAATTATTAGTGAGATTGCAAAGAAAGTACTCTGATTTATTCTAATTAGTTTAAACTTAGTTTTTTCTTTAATACGTTTGCATTTAATTACAAGAAAGTTGCCATTAAATACTACAATTTGCGAACATAACCTTAAACATTTAATTTACAAACCAAATCCATTTTAGTCTATAATTACTGTCGCAATAGCATTCACGGTCGTTAAAAATTTTGTTTTAAAAATTTTATAATTGTAGTGCACGGAATATTTGTACTATTGTAATCTTTTTAAAATTATTTGAAATGTTTTTGGAACGCCGTCCTGTGGTAAAAATACCATGTATGATATATAAAAAACTAATTTATAGTTTTTCAAATTATGCTAATATTATTCATTAAAGTTGGCCAAATAGAATGCAGAACGTTGCCTAATCGCAAAATAAACATGCAATGTAAGAAAAAGGTGTCTTAAAAGTACGTTGTTTTTGGTTATTGCCAAACTGACATTAGGAACTCTTTATATATTTTCAAACCAGAAACCAATAATAATAAGCATTAATTCACATAATATATGTATGTATACACACTATGAGAAATACAAATTGCATGAAAAAAGACCTACTTATAGCTAGTAGGTTTCATGGAACTAGAATTGGCAAATGTAACATTAAATAAGGTCAATTTTATCAGGATCTAAATACGCTTTCGAGCATACAGCGCAAAGCAGATAACAAAAAAACTGCAGATGGTTTTGTTCCTTGAGTGTTCTGTTTTATAATTTTTTACACGATTTGGATTGCTTGAAAAAGGTGTTTTCTTTTGACTCAAAAACAGTTTTATTAACTTAAAAAAAATTAGGTTTATTGTTATATGGTGAGCTCGTTAAAGTTTCAAATTTTTTGGAAACCCTCTTCCTTTATTTGAGGTGGTTTCGCTGAAGAAAGATTCTGGTCCGTGTAAAAGCAGAAGATGCAAATTCTGCAGTTTATCTATAATATTAACTAAGTTTTCTAAAATTGTTGATGCAACTGCAACGTTCATTTTTACCTGTGGGATTTTAAGTTGATTTCTGAAATTCTGGATTTTAAGAATTGTCCTTCAAAACTAGAGAGTTGTTTTTGGCAATATTGCGTCTTTAAAATTAGACTTAGTGCTCACCGTGAGGAGTCGTGGAGCAGTAAATGTTTTCCCCAATTGTTGTAAAAATTCAGCGCCCTCGATAACAATTTTTATATTATTGGGTTTATCTGTGACGCTTGCAGGACAAAATATTATTTCTAAACTTATCTGGGCTGTTGTTTTGTTATACGCGTTTCCAAAGAGGCTATCAACTTCAAATTGTGTAATCTTGCCTAGATAAGATAACATCTATTTATCAGCCTCTTGTGCGCGTGCGTTTTTAAGTGCGCCAAAAAAGCCTACGTCTAACTGCTGTAACTTATAACTGCTATGAGAAGGAATACTGAGCAGGTGAATACAATTGTCTCTGCAAGACGTTATTGACTAATGTGTAAAGAATGGTTGCTTAAAATTAATAAAACAGTAGTGTCTTTTGATGGTCTGACAGGTTCTTTAAAATGCTGCAACCGTTTCATTTAAAGATCTGTATCAGATAATATTAGGGTTTTTCCATTTGGTACACTATGCAAAAGTTTCTTTTTTTCTCTTTGGTAAAAAAATCAATGAACGAGAAATCATCTAACAAACAGCAGTTATTACCGTACCTTTCTCACCAGACACTTTTATTACACTTTGTTGTTCTCTTAAATCTAAAACCTTTGGAATTTTATTTGAATTTGTCAACATGCTTGTTTTGTCCATATTCTAAATTGAAAGATATTGAATTCTGTAAGTTTCTATGCAGTGTTTTAACTTAAAAAAAAAATGTTTACCTGGAGCTTGTTTAATCCGATGTTTCTAGATATACTTGTTTTTTCTAGAGTTCAAACAATTATGTTATGGCGATTGCAAAAAGTAATTTCTTTTCTACAGTCTCTTCTGCCATACCTAAATTTTTTGCAATTTTATTTATTTTGTAATTTATTTTTAATTTGTTCTATTAATTCAGAAGTAAAACGAAGAACTAAAGCAAAATCCTTACATTGTCACAAGAGTGCGCATAAAACAAACAATGTGTACTCTTGAAAAACACGATGGTTTCAAGCAATAAATTTATTATACATTTCTCTTAATAGGTCAAAGCATTAGTTGCATGAATACTAAAATATTATTAATTAATAATGTTAATCGCGTGGCGTTCTTAAGTACAATTCTAAAATAGCGTCGACAGATTACTTTCAATACGTCTAATCTGTTACGTGCAAAATTTTCATAACGTAATACCCTGTATATTAAATTAAAATTAGATACCGGTTTTGACGCCCTCTGCCGATCTTTTCTTGTGATTGTGATTTTTACGACACAGTTGTTAAGCTGACAACTGCATAAAATGGCCTATTTCGTTTAAAGACCGGAAGTTTCTAATAATATTCTCTGTAATGGAAATCAAATTATAAATTCATTACGTATTTACAATAATTTATTCGTCACAGGGTAAGATAGTTACATCCGTTTTGTTAGGATTCTTTTGTAATTTCTTTTTTTAATTTAATAGTCCTTTTGCCACGCTTTGGCCACATGTTCGATTTAATAAACAAACAACGAAGAATTAATATCAATAAATACCTTTACTAAACACTTAGTATTCTGGAAGGCATATTATCCACAACGAACGACCAGCATTTGCATTTGAGGTGTTATTTCTTATACGCCAGTCGATTGCGATACCCACCTTTTAATAATTGCGAATAACAGCATTCGATACAACGGGTTCTTATATCTAATTTCTTTTGTTATTAACGATTTTGTAGCTTCCTATCTTCGTGAGTTATTGTGTTAACACGATTTGCTATTCATAACTATTCCAGACTCACTTACCGAGGAAAACGTTTTCTTCGATCAAGTAAGTATAGATTGTGGGTAAGTTTATTTAATTATTTTGTCGCTGTCAGAAAAGTCACTCACGGAACTTTTGCTTATGTTAATTTCCGTCATTACGATCATTGTTTCAATACCATTGAGGTAGTTTCATTAATTATTTTGTGTGTATCGCATGCTGTGTACAAACGATATCTATTACAAAATTTTCTTTGCTATTCACTTTGACTCAACTTGTGTATTGTGTGTTGCCGATACTTCTGGCATTTATGGATTGAGAATTAGATATACTCTCGTTAATAATCTACGTTATTAAATTAAAGTTTTTATACCTGTTTAATCTTTCTTTTAATGTAACATACCTTTTTCTTTTATTGTGGTTACTCGAACATCAGAGTAACAAGGATTACGAACCTAAAAATTCGTTACAAGCTTGGACCGTCTGTCTTGATTGAGGCTAATGTGTTACTTATAAAAGATCTGGCGCCCTTAATTATTATTCACTTGAACCTCTCCTATCTCCGACTGTGTGAGTTGACCGTGCAAGGCTTGTAAGACCTATAAGCCTGTAACAAATCTTTTAACAAGTTTCTTGGGGTTACCACACGGCTTTGTGGGGGATAAACACTGTGGGAATCTTAATTGTTTTCTCGTAGATGGAGACACTCAACTAATAATTTCTAGAAACCTGACGATCCGAGTCAATGGATTAAGACTTTTAGAATCCGCCTTATCTCTAAACCCAGGAGTAACAAAAAATGACTCGCGCCTATTTCTAAAGTTGGTATAATAAAGATTCTTAATTAATTTGATTTTTTAATTATCAGTCAGTCTTCAGCACGTCTTTATTTGAAATTTACCGCATTAGTTCTAATTAATCAAAGGGTAGATCATACTAATTCATTTTACTTTTCCTTATGTAACCCAGTTGGTTTTGAGTACGCTGATGTAGCACTTGTTGTTTCTTCAAACATTTTAAATGTAATTAAAGCCAAATAATCTCTAATCGCATATTTATTTACTTTGTTTTTAATTCCTATTCTCATGTTTGAAACAAATATAATTTTGTTATAAACTGTGTTCTGCAATTTGTTTTTTTAGTGTTTAGGGACAGATTTAAAAGGTAATCTGTAATTAATAGTTTTCCCGTTTTGGCGCCTTGTTTAATGACTTTATGATTGGCACACCGAGTATCACCTGCAAGTCTCTCTCCGAAACATTGAGCTAACCGCCTGTCGTAAGTTACTGGTAAATCGATGTAACAAATCTTGGAGACTTCTTCAACAACGATTGCACTTTGCCTATAGAAGAATTTATTTCAGATAAAACTGCTTGACATATAGATATTCAAGAAGTATCAAATAAGTCTGACTATAAACCAGAGAGCAGCGTGAAAACTTACGTGGACTCTATAAATTCAGTAAAATCTTTTTTTTAATGATAAAGTTTTTAAATTTTTATCTAACCTTGTAATTTATTTCTAATAAATCGTTGTGATAACAGAAACTTGACAAATCAAACTAGACCGTTTGTAACAGTTAATAAAAAACTAAAAATTGATTAAACGATGTAAATTAGTTTTATAATTGACGCAAACTAAATAATATCAATGTTTGATATTTATTTTTGTATTTTGCACAAAAATTTCATTTATTCAAATTTTCTAAATATTTCTTTAGTAAACGTGTTTAGACTTTTCGTTGATTTATAAAATAAAAAAGAATAAAAAAACTTACTAGAGTGAGAATATAGTGGCTCTAAGTTTATTCTTAAACGGATGCTGGGAATGTTGTTTTCAAAATTTACATACTATATCATCTCGTGGTTTTTGTCGATTGAAGTAAAGCGTATTTTCTTTTTATTTATTAGGTTGTGGTTGTCGTGTTAACTTTTTATTCAACTTCTTATTTGCACTTAGATACAAGCTAATTTTATATTTTTCTTGTCTTATTTACTTATTTTATTTTAGTTTTATAAATAAACGTATTTAACAAAGTTCTAGATTCGTAAAGCATTGAATTTAACTTGAAAAAACTTTTTTATACATTTTACGTCTGATACAAATTTCAAAATTGCGTGAAAAATGTTCTTAAGTAATTGAGTTGTAAAAGATGTTTACTTAGTACATGCTTTATAGATGCACAGTAAAAATTTGCGTTACGCTTTAGATGCAGGTTGAAGAAATGCCGTGTTTATAAATATAACATTGAAACACAATCTTCAACTCTTGAATACATAAACAAAGAGTAATACATCCTATATTTTGAGTTGCGAAACTTTGCGAAGAAAGTTACTCGCAACTTCTAAATAATTCTGTGAATAATTTATATACGATGAGATTTTCGTAACTTTGTAGAAACATGCTTTAAAAAGGTAAACACAATTTTTGATAAGTAATGGTTTTCGTCTGTTATGCAACCTACTACCTTACTTCTGATGCTGACATTAAACTATGTAAATCTACATCTCATACAGTTTGCCGTTACCTATTAAACCTTTTAGTATGTTAATATGCTTCATAAACTATTTAAGTTAATACTAACTTTATCGTAATAGAATGTAAGCTTTTACTGCGTTACTTAATCAATTATTAAAATAAACACAAGTTGGTGTTCTAAAAATTGTTTCAATGCCAACTTAAGATGAATCAAATAACAATAAAACCTGAAACAGTAACAAAAGTTAAATGTTATATTTTATTTAGTTATTATTTTTAATTGCTTACTTTATTAATCGATTTTTATTTTTTTCTGTATCTGCAATTCTATTACTTTTCATAAAAACTTAATTCATATCATTAAATTATTTTTAGGGTAAATGGTGTATTATTTATTTAGAAATACGATTGCTAGCTTTCGAACTTTGTCTAAGTTCTTCGTCAGGCAAAAATTAAATTAATTTGACAATTATAAAAAACTAAAGTAACTAAAAACAATAACTATAAGGGAACTAGATAATAAGCGCAAGTTATTTAGCTACAGCATTCGCTCGAAGGTCTAAAGGAAAACCACCATAAAAACTCTAGACGTAGCTTAAGCGTAAATGGTGGACAAATTAAGATTAAGAAATAACAGGTAACTATGTGTCAGAAAGTTCGTAACCACTGTCTCTATTGAAATTGTTAGGATGTTTGATAATTTCAATAGCTTCTCTAATCTTTCTTGACTTAGTAGGTTGTATTTTCATTTCAACTCTTACTCCACTTTCAGATAACATTAAAAAAACTTATTTTTCTCTTCCTTACATTTGTTGCTCTTCTTTTCAATTTCAAAATTTATTTAAAAAGCATAATATTAATATTTCTTTTTCATCTAAATTTAATTTAAAATCTTTATTTCTCAATAGTAAAGATAAAGTTGATATTCTAAATAAATCTGATGTTTACAAATTAAATTGTGGTAGCTGTAGCTGTTTTTATATTGGACAAACCAAACAAAATTTCGAACAAGAATAGCAGAACATTTTTCTTACATTAAAAACAATAATGTTGGTATTAATTTATATAATAAATCTTTTTTCGCGAATCATATATTAGAATATAACCATTGTTTTGATTATAAAAGTAACTACAGAATTTTTCATATTTGCAATAAAAGTCTAAAATTAAATTTTTTGGAGATAACAGAAATTGTTAAACATAAAAACTTAGAACCAGATGCATGTTTAAACGAAATTGTTAATTTTGAAAATGATTTTCTTTTTCTTAAATAATATTTTTGGTTTTATTTAAATTATTTTTATATTTATTTAATTTTCTTGTTAATAGTATTATTATTTTATATACCTTTTTCGTTTAATTTATATTGTAATTTTGTTTAATTTATATTGTCATTTTGACATAAACTGTTTAATTTTAATTTATTAACTTATTTATTAATTGTTATAGTATATTAAGAATTTTAAGGTTGAAATTTTACTTTAGTTGATAATTTTAGAGGCTTGATGATGACCGTTAGGTCGAAACATGTAGCCACCAATAATTAATAAATAAAAAACAGTTATATGGGAAAGGCATTGAATTGTTTACAGTTATAATTGGAAATCCCATTTTGAGTTAGACTTTATAATGAATAATACAATCTTCAATAATACTAAAAGTTTTAAACGCATATTTTTAGAAACATTTACAGCTGTATTCATAAAAATATTCAAAAATACTCTTTAAACTTGTTTTATTTAAAACGTTTTTTAAGGCTTACAGAACGTTTTAACTTTCGTTCATTCATAAACGGTTTGTAAACTCTCGGTACCCAAAATAGAGTTAAAATACCGATTTCAGTAAATTTAATGAAGTCGCGTTGGTAACGTCGAAACATTATAACTATTTTTTGCGTTTATTAGTTACGTCTGTCAAGTAATAATTATGGTAGTAATTAATAATGACAGATAGTAAAAAGAAAACAAGAAGTGGAAATTAGCTTGTAGAAGATAAGGTTTGTGTCAATTTGAATGTGTTCAATAATAATAATAATAATTTATTCCGTAAGACTTTGTACAAGTATGGGAAACGTCAAGGGGCAAATAACAAATACAACAATACTTATATACACAGTAAGATAAAAGAAAAATACTGACAATAGAAACTATTTGGTTATACATAGTTATAATTAAAATACTCTTCAATATTATACAGAGTCGTCTCCAACAGCAAGCTTCTGACCTTTTTTTTAAACAATGTTGTACTAGTTATAGACTTTATATTACTTGGAAGGTGGTTGTACAATTTCACTGGTAACACATACGAACTGAGATGTACTATCGCTAATCTATGTTGCGGCAGTACTAAATTA
Source organism: Aquatica leii (assembly GCA_035610365.1). NCBI lineage: Eukaryota > Metazoa > Arthropoda > Insecta > Coleoptera > Lampyridae > Aquatica > Aquatica leii. The sequence goes on along the minus strand of CM069436.1, from coordinate 85,865,826 downwards.
TTATGTCTTAAATTGTGGTTACTGGTAGGTTTAGTGTACTTCTCACGATTCACATGAATGTACATCAAACTATTTAATATAAAGATTGACACGACCGTGAGAACATTTAGTTTCTTGAACAGATGTGTACAAGAATAGTTAAAGTTTTTAAAACACATAGCTCGTATAATTCTTTTTTGTGCTCTTAGTACGTCACCTGTGCATTTAGTAGCACCCTACACAACTATACCGTAATTAAGTAACGATTCGATGTATGCGAAGTAATAACATAACAATGTCCGATAGCTTACAACACCTCTTAGTCTCTAGATAACAAAGCAACTAGATGCTAACTTTTTCACAATGTGACTTGCATGACTATTCGAGCTTAAATTACTGTCTATATATATCCCAAGAAAATTGACGGTTTGAGATTGATAAATACTACGTTCTTTTGCTCTTACTAGTACAGTGTATGGCTGTTCATTGCACGAGAAAAGTATCGCAGTAGTTTTAGATGTGTTAAGATGTAGTTTCTTTATCTCGCAGAACTCTGCCATGTTACTCAAGCATTTACTGGCTGTCGCGCTGAGGGAGGGTATGTTTTCTTTCGAGATCACAGCAGATGTATCATCCGCATAAAGTGTGATGTGACAATTATTAAGTTTGTCAATTATGCCGTTCACAAATATGACAAATAATAATGGATCCAGCGTGCTTCCCTGAGGTACACCCAGTGTAACGTTTTTCTCCTTAGAATAATGTTTCTCACCTGCCGATTGCTTCAGAACAACCCTTTGCTTCCTGTTGTTAAGATATGAAGAGATCCAATCATGTGCAATTCCTCTTACGCCGTATTTCCGTACCGTAGACAATAACAAATCATGTTGAATAGTATCAAATGCACTACTTAGGTCAAAAAAGATTCCTAATACTTTCATTTTTTTATCAAGTTTTTCTGAAATTTGATTAACAAACGAAATCATTACATGCTGAGTGGATAATCCACGACGGAAACCAAACTGACAGGCATTCAAGATATTGTATTTATCGAGATGAGCGAGAATTCTGGCATAGAAAACTTTCTCGTATATTTTTGAGAAAACTGATAACAAGGACACTGCTCTATAATTTTCAATCTTACAGTTATCTTGATTCTTATGTATAGGAACCACTATAGCTGTCTTCAATTTGGTAGGGAAGATCCCCTCACGAAGAGAATCGTTAATTAGTTCTGTCAGAACAGGAGCAATTAAATTCATCGCATGTTTAATTAAAGAACAGGGAATACCATCGTCACCTGCCGAATTTTTAGTCGCACACAATTTCATGATGTTGTACACCTCAGGAATGCTTGCAGGTTCCAAGAGCATTGTATTGTATTGAAATGTGTCGGATTCAATGTAACTTTTGTCCTGACCACTGTTATTTGCTGATTGCTTGGTACTTGACCAGGATCCAATAAAATACTTGTTAAAGGCATTTGCTACATTTGATATGGAGTAGCTATTACCATCGGCGTCGTAAAATCTCATCGGATATTTAGGTTTGCTCTTCATATTAACCTCATCTTTAATAATGTCCCAAACTACTTTTGACTTATTAATAGAGGTCTTGTACCTGTTGTCATTGAAGTTCTTTTTAACTTGTTTAATGTGTTCTCGATGCTTTTTTGCCAGTACGTTGTACGTGTTGTATAAATCCACATCATTATGTAATTTACAGTGTTGATATTATTCCCTTAAATCTTGTCCTCTCTCAATTATTTCACTAGTTACCCAGTTTTTAGTCCTGTTATTATTCGATCTTTTGCTCCAATTAGTTCGATAGCAAACCACTGGAAACGCTTTATCAACTAAGTCAGTAAACTTATTTATGAAATTTGTAAACTTTTCATCACTGTTATTACTAGCATAAATATTAGACCAGGTTTCGCTGCACAGAAGCGACTTAAAAGTAGAAACACAGATAGGGTCTGTGAAGTTACGTTTCGTTATTAAGTTGACCTTGCGCATTGATAACTTGTTAGGATCAGAAAAACACTCTAAACAAACAATTTGCATATGATGGTCTGAACCAGGAAACGGAAGAGATGTGGCGTTCAAAACACTCAAGTTAGTAAAAACGTTATCAATCGTAGATGCACTATTACCTTGCGCTCTCGTAAAACCATAAATGCACCGTGGCAGACCAAACGAGGCTAAGATGTTTATTGTTTCGCGGGCATGAATGTCCGTATTCGTTCTACCAAAATTATAATTAAAGTCACCACACAAAAGTAATTTTTGTTTACAGTTTCTCAACAGTTTCTCCATTAAATGTGATAAATTGTAAATATAAACACTATTATCACCCAACGGTGATCTATAAAAACAAACAATATTTATAGGATATTATTTATCGTAACCTCGGCTAATGCAAATTCAAAGTCCAATTCTTTACAGTCCAATTCTATACGAATGTTGCAGTGTTGAATATCAGATCGCAGAAATATTGCAACACCACCTCCTTTTTTACCAGTACGACAGTAGCTCGAAACTAATTTGTATGAATTTAAATTAATACTGGAAATTTCGCTCTCGGAACAGTGAGTTTCGGTAACACAAACAATATCCGGGAAGTTCAAAGTGTGTAAGAAAACATAAAGGTTCAGCACTTTATTACGTATACTTCGAATATTGATGTGACACACACTACATACGTTATCTTGTGTAACCAATGAGTTAAAAAAATTAATCGGTAATGATTGTTTATCAGTAACCGAAAAATTTATACCGATGCCGGGTACCATCATTTCGGTTGTTGACTTCTTTGTCTCGCGTTAAAAAACTTGTTAATGCGAGTTCCTGTAGGCCATAGAGAAGGAACAATAATCTTATCAGCGTATGTATCATTGATACAAATTTTAAAAGAGGAATATATATATCTGGTGCTCTGGAACTTAACTTCTCGCAGGATACGACCGGCATACTTTGAGTCAGGTGGTCAAGTACCTCCTTCTCCGTAGTGTTTGGAGCTAGCCTGTAGAGATGAAAAGAAGCACACTTAGGTGCAGACCTTAAACCCACTTGATCCTGGGTACCTATAATAGGCGGATTTTTCTTATGTGCACGATTACTGTAGGATACAGTTTTCCATTCATTACTCTTATTTTGATCTTTGTCCAATGTCAAGGAAATTATTTTTTGACAAGCATACTGGGTTTCTGAAAATTGTACCGCTTTTTTTACATCTGTATTAGATACCTCACACGGATTTATATCATTTAATATTACATTTAAATTCTTATCACATGTTAAAACAACCTGCTGTGGTGCGATAGCGGGCGACGTTTGTGCGGTCTTGTTTTTGGAAGTATTTGAATTTACATTTATAGGATTAGTAATCTGCTTATGCATCGACTTACTTTTCTTAGATGTCGCTGGTTTGTCCAATTGCAATTTTATACCATTTATGTTAATAACTCCCAATAATTTAATTTTATCTTGTAATAGGATAATTTTATCTCTCAATTCATTTATTACACAGTCTTTAGAACTAATGATTTCTCTCAAGTAACCTACCTCATTAACTGAAGCCACTTCATAATCGTCAATAACCTCACTCACAATGTCATTATTTTCACAACACTTAATTTGTTGATCGTCTATAAATTCTACATTTTTTATTAGTTTCAGACAACTTAAATGATTCACTGAGTTACAATTAACATATTTTATCCCATTGGAAGGTGTTTTCTTACACCTAATACATGGTTTAGTAGCCAGAACGGGTAGCGAATCACTTGCGTCTGCCATTACGTAAGTTGATGATAAGATAACAAGATAACTTATTTAGTTTTTCTATCATAAATTTCAAGAATGGGTGCAAGTAAGGGTCAGGATAATTGAAAACAAAAATGCTGACGCCAAAAAGCAAAAGAAAATGCGGACGCCAACAAGCAAAAGAAAATGCTGATGTAGTTTGTTGGGTAGATAATTTTGCAATTGATAATTTTTGGAGAGAAGTTTGGTATTGCATAAAATACATCTTTCTTGAATGTAAACTGCTTATTTTTTTAAAATGCTAAATAAAAAATTATTTAAATCAATGAATTATATGAGTTACATTTTATATCTAAAAGAAATCAAAATCTTTCTGATCGTATGGCACAGATCAATGGGCAGTAAAACATATTGCTTGCCGTAATATTTAACTTAGGTACATTTAAAAAAAAAATTAGGAGAATACAAACAATAAACTTGATTACAAAAGAATTAGAATAAGTAAAACTATAAAGACGTGTTGCCAAAAAGTACCAAGATTTGTAGCACCGCCAAGATGACAAAATTCACTTGAAAGCTCAGTCGAAGTCGCGAATTATATCAATTATATTATTTACAATATTCAATAATATAATTGCAAATTTTTATGAATACAGCTTTTATTCTTCAAACTGGCAGTAAGAATTTATGATTTTGTTAGTAAACTGTGGTCTATGGAATTGTATTCAATTATCAATTGTATTATGTATATAAGCGACGCGACACCTAACCGGTTTATAAAAGTTAATCTGCTTATTTCCAAATACAGACTTTGTATTTTAAATGAAAGATGTACATTGTAAAATTTAATTGTTTATTTAATTATTTTTGTTGTGTTTTTATATGTTCCTCCTTTTAATTAGTTCTTCTTGCTGCGTCAGAAATTAACTTCCCCTCTCAAAAAAATATCCTAGATACGGGTCTAGTAACTAATCTACAGGATTAAGTCAACAACAAAATAGGAAAGGGCAATCAGACGACATGCTTTAATGTTTTTTACAGCAATAAGTCATAAACATGTATGTTGTATCTAGGATTTGTTTAGAAAGCCGCCGTATTAATAACAACTATGAATATTTCTAATTTTAGAATTTAGATGTTCATGCAAGTTGACATTAGTTTATTTAAGTCAATACTAGTAGTTGCAATACGTTGTAAAATGCTTGTTTTTAATAAGCAATCTTGTTTGCAGTACTGCCGAAATTTTTGCTATCCGATTTGGCGCCCTTCTAGATATGGCGCCCTTCTGGATTTGGCGCCCCAAGCAACTGCATGGCTACCCTACCCGTTGGGCTTGTGCAAATTGTGGTAGCTGGTAATGGTCATATTACGGAAAAGGTAACTTCTGGTTCTTGTAGTAAACTGCTTAAGCAGGCATATGAGACGAACTTTACAAAGCATTACGAAACATAATCATAAACTTATCTAAAAATGCAAGATCAAAAACGGACTTTACAATAAACTATACAAAATGAAAGAAACAGAATCATCATAAAGTAAATGAACTGTTAAATTTGGCTTTAGCAGAGTAATCTCTCTGGAAACAATTAACTGCATGAAAAGAAACTAAAACTGATAAACAAAACAGAAAATTAATAATTGTTTTGCTAGTATAACTTTCAAATGTTATTATTGTTTAACCTTTGGATTACCAAGCAATTTTTGAGGCGCCGATTACCAAGTGGGGTCAGATTTGATCCCATGTTTTTGTTCTTATTTTGTAAAGAAAAACCGATTAATTTGTAATGGTAACCTTTACTAATATTTTAAATTAACATTAGATTTTATATAAACTAATAAAAACATAAAAATAAAATGTAAACATAAATTAGTGAGGGCAACAACTATTACATTTATTGTAGTTTTTTTCTGGCAATGTTGTTTACATACATAGAGTTTGCACTTTTCACATGTTTCCGAACATTTTTTGTCATTTGCTCTTAGACATATCTTACAACGACCTCTTTTTGGGCGAGCGATAGTTTTGTCTTGCGGTCCCAGTTTCTCTGGTTCTGTGTCTGCCAAAACCATCGCTATTGCATTCTGCACATGTCTTGGTAATCCTTGAAGTTCACGTTTTTTGATATGTGGGATTACTATTTGAAACCCAAGTTGTTGCAAAAGTAATCTCCTTCGGGATATTTCCCCTTTTTTAAAATTTCTAAATTTCGTAGTGTATAGAATAAATGCATTCATGGCAGCAATATCAAGGAAATTAAAAAATAGAACAAGAAGCCAGCGATTTGTATTTCTTCTGGATGAGTATTCCTTCACCATTTTATCGACGCTGTCCACAGCTCTTTTGCAGCTATTATAGTCCAAGATAACTTGCGGTTTGTAACTGAGGTGTTCTCCGGACAATTCAAAATCTTGGTGTTGCGTTGAAAGTAGCATAACGCTTCTATATTTTTTAGGTACGTAAGATACTAAAATTGTCTCTTCTCCATATAGAATTTCGCTTGAGTATTCTACTCGTTTTATTTTTGGCAAAATTTATTTTAGTATTTCTCTACGTGTTCTACAAATTGTTGTGGTTAAGGTTTTTGATTGCTGCAGTAGCTCCTTCGCCAAAGACATAGACGTAAAAAAATTATCTGTGGTAATACCAAAACCCTCTCTCAAACTCTCAACCAAATCTAAAACTACCTGCTTTCCTAGAAATGAGATTTTATACTCGTGCATAAAACGATAAAATTGTGTTTTACCTTGTTCCCGTTCTGAAGCGTTGTCTACCATTCCAGTATATATTTGCAAATTCCAGCAATATCTGTTACTGACATTGCATAAAACCCAGATTTTCATTCCGTATTTATCTGGCTTCGACTTTATATACACTCGAAAGCAACATTTTCCACGGAAAGGAACAAGTTGTTTATCAATACATACTTCAGCATTAGGATTATTCGATTTTTTGCAATTTGCAGCGAGAATATTGTAAATGTTACAAATAGCTGCTAATTTATCTGTTGCCCGTCGTTCTTCTCGGGTGTCCATATCGTCAAATCGAATGTATTTCAAAAGGTCTCTCATTCGATTACGAGACAGTGCAGCACAAAAAAATGATCTATGGAGAGACATGTATTTCGTACTCCACAGCTCCAATATTGGTTCTTGCCGTGCTTTCAAACCACCAGCTAGAAGCAGTAATCCAAAAAATGCATGTAACTCATCCGCATCTACTGGCTTCCACGTATCGCCGACAATTATTCTAGCTCGAATGTTTGTTTCTCTAAGTATTATGTCCATAATGTCTTTCGAGATAAATAAACGAAAAGCATCTAGGCATGTTGAAATATGTTCACTGAATTTTGTTGATCCTGGAAGTGTTTTTAGAATATTTCGCTGATTTCGTATTCTAACATGAGGCTTATCTTTTTTCCATATGGAACCATCTTTACCCACCAGTATATCTTTATCATTGGGCGAATTATCATCAATGTCATCGTCTTCCGAACTTTCAATCGGGTTTACATCAAGTACACTTACTTCTTCAAATTCGGCATCACTATCGTCAGATAAAATTTTATCTTCAATTTCATTCAGTAAATTAATATTGGTAGCTATTTCTTCCACTTCACGCTGAGACAAATATTTTCTAGCCATAATTCAACAACAACTATTTCCAATCAAATGTAATAACACAGCAAACACACTTTTAAACTGATTCAAACAAACTCACCGAATGTAATGACTAAAGACGGAATGGTAGTAATCATGATTCAGACGAATAACACGTTGAAACACGTTGAAACAAGCAGATTAGATGACAAATGCAGACAAAATATTAGAATTACTTTTTAGAACGTCGGTTACCAAGTGGGGTCAAATATGACCCTAACGACAATATTTTTTTTACGTCGCAAAACAAATAACAAATGAAAAATTTGTTATATATTATTAAACATTGTTGAAAGGAACTCAGCTAAAAAAATATTGGGACGGTTGTAAAAAAGACAACAAAAACAACACGTCTGGGGTTAAAAAAGACCCCAATGGTAATCGGAAGGTTAAAATATTAATTAAAATATAAATTCTAGTCTAAGACATGAATTACTTTATCAATATTCATAATTTGTATAAATTTAAGATAAAAAATAATACTCACCTGGTATCATTAAACGTCAAACAATTAAAGAGACACAAATAGTTAATTTTTGCTTAAGATAAATAATAGGCTACACAAACTAAATTTGTACTAATATTTTAAATAACTGCGTTTGGCTCAACGACAAACGAAAAACATTAAAATTGTATGTTTTTAAAACTGCAAAATTATGTTGAAATCTTTATGAATGATATAAAATTTTAATGTACGTTGCAGACACTATTGAACATGCAATAGTTTGCATTGGCTTGTTAAATAAAAATGCATCAAAAACTAATAGAAAATTCTGAGATATTATCAAGAATATTAAATAATATCGATTCAACTAATATGTTGTTTTTAGTATCGTTTATTTGAACACTTGAACTAAACAACTTGGTCTAACTCCAACTAACTTTTATGGCAATTTTATTTAATATCATCATATGTTTTCTGAGTTTTTTTTATATAACATAAGAGTCAACTAAGATTCTATTTATCAACAAAAACCATTTTACGGTTAAGTTATTCAAACAATAATGCAAAAATACCAATTTAAATAATTAAAAATTTTTTATCTCGAAAAAAGGCAGGAGAGTCTAAAAATATGGTACAATAGCGAATCGAAGGCAACATTTTGAACTTTTAGGTTAATTAAGTATTTTTTGTTGAGGGTATCTAAATGATGAGATTTTATGCGAGAATTGTTATATAAAACTTTTCTTAAAAATTTTGTATTTCTTTAAAAACATATAATTCACAATCTTTGAAAAAAAAAATAACCAGATGCGCTAGAAAACGTTACAAAAATCATTTCACAAAAACCTAATTTTTCTTTTTGATTTATTTATATATTAATTTTTTTTTGTATTTTAATCAAAAGAAATACTTGTTGTGAAAGTGCCAATGCAGATTTTTTATACAATTTTTGGCTTTCAAAAGACAATGTTTGCGTAATTTAAATGCCAATATTGTAATCTACATAAAAAACGCTTTTTTTATTATACATTTATAAAAAATTGCTTTAACCATAATTACAAAAACTTTTTAAATAAATATATAAAACAAAGTCATAATTTTCAGTAAAACGTTTGTAATTCAATTAGAATACGAACAAAATAATTATATGAAATGGTTATTTAAATCGTGTAATTAAAAATATAATTACAGGATACAATCCTAATATGCTATTTCTATATTTGTAATTGAAACAGTATAATTCCATTACAGAATAAACGTTTATGTTAATAATAAAATTGTCGCCGAAACAATTAAGCTGTTAGCTTATAAACAGTAATTAAATGTATCCGAAATATCTTAAACTATATTTACGCATAGGATTTAAACTGAGATAAATGCACAAAATTGGGAAGCTCTTAACCAATGTCGTTTACAAAGTCTATAGTTGAAAGGTTGTATAGAAGTTCCGGATTTAGACGAAGTTCCACTTAACCCCTAAAGTTTAGTTACAGAAGGTTTCTGTAACTACCCCCGTTTTACCGAAGTTAGTAACAGAAACAATTGTTTTAAATGCAAATGTTTCGTTCCTAACTTAAATTTCGATATAAATTTAGTTTGGCGCGTTATCGCAGTAAAACATATTTATAAAGTTTTAATAAAAATTTAAAAAAAGAAGTATTATTACAGTAAGTTTTCTAATAGATCAGAGATAATAAATTCTACGTAACATTGGGTTTTGTCATTAGTTCGACGAATATGATAGATTTTTAAAACTATTAGTACCATAAATTATCAAGAAAAGTAATCTTTTTAATATCCGTAAATGTATTACCAAAGTAAAATGTCGCTTGCTAAACTATTCTTTGTTATCTAAAGTAATAGTTAAGCTATATTTGTTAGTCACACAAATTTTATAATTTTTATTGTATTTAAACTTTTTTGAATAATTTAATTTCCATATCAGATTAATATTTAATTTTTAATATAGATACATCTAATGTTTTTAGATTAATCGGCTTAGCATGCGAAAGTAAACTTTAAAGGTAAGATACTTATATTTAAATTATAATCAATCAGTTATATATTTGTTAGCAATTAAATAATTATTTGTATGCTGGGTGACCTCAACGAAAGTGCCTATATTAATAGTATAGTTGTGATATTACTATATTATTCAACAATTTCTTAATTGTTATGAGTCTACCTCTTTTTCTGTTGATTCTAACGACTATTCTCTCTTCTTGTTGTTAGATGTTGTGTTTTGTCAATTTGTTTCTTTTAGTAATCGACCAATTTAAACAAGGTCTGTATTGGCTGATATTTACTTGTTTTGACGCTTTTTTAAGTTAGTGTAGGGTTAGCACACCGAGACTTGCGACCTGCTAGCCGATACAACTGAGTTAGTCGCTTGTCTTTAAACTGCGAAAAAAACACGAGATCAAACTTAGTCAAGAAAGATAAAAAAATCAATCACAGAAAAAATAAAAGATCCAGAAGTACGAGAAAGATTGGAAAACACAAAAATTTTAACAGTAGCAAGACAAACACAAAAATTTAGAAGATATCGAAGACCAATGGTTCACAACCGTTGAAAAAAATACAACCGCAGAAATTTGTGTGGAAAAAGAGGAGAAAAACAAAGAATGGTACGATAAACTATATAGTGAAAACATTGCGATAAAGAACATAACATGGAAGAATGGTTATTTTCAAAAAAAGAACAGGATAAAAAATTATGTAAAAAAGCAAATACTACATCTGCAAGCAGAATAAAGAAATTGGTATGACAATAAAACACAAAGAATGGAAATAGATTACAAAAATAAAAACACTAGACAATTCTATCAATACAAAATAAACAAAAAGAAAAATTTTAACCAAAAAAAAAATATATAAATCAATCAACAATTTTTGAACCAGAGCCAAAAAAAGCAAAATAAGTGATAATGAAGATTAAAAATAATAAAACATTAAGATGTAACAATATTATAATACAACACATTAAATATGAAGGCAATACACATAAAAAAATTTACGAAGTAATATGTAAAATGTAAACAAAAGACAACATGCCAGAAGAACGAAAAAAAAGGATCATTTTTACTAATTATAAGAAAGGAGATATAGAAGAATGTACACATTACAGAAGAATAATGTAACTAAATCTAACATATCAAATCCTGTCAAAAATAATTAAAAACAGATTACAAGAATACTTTAAGAAATAATTAAAGATTATCAACAAACACTTTGACCTGGAAGATCAACAACAGATGCTATCTACACAACGCAACAAGTACTACAAAAATTAAATAAATACGACTTATCACTTTGTATTTTATTTATTTACTTTAGACAAGTCTTTGATATAGCATTCTAGAAGAGTTGTCAAGAAAAGGAATTTTGAAAACATTGATAAATTTTGTAGAAATGACTTTAAAAAGCACAACAACAGAAAAATTTAAAAACAAAACAACCGACAGTTTCAAGATAAAAAAAGAAGTTAAGTAAGATATGTTATCGGCAATATTATTCAATGTAGCCCTGAACAGCGCAGTTAGAAAAGCAGATGTAAACGGTAAAATAAATAATAAAAACGTTCAAATTTTTCCTATGCAAATGATGTGACTAGAACTCTAAAAAATATTCTAGAAACATCATAGGGTTAAAAATCAGTAAACAAAAATTATAGCAACAGCATAAATGTAATCAAACAAGCAACAACATCAATGTAAGAAAATAAACAATACAAAGAGGATATAAAACCTAAACCCCAAATACAAAAATTGTTAAAATCTGTTTTTAGGCAATAAGGCAAAGATGCAAATTTAGAAAAACAGCAATTAGACCATTAGTAGTAGACAAAACAGAAACATAAACGCTAAGCAAGAAAGAAAAAGAAGATCTGCAAACTTTTCAAAAGCAGATATTATGAAGAATTCTGGGGGCATACAAAAATGATGAAAACGACTACAAACCGAGAATGAATTTTGAGCTAACGAACCAAATGAAAAGAAAAAATATTATTATAAATACCAAACGGCAGAAAATAAAATGGATAAGAACAGACAAAAAAAGCGATAACAACCGTTTGAAAACCAACAGACAAGAGAAAAAAGAAAGACCCTGAAGAAAGAAATATAGAAACAAATCCATCCCAAGATTTAGCATTAAGAAAACCCTAATAAGCAGCCATAGCTGTTACAGTGCTTGATGTATGTATAATATCTGTTAATAATAAATATATAAAATAATCACAAATTTTGCTGATGATCTTTAAATTTGAATCCCTAAGCATTGACTAATCATATAAGACATTCAACTTTTAGCTCGGTTTTCATGCAAGAGATGGCTAAAGTGTTTTGCTTCTTTAGATCACAACGGTCACGTCGACGACAATTGACACAGATTTTAGTGTCAAAAACACATATAGGATGCTTGATTTAAAAGTTCATGTAACAAAACGATGAAACGGTCGCATGAAACATAGCTGGAACTTGCAGTGTTGCCCAATTTCACTTCATTTTTTGTCTTTTTTGGATGTATTGTTTATTACCATTAAACAAGATATTCCTTATGATTCGTTTTATGTTTTAAAAATATAAATCTGAATTTCACTTAGCAGTGCTAAAAAATAATTATAGTAATTGCAGAATTAGATCCGCGCGAGATTCCGCTTTGTACGCTGCAAAAATGATATAATATAGATAAAAATTGCGCATAAACAATTTATTGAGCTCAAAATTTACTACAATAAAGTCCGCGGGTGTGTATAAAAATATCTAATAGTTTAAGAGTTAGAGAATTTTAATGTAATGTGAGACATTTTCGTGCAACTTTGCACACTTGTATCTTCTAAACTATTAAAGGTAATTGTACCCTTATACGGACTTTTTTATAGTAAATTTTATCTTCTATAAAAATGCTTATGTGCAACTTTCTTCAATCTTGCACCGTTTTAGGGTAATAATTAATTGGTTATTTTAAGTAATTTAGCAAAGCATTTCAATACAAAAATTGTGGTGGTTTTGATGCAGGCATAATTTAAAAGAAAAACAACTTTAGATACCTGGTGTAATATTACGACACCGACGAAGCTACCCTTAACCGCGATGGTCACCAAGAGAAACTTTCATCCGCTCCTGTTGAGCAAATGTTTAACTCCAACGGTCATATTTTGACACCTAGACCAAACAAATTGCCAGATGAATTAATAGAATTATTAAGTAATATAAGTGTATAAGTGACTCGTGACTTAATTTAAATTTAAGTTTTTGAGTTTTGTGTAATAAAAACTGATTAAATCAGTTTTTAGTGTTAAAACAACCGAATAGGTATGACTAACATATTATTGTTTTTCGTCACCTTTCTTTGCGAGAAGAAAAAAAATTCCTATAAAGAAAAAAAAGCGAGTTAAGAAAAGAAGTGCTTTAACGCGCAATCCCAATAGTACGTTAATAATAAAGCAATCAAAAGTTATAGCAAGTTTAGTACAATTTATTCTAGATTAGTACTTGTTACGTGCGAAATTTTCACAACGGAGCACCCTGTGTATTGACTTAAAAATTAGTGTCTGGTTTTGACGCCCTCTGCCTACCTTGTTGGTGACTGCGAGGCCATTTTGAAGTTGTCAACTACGTGAACCGGTCGGTGTCGAGAATCTTGAACTGATTCCTAAATTTTTAAGGACATCCCTTGTGATGAACACAAATTTATAAGGCAATTACGAATTTATTACAATTCTTTCGGCACAGGGTAAGATATTTTGTCTCCAATCTATTAAGATTCCTTCGTCATTTCTGTATTAATGTGATAGCCGGTTCCACCACGTTTGAATCATCTGTTCGCTTCAATAAGGAATAATGATGCATAAGTACGATTGATAAATACCGCTACCGAACGTATAAGCCTTTGGGAGGGCCTGCTACTTAAACAACAACGAGGTTTCGTCGAACAATGCGTCGGAGATGCTGATTTTGGGATAAAAATCGATTGTGTTATCAACCACCTGTTCGTAATTACAACCTACAGCATTCGATACAACGGGTTCTTATATTGCATTTAATGATTTATTAATACTGATTTTGTAGTTTCCTTTTTCGTGAGTTATTGTGTGACACGAATTGCTATCAATAATTATTCTAGGCTGCCGGTGAAAGAACGTTTTCTTCACGCAAGCAAGCATTGGATTTGGTAAGTTAATTTGATTATATTTTATTCGCTGTCATAAAAGTCACTCACGGAACTTTGATTACTGTCGGTGTCTATAAGTCCGTTTATTGTGTGCATACCAATAAGGTTATTTACAAGTGTCATTTGTAGTGTATCGCATGTTAAGAGTAGACCATATTTATTACGAAATTTACTTCGCTATCTCGACGTAATTTAAGTATATGCTTTTACGTTGTTAATTCAAGGTTTCTACACCTATTAATCATACTTGTTAATTTGCCTAATGTTTATGAATTGAGAAATTCAACATACGTCTGTCAATTTGCTACACTGCTAAATTAAGGTTTTTATATTTGTTAATTATACTTAGTAATATTTCGAGCATTGATGAGTGGAGAAATTACATATATTTTTGTTAATCTTCTACGTTAATACATTAAAGTTGTTATACTTGTTAATCTTTCTTTTATGGTAACATACCTTTCTCTTTTAAATTGTCGCTACCCGTTAATTAATGGTGGCTACCCGAACATCAGAGTAACAAGGATTACGAACCTCAAAATTAGTTGCAAGTTTGAACCGTCTGTCGTGATCGAGGCAGAAGTGTTAGTTAGGATAGATCTGGCGCCCTTAAGTATAATTTCCTTGAACCTTCCCTATCTCCGACTGCGTGAGTTGGCCGTGCAAGGTTTGTAAGACCTAAAGCTTGTAACATACTGCATCATAGCGGATAACAAAGAAGAGAAACAGAGATAAAATATCACAGTTAAATTTAGGACTAAGTATTTAGTTGTCGGTATACCCCTAATTATTAGTACATAACTTATTTATACATCATAGCATATAAAATGAATTAAAAATACAATCAAGTTTATATCCTAACTCGGTATCATAAACTATCATATAAATTAAAGTAAACTAACAATCAGTTTTATCGCATAATTTGATTTGAAATACGTAAGGAAGGAAAATAATTCACCGAATGCAATCGCTATACTGTAGTTAGTTAAACGCGTTCGCGCCAGAATATTTTTATTATAGTAATCTCAATCCACCGTATGACGTCAGACGTACAAACGAGATAAAAAAATCTGGCTTAACTAACCCTTCTAAAACAGGTAACGTGCGCAACGTACTTCCAAATATCTTTAAAAAAAATTATAGAATAGGTGGGATGTTTCCCAATAACGTTATTGCGTATTCGTGGATTAGAAATTAAAATATAAATATTTTGAAGTACCATACCACACATAATCGCATCTATCGAAATAGGCATTTAATGTGCTTCAGACGTTAAAGTAATTAGCAACTCCAATTACAAAACGTCAGCAATTAAGAATCGAGATGAAAAGGAGCTAAATGCAATTATTAAAACAAGTATAATAATTTTTAGTTGAGGTATTTACTGTACAAAACCCAAACTCAATAGGTTAAGAAATACTCTAAAAAAATGAATTAAAAGCTTTACTTAGTTCACGTTTTCAACTTCATCTTTGTCAATCAATTTGTAAGTAAGTTTTGTATTTAATTAATTTTAAATTATTACGCTGCTTAAATATTCGTATTCTGTATTTACGTTGATTTGGCGTTTTTTTTGTTCTCGTAAAATTCCAGATGTATCTAATTAATGTTTCCCGTTTGAAATATGATTGTAATTAAATATATTTAAATAGTTTGAGTATCTTAACTTTGTTTAAAAATTTATTGCATTAACTACGTTCTTAGTGTATTTGGATTTGAGTCATGTTGAATTTTATAATTTATTATTTCCGATAGACAGTTTTATTATTCAGTTTCAACAAGTTAATCTTTATGAGTATAATTAAATTTTTTGATTTGGATACTTTTTTTGTTACCTTACTTACTTTTACGTTTTAATTAAATCTGTTTTCATCTTCTTTCGACGTCTTTGTTTTGCTGTTTTCTTTCACAAAGATTTCGGTCACAGTTTTTTATGAAAGTGGTCGCGGACTGAGTTTATAAGTATGGATGTTTTTGGTTTTGGAGACAAAAAGTTCACGAGTTTACTAATCATTAAAACATATCGGAATGTAGTCTAGACTTAGAGTTAATTCAACTCTTAAAAATTAGAGGCCTCCGCTGAAGTCATGCAGAAAACAGTAAATGTCTAGTTCAGTTAGTAGAAGTTGTTTTTAGTTCGTAAAATTTACGGTTAAAAAAAAAGATTGTTGCGAATTACCAATTTTATCAATTTAACAATTATGATACAGTAATTTCTTTTTTGTACTTTTAAAGACTATATGTAACAAATTTTTAAATTGTTTGTTTGACGTTAAAGTGGAAACTTAATTATTCTCGTAGTTGATTAATAAGATTTTCAATCTTGTTTTAAATAGAGTTATAAGTTTATTTTATTTTGTTTTGTTTCTTATTTAATTTCTATTAATGCGAACACGGCCGTGCGATGTAATTAAGTTATTTTTTTTAATTAGTTTCTTTAAATTTTGTTTTGTTTTAGTTAACTTTAATTTAACTGGTTTTTTTATTACTTGTTTTTTGTTTTAAGTGTTGTTTAGTAAAATAAATGTTAAATAGTTAAATTGTACTCAAGCTTTTATTACGTCGGTCTGCGCGTTATGTGAATTGTATATAATTTCAGACTTTATTGGAAGACACTCTGTTTATGGTAAGTTCCGCTTAGAGTATGTTCATCAGGAGCGGGCTTTTTGGTTGGCAAAGTCCAAAAACTCATTTTAAGCTATATACCTTCCTAGCGATCTTTTAATTTTGACTTTTGTTTTCGTTTACTTTCAAAGTTTTTTAAACGGTTACGGAGTTTTGAGTATAATCCACGCCCATCTTCACTAAGCACCAGCAAAACCTTTAATATGAACAAGTTTTGTTTTTTCAGCTTTTTCACATTGCAGGGTACGATTGTGCCCGGGTTAATTGTTTTCATTTGAAGAATAGTAGTGTTAATCGCTAACCAATACAAACGAACGCGTAAATACTAAACGAGTTTGAGGTTAAAATTATCTTGAATATCATTTTTATTTGAATTTTGCGCGGCTGTTAGACGCACCTAGTATAATTGTATATGGAACGCCACTATAAGTAGTGTTGGCGACTTGTGTTGGGCCCTCGCCACCTAGTTTTGTTAGTCCCCAACTAAACTGGTTACGTCTTATATGATTTATTAATATTTTCAGCATAATCAGATAAGAATGCTAAAACTCTCAAGTTGCTAAATAAAAAAATTCAAATCTACTGATAGATTAAATACTATTTTATATAAACACTTATTTACAATTTATGTTTTAGTTGACGTAAAATGTTTATTATTTTAATGTTTTGCTTCACTGATTCTGTAACAAGTAAACATTAAAAGAATTTTTTTTTATTTACAAAATAGTAGATTTACAAATACATTAACATGATTTCAATTCATGTATTTATTGTCAATATAAAACTTCATTTAAAATTTATTTTATCAGAAATTGTTGAAAATAGTGTAATTATTTTATTAAATCCATAAATATAATTATCTATAAAAAAATTATTAAGTTTGCCAATAATCTTATTTGAAAAGTTATAATTAAATTGAATTTGAATCCGAATCGTCACCAAAGCAATTTCATTGAAACGGGACACAGGTGGCTTTGTAAACCGCCAATCTATTAGTGAAAGTTAAACTTGTTGAAGCATTTCACAAATAAAAGAAGAATTAACCAGCTTTAGGTCATTGCGCGTTTCTTACTATTCTTGTCAACATCGGATTATTGTAAACTAAAATACAAATTACTATAAACTACAATAAAATTATTTAAATAGTTAACTGTTATTTAGTAATTTACATGCATATAGTAATAATTTCAAAAATATAAATTAATTCATAGTAAAACAATGTTTTTGCTGTTTTATAAGAATATTTTTAATAAAATACAAAATTTTATAGCACAGAATTCAATAATTTTTTTAAAGTTTTTATGTAATTTTTTTTTAGTTTAGTTTGTATAATTTTTAGTAAACAACAATAAACATGAAAATTGAAACTAGGCATTTATCTATCATATCTTTATGCACACTTTTATTATAAACTGCACTAGAAAAATTCCATGTAAAATTACGTTTTGCAGCTTTATCTGCTTGATTTAGTTCCAAATTTGGAGTATGCCTTTCGAGAGATTTTATTTCAACCTTTTCTCGATATTACTAATTACTGTGTTTGATACAAGGACGTTATTAGTCTTGATTTTTACAGATTCTTTCTTGACAGAAAAGACGTTGCAAAGTTAATAATAATAAGATAATTTTGATGTAATTGAAAAATCATAATAATTATCTGTGTTTACTTTTTTTTACATTAAATATACATATAAAATCGTTTCTAAAAAGGTTTCGTGTTTGGAATTTAATATGTTTTTTTTCTAAATGTTAAATTGTGCTTTGTACAACTTAAATCGACAGGTCAAGTGGCACTTTAACAGCTAGGGTAGATAAAGTAGTATTTTAACAGCAAGGACGGATAAAGTATTACAATTTTTTAATTTTTTATTCTGATAAAGAAACTTTAGTTGTATTCAGTACCAACCTATACAACTGAGATTTTAGAACGTGACTGATTCAATTAATATTTTATACTTTTTCTTTAAAATGTGCTATAGAAAAACAAGAGAATCTTGTACACGACAATAAAATATAATTATCGATTCGTAAAAATTAATTCACTCGCTACTTCGTTGATCGTGAATTAAAAATTTTATTTTACTGTCTTGTATATCAAATAACTACTAATAGGTTTCTTTAATTTCAAATCTATCCTTAAGTTACTTACAACATATGTATGTACACGTACTATTGTTAACTGTTTGTTTAAGAGATTTTGTTGACGTAGATAATAGTACATTGCATTAAATAAATTGCCTATATTGAATTTTCATTATTATTATTCAACAAATTGTCTGAGTTTACAGCTTAAAAATCCGGCGTTTAAAACTTATTTGTCCTGGTTTTGTGATTTTACAAATGGCAGGCGTATCAAATACTGAAAAAATGCATTCTGAATTTTTTATGAATAATTAAGAAATTTTGCATTTCGCCAATAAATCAATAATAATTGCGGTTTTTTTAATTTACTTTTATTATCTGAAAACACGGATTTTTGTTTGAATTGAGATTCGGTATTAACAAAGTTACTAAAAAGACGATTGTTTCGCACACTCATTGTTGATTAACAATAAACGTAAAATAACAATTGGTATTGGTCTTGTATTGATATATTTACGATCAACTTCATTTTATTGTTTTCTTTTCGATTAAATTGTAATGCGGTATTTTCCGAGTAATTTTATTATTATTTTCAACCTTCTTTTTAACGACAGAATTACGAATTCATTTTTCAAAATAAATTGTATACTATTTTTTTGCATATTTTCAAAATTACGTACGAAAAATATACCGGTTTCTTTAGAACATACCCTACAAGTTCCACGTTTTGATAAGTACTACAATGAAAGCGTCGCGAGCTATAAACACGCGAGCTTTTCGCACGTTAAAACTGCATATCAAAATTTTGTAGTAAGGGTCGCGACGTCATGTTACAATGCTCTATATACGCAGGCATGGACTTTAATAATTGTAGCCCAAAAGTAAAGAAATACCTATTTAATATACGTTGCTTTAAACGACGACCATATTAAATTAATGTTTTATAGTAACAAAAAGTAGATGATAGTTATGTCCTATAAACATGTTTAAATATTTTGTAGCATTTTTTTTGTATTAATGAATGTCTGGGAGCTGGCGCCTTAGAGCCCTTATAGATCAACCGCCACTGGCAAAACAAGAAAAATGTAAAAAAATATATAAAATATGTTTAAATGAAAAATTAAACGTATGTTTTAAAAGCTACTATTGTGTCTGTGTAAATATTTGACAACTGTTAAGGTACAAACAAGTAATTATAAACTTTTTTTCAAAATAAATTTTGTCTTGTTGGTAGTATAAAAAAAATAATCTTAAAGTACTTATTACTTAGTCCTTATTAAATGTAAAAAATATAAAGTAGTTGTTAAATATTAAACTTAATTACATAATTGCTCTTGAAAAAACCAACAAGAATTGTGTCTATCAATTTGTATATATACTTCTAGTTTATTCCTTTTTATTGAGAGACAGTCGTTTTAATTCTTTCCATTTGATTTTTTATATTTAGTATTTGTGCATTTCAAATCGTTCTTGGTCGTCTTGGTTTTTTTTTCCAGAGTTTGCTTCTCATATGATTTTTACTGGTCTTTTTTTGTTCACTCTACATAAATGTCTAATCCATTTTAACTGCTGTTCTTCTATTTTGTCTAACAGTGACATTTTAAGTTTTTCTATTACTAACTAGTTCTTTATTCTCTCTAATTGTGTCATTATCTTGGTTTTGTTTTTTTTATATTTCTCTTTGTCAGTGCTTCTTATGCTTTTCAATTTTTTTGTAATTGTTTTTCTTCCGCAACACATAGCATCATATCGTCTACAAAAGAACCCTCTGATATTCCAACTTTTTTTAAATTTTTAATATCTATTTTTATCTTGCTTTTTATGTAAACTGTAACGATAATAGTGTTGGCATAAATTTGCCTTTTTGTTTCAAAGCATCTCCCATTGGCAATTCTGTTAATTGTATTTTGCAAGTTTTTATATAGTTTTTATTGTTTAGGTAGGTGTTTTAAATTGCTCTTCTCAGACTGTAATCTATTTTTCGACTTTTCAATTTTTCTCACATTATTCTTCTAGGCACTATATCGAACGCTTTTGCCAAGTCTATAAAAGTTATATACACATCTACATTTATTGTTCTATTACTTTCTATAATTTGATATAATGAAAATTGTATGTTTCTTCCTTTTCTAAAGCCACTTGTGATTCTTCTAATTGAAGTTCTATTATCTGTCGTAATGTACTGTCTAGAATTGTTTCGTACATTTTGCTAACTGTGCTTAATATTATTTGTGCAATTTCTATAGTTTCCTTTTTTGTACACATGCGCCACAATTCCTACTTTCCAATCTTCTGGTACTTTTCGTACATCTCAAACTTTTTAAAACATTTATCATACTTTCTTAAGTGTACAATAACTTTTAGTTTTATTTTATTAAATCCTGCGGCTTTCCTTTTTTTATTGTTTTGATTGTTTGTGTTACTTCTTTTATACTTATGCTTTCTGTCTGTCTGTTTTTTGTTTCTGTAACTCTTCTTATCATTTTGTATTTTGTTTGTCACATCCTCTACGTTTAACAATTTATAAAAGTATTTGTACAGATTAAAATTTATTGTCGTACATTTCAAACTGAAGGGTATGTAACTTTTTACTCACAGTTGTGACAAAAGTAAAAAATTTCAACTTGCAAATAAATAAATAAATCTTTCTGTCTTATCAAAAACGAGAATTGGTAATTGGTTCCTATATAAATTACCCTTCGTGAAAAACATGGTTGTCAGAGAGGAGACGAAATCCGTTAATAATATAGTATTTCTCGCTTGCTAATAATTTTCTTGTTACACGGTGCATAAACTATTTAAGTCAATTGCTTTAACTAATTACGTAGTGCGTCAATGATAACAGAATATCAATAAATATTACTGTCTATTTTTATATGTTATTTAGCACATTATTTTCTAAAGTTGTTGATTTGTGAGTTTGAGGGTTTTTTCCTTTACCTCAAACCTACTCTTTTTTACTCGCAAAGAAAGGTAGCCCAGGGCAGCGATTCACCACAACTTTGGGTACTACTATCTCAATCCACAATCACTTCCCATACTTAGCTAGCCAAGGCAGGCGAGTCAAGTAGTTAATTTTTTATTTTTATTTTAACCTTTGCAATTAGTGTGTTACACATTATTTTTATCTTTCTATTATGACGTTGCCGTTTCTCGGCATTTTTCCTTTGTTATTTTTAATCTTTTTTATTGTATTGTTCCTTCTTTTTTTAAAATTTTTCAGCACGATAGTTTTTGATTTTTTTGTTTTTTATTTATTTCATATGTATTTTACACTATTTTTTTAGCTTTTTGTATCCCATTTTTATATTCTTTATTATTATCGTCTTGCATTCTTGTTTTCTTATTTTGTAAACTGTTTCTGCTTCAACTCTAGCTCCTGTCACTTTTTTGATTAAATTTCCTACCCATTTCTTAAAGTTTTTGTTTTGTGCCGTTGATTTTGAAGTCATTTTTTTGCTACTTTTTCATTAAGATTCTACTCTATTTTTTAATATTTGTACCTTTTAGTTTCATTTTGGTCCTTTTAACTTCATTATTAATGTTTCGTAGGGCCATTTCTTCTATTAACTGTTCTAATTTTTCCATTTGTGTTTCCATTACTTTGGGTATTTTTCTTTGATTTTTTAGCGTTTCTATTTTTTCACTATGTTTTTCGTTTTCTTCACTTTCATTTTTATATTAATATTCTGTTATAGACCCTACGCTAAGCTTGCTAGTATTATTGTTGTCTTTGTTTTACGCAAAACTGCATTAGCTTAGTTTCTTACTATTATTTTGAATGATCTGTTTTTTATTTAATTTTTAAGTAGTTAACTGTACTGTAATAATTGAGCAATTGCGTATGCAATTCTATCTTATTACGTCAAGTTTGGGTGTGTTACGTGCGAAATTTTCACAACGGAGTACCCTGTGTATCGACTTAAAAATTAGTTTCTGGTTTTGACGCCCTGTGCCGACCTTGTTGGTTACTGAGCGGCCATTTTTGAAGCTGTCAACTACGTGAGCCGGTTGGTGTCGAAAATCTTGAACTGATCCCTAGGCTTTTAAGGGCATCCCTTGCAATAAATACAAATTTATAAGTCAATTACGAATTTATTATATATTGTTCGGCACAGGGTAAGATATTTTGTCTCCAATTTATTAAGATTCCTTCGTAATTTCTGTATTAATTTGATAGCCGGTTTCGCCACGTTTTAATCACCTGTTCGCTTCAACAAAGAACAATGATGCATAAGTACGATTGATAAATACCGCTACCGAACGTATAAGCTTTTGGGAGGGCATACTACCTATACGAAAACGAGGTCTCGACGAGCAATGCGTCGGAGATGTTAATTCTTGGACAACAGTCGATTGCGTTACCAACCACCTGTTCGTAATTACAACCAACAGCATTCGATACAACAGGTTCTTATATCGCATTTAATGAATTATTGTTACTGATTTTGTAGTTTCCTTTTTCGTGAGTTATTGTGTGACACGAATTGCTATTTAATAATTATTCTAAGCTGCCGGTGGGAAAACGTTTTCTTCACGCAAGTAAACACTGGATTGGGTAAGTCAGTTTGATTATATTTTTTTCGCTGTCATAAAAGTCACTCACGGAACTTTGATTACTGTCGGTGTCTGTAATTACGTTTATTGTTTACATACCCATAAGGTAATTTCCAGTATCATTTAGAGTGTATCGCATGCTGGGAGTAGACAATATTTATTAAGAAATTTACTTCGCTATCTCGATGTAATTTAACTATATGCTTTGTGTGTTGCCGATATGTCTGGAATTTATGAATCGAGAAATTAGACAATACTCTGGTTAATCTTTTACGTTGCTAATTCAAGGTTTCTACACCTATTAATCATACTTGTTAGTTTGTCTAATGTTTATGAATTGAGAACTTCAACATACTTCTGTTAATTTTCTACGTTGCTAAATTACAGTTTTTATACTTGTTAATTATACTTGTTAATATTTCGAGCATTTATGAGTGGAGAAATTACATATATTCCTGTTAATCTTCTACGTTAATACATTGTTATACTTGTTAATCTTTCTTTTATGGTAACATACCTTTCTCTTTTAATTGTCGTTACCCGTTAACCAATTTTGGCTACTCGAACACCAGAGTAACAAGGATTACGAACCTCAAAATTAGTTACAAGTTTGGACCGTCTGTCGTGATCGAGGCAGAAGTGTTAATTAGGATTGATCTGGCGCCCTTACTTATTATTCTCTTGAACCTCCCCTATCTCCGACTGTGTGAGTTGGCCGTGCAAGGTTCGCAAGACCTAAAGCTTGTAACAGGTTGCTTATTTTACCGCGCGCTTAAATAATTTTGTTATTTAGGTTTTCACCAGCGTAAATTATCTGTCTGCTAAAATTGGTTACATTATAAATTTATCTTACTTATTCTTATTCGCCAGCGACACCTGAGAGGTGGTTGAGTAGCTTTTTAGTGCCATTGCAGATTCCCAGCTCGGATAAAGGAGGAGGGTTGGAGAAACGGGTTAGCAGACTATTTTCCGTAAAATTAATTATCACTCACAGAATTGTTTCGGAACCACCGGACTGATCTAAATTTGACAACCCTCGCGAGAAGAAGACTAATGAGATGGAACAAGAATAAACTCAGAAACGACATGTCATGTCCTGGACAATCAAGAAATTATTAATCAACAAAAAAACAATAATAACAAACAAAAAAGAAAAGACAAAAATTTTAAAATACACATTTATATATCTATATACAGCAAAGATACACAAGGAAAAAGAGGACATTTAAAAGTAGAATTACTCATAGATAAAAAACACAAACAACATATAAAACATAAACAATATATTAACGAGAGAATATAACAAGTCATAATAAAAACCAGTAACAAAAGTATTCATCTCATAACATAACATAACAAAAGGCTCAAAAAAACTTCTATGAAGAATTACAAACAATAGTCGACATATCAAAACTTAAGACAATATTGTGATAATGTGAGACCTAATGTGGAATGTGATCATAGGTTGGTACTTTGCAAAATGAGATTGAACTCTAAAAAATAATATTATTGACGCAGCTAACAAAACCAATACAGGTAAATATTAAAAATACAAA
Source organism: Aquatica leii (assembly GCA_035610365.1). Taxonomy (NCBI): domain Eukaryota; kingdom Metazoa; phylum Arthropoda; class Insecta; order Coleoptera; family Lampyridae; genus Aquatica; species Aquatica leii. Next base: position 85,840,987 of record CM069436.1, on the reverse strand, counting down.
TAAAACTTTATGGTTTATCCCAGAAATAAAAGAATTATGAAAAGAAAAGAAAAAAACTTACATTAAGTTTATACGAAATAGAATCCAACAAAACTAGACACAATATAAAACAAAACCAAACAAAGTATGTGCAAAATAAAGAAGATAAAAGAAGCATACTGGGAAAGATTTACAAAAGATATAAAAAGAGAAGCATATGGGGAATGTTAAAAAAAAGCAAACAAAAAACCAATAAACATAAACCAACAAATCAATGCAGACGAATGGAAAACATATTTCACATCTATATCAAAACGAAGAAAGCAAAGAGGTGCTGACTAAAGAAGATAAAAAAGAAGACAATCATGTAGATATAACAGGGAAGATAAGAAACACTTACTACATCTGAAAAATAGAAAAACCTCTAGACACAACAAAATAACAAATGAAATGTTGAAATACATAGAAGAAAACTTACAAAAAAAAACAAACTTTACTCAAAAACATCAGTAAAAAACAGAAAATACCAAATATTTTGAAAAGCAGCATAACCATCCCAATACTTAAAAAGGGTTAAAAAACAATACCAGACACCTATCGTAAAACCACACTTTTCAATAGCATGCACAAAACACTCACTAAATAATTCTATAAAAAATATGTAGTCCGTTTAACAAACACCATCAAAATAATGCGACAAAACGAAGCTAATAAAATTAATATACGACATCAATAGCCATTGTAAAACTAGCATAAATGTAACACATCAACTAACTGAAGAAAAACAAGTTCTTACAGGCATAAAGGAAGGGGAAGTCACTGAGCCTGTTTATATTCAATATAGTTATGAACAGAACAGTGGAGAATCTATCTAAAAGAGCAGCATACAAAAAAGAAAATACCTAATTTAATGTTGTTTGCTACGCTAATTATGCGGTACTTATTGATTCAGAAGACAACCTACAAAAGCTACTTTACTTCTTTAACCAAATAGCAAAACAATTAAATATAGTCTTCAATACAGACAATACCAAATAACTATTAAACATAAAAAGAACCGACAAGATGCAAATTAGAAATTAACCAGAAGATGGCAGAACAAGTAAACCATTTTAAATACTTGGGAGCCGAGATAACGAATTCTGGAAATCTTAATAATAAAGTCAGAAAACGCACGATGCAAGCAGCTGAAACAAGGCAAAACACTTCCAAGACAATTAATGAGAACGGTCGAAATAAAAACAATAAGAAGCATCCACTCGACTGAATAAGAATCAAGGACTTTAAACAGCAGAGTAGAATGCAAGATATATCAAAATGAGTGAGACAACAAAGGGAATACTGGAATAAACATATAAGTAGAATGGATGACAACACAGTTGTAAGAAATGCGAGGGTAACAACCATGTCCGGAAAAGATCTCCAAAGCAATGGAAAGACTGTTGGACATCGACATTCGAAGAAGCATAAGAAGGTTTATAACAGCCTTTATTCATATTAGAAAAAAAAGAAGATTCTTTGGTGAAAAAGCATTTTTAAACCATATGTTTTAATGTAATTCGTATCACTATCACTGTGTACTAAATTACTTTAAATTTTTAGTTTATTTAGTTTTTACTTTCACTAGTTTAACACTTTGAGACACTTATATAACGAAAAAAATTACAAATTTTGCAAACTTTCTTATTTTCTTAAAAAAATTGTGTTTGTTACAATTTTTCGTTCGAAATAGATCTCGTGTGTTTAACTGTTCACAAGCTAAGCTTTCGCTGCACTGTTATTCCAAGCTTTGAAGATCTACTACAACGTGCGACGAAAGCTCAGTTTAACATCAATTTAACGCACTAGATTTATCTTAAATAAAAGATTGTAAATGAAAGTCTAACCTATAGAAATTTAAATTCTACTATAAAATTTTTATTATTATTACTAAAACTTAGTTTTTTATTGGTTAAAACTTAGATACGACAAATGTTACAACGCGAACGCTAATACATTTTTTTTTCAACAAAACTTTTGCATTAATAATCAACTTAACTAACTTATATCCAAACGATTTTATAAATATTATTGTGTAATTGGTATTATTAATCTCTGGAAAAACAAACAAAATCACTCTTAATTGTATCAATTAGAAGTAAATTTTGATTGATTTTGATGCAATAACGTAATTAAATTAAAAATTGAGAACTATCAATAAAAAACAAAAATAAGTATGTCTGTACAAGAGACACATAATTGGTTTAAAAAACCGTAAACATAATTATGGTATTGTTTTGTTTATAAATTAACAAATCAACCAAAACAATATCGTTGACAAAATGTCTAAACGTATCAATACCTTAAAATTAATTAATCAAAAATGTTGTAGGTACCTCTATGCTTCAGCCGCTTTAATAAATTTTATTTTATTAACAAAAATAAGATATAATAAAGCGCCATAATAGCGCATAAAAGTCTTCTAAATACTTATTGTTTTAGTTAAGTACTTCTACAGGAGGTTTAAGTATGCTACAGCTACAGTTTAATTATATATAAATAGATTTATTTACTGTTAGAAGTAAAACAACAAAAATGATACGTTTAATTAACACAAAAACCGAACAATAAACGTTTACATTAATTTAGTACACAACTAAATTAAGAAAATGTAAAATCACGCTATTATCTAACACTAACAAAATAGAAACAAAAATTTTAATTTTAGAAATTTTGTAAACGAAAGTGTTTGTTAGATTATTTATCGATGTTGTTTAATAAAAAGATACTTAAATCTATTGTAAAAAAATACGCGTACGCAAGTAATTTAAAACATACAATTATTACTTGTAAGTTTTATATAAAGATTTTTCAAATTTCATTTATAACATAAAAGTTTCTTAAATTCTCAAGAGTAATAAGAACCAACCAAAAAACTAATCACAAATTTTTCTATACTGTATTCAAGACGAATTTAAGCAAGTGTATTAGATATATAAAAGCTTTCAAAAATGCAAAGAAATTGACAATACGATTTTTTCTTAAATTTTGCTTGATACGTTTAAAAGAAAATAAAAACAGTGGTTAATAATTTTAAAAGAAATTAAAATAGACAGACGCGTTTTCTATTATCTAGTAATTAATCAATAATTTTTAAAACAAATAATGAGATTAGTCAAAGTAATTAATGTTAAAATTGTATGTTTTCAGCTAAAAATTATTGATTTTATACGTGCAATTCTGTGTTTACACAAAACCGAGTAATGTCAATAAAGTTGTTAAAAAAACTTTTTGAAAATGAGTAAAATATTCAATTTTGGCGTGACTGTTTAAAAAACGATGACGCTATAAAATATTTTTTCAAACAAAAATGTATTTTATAATGACTTCAATTAATTTGTTATATTAACCGCCAATATTTTGTGTAAATTTGAAATTAAAAAATAGAGTATTCTTTATCTTCTGTTCCTATCCTTTATACCTTTACGTTGTTGGGTATTTTGTTTTTATTCATTTTATCTATCTTTTCAATAGATCTAGCATGTAGGTCTTTTCTCGAGTAGGTCCATTCTGCTTACATGGCTATACCATGCTAGTTGTTTCTTCTCAATTTTTTTAAAATTTGTTTTTGATTCAGTACTTTGTAGATTGTTTCATGTTTTCATCTCTCCATTTCTTAGATAGAGAGTGCATTAACAAAAGTTACAAAGAAATTAATTAAACATGAAAATTTCCAAAATTGGTCAAGTAACTTCCGAAGTTAGGGATGCCAAACAGTTTGATTTTAAGACTAAACTATTAAAGTCTTATCTGCAATAAAAAGTTGCACAACAATAATTAATTGATTCAATCTCAAAAAATAGTTATAATCCTATATTCAACAAAACAAAACAATAAGTTAAAGTACAGTACTGTTACTTAAAACTAGAGATAGAAACTTTTGTTATTTAATTAATTAAACTCAAAACTAAGAGAATACCGGTATTTCTTTACATATAGTAAGAAAAACAATTTTGAATTGAGTTAATTTAAATATTTGCGGTAAGCAAATTCAACTTTTATTTTAATTACAAAAAACTAAGTTTGTTGATAAAATTGATAATTGACAAAAAAAACATAGATATATGTAACTTACGCATATGGATCAAATTTGACGTTGATGTCATCCAAAGAAATGCAAAGCTAATGTTGGCAGATAACCTTAGAAAATTTCCCATCAAGAATCGATGACAAAGGTATTTTCTTCAAGAAAATCAATTTGAATTATTAGCATTTATCTCTTATTCATATACCAAATCCACTCAAATTATAAAGGTAGCGATAATTTCATAAGATAAAATCGTCTGTATTATTTAGACAGACTTTTTAAATAAAGATATTGTAGATATCCTGACGACAAAACGACCATTCAAATCACGCGAAAAAGTAGTTCTAAAGAACTGCTCACATCTTTTATCGTTAGTAGACAGGAACTGACATCCTCAATTAACCAAAATCGTTGTAAAGATTAATTTAAATCAAAATCTAGTTTAACTGACCATGAAACAATAAGTTCTAAACCTTAAAGATCCAGTTGTTAAGCAACCCGATACAATGTAACCAAAAACTGTCTCTTGTAACGATGGTAAACCTTTTTCCAAAACAAATTGATGAGGCCTCAAACAATTCTAGAAACTAGAAGCACCAATCTAGGTTAGCTAAAATTACATTTTTTGGAAACTTAAGTTCCGAAATATTTATAGGGCAGCTAAGCAAATCAGAAATTTTTGGCAATATAAAACATTTGAGGTTTAAACTGAAATCATTAATCATAGATTAAACATTAATTTTACATCCTCTTTTTAAATGCGTAGAAGAAGAAGTAATGCCAGTTACATGTACAACTATACTAGATTGGGTTAAACCAAGTCTAGCAACTAAATCCGTTGTAATAAAATTAGCTTGTAACCTTGAATCTAAAATCGCATAACAAGTATGCTTAAATCTATGTGAATCAAAAACATAAACTTTTGCAGTACACAACATGACTTGTGACTCCATTAAACTTGCTCTTTAGAAGCATGCAATAATCAGGTGTGCTTTTCTTTGCACTAAAAACACGAATCTGAAGAGTCAACCGTATGGCCCTTGCATAAACAATTTAAACACAATCTTAGAGATTTCGTTTGTGCTAATCTTTCAGGAACGCTTAGGTCACAAAATCGATTACATTTGTAAATCTTGTTATCATTAGCTTCACAATAATGCCGACCTTGTAGTATTATCGGTTTTATTAATACAACTTTTAACATTTTTGTGCCTGGCATTAGCGTTCTCAAAAAACTTGCTTTTAAAACTGTTATCACGATCCAATTTAACCCTACGTTAGTCACCTATTAGTATGTGACGTACATATGTGCATGGTCTACAATTGTAGACCATTTTAATTTATACAAATATTATTTAAAAACAAATAAACAAATTAATTGAATTATTAAATTATTTTTTGGGTAAATGGTGTATATTTATTTAGAATTACAATTGCTAGCTTTCGAACTTTGGCTAAGTTCTTCGTCAGGCAAAAATTAAGTTAATTTGACAATTATAAAAAACTAAGGTAACTAAAAACAATAACTATAAGGGAAGTAGATAATAAGCGCAAGTTATTTAGCTACAGCATTCGCTCGAAGGTCTAAAGGAAAACCACCATAAAAACTCTAGACGTAGCTTAAGTGTCAATGGTGAACTAATTAAGATTAAGAAATAACAGGTAACCATATGTCAGAAAGTTCGTAACCACTGTCTCTATTGAAATTGTTAGGATGTTTGATAATTTCAATAGCTTTTCTAATCTTTCTTGATTTCCAGTTCTTTGATTTAGAAATTGTTTTAGTTTTATCAAAGTTTATATCATGAAGAGTGTCAAGTGCATGTTCGGCAATGGCAGACTTAGTAGGTTGTATTAAACGAAGATGTCTTTTATGTTCTTTTAGTCTCGTATCTATAGTTCTACCCGTTTCGCCAATATATACCTTGCCACAAGTGCATGGGACTTGGTACACTCCACAGGTATTGTAAGGTATTTTGTCTTTTAAAGGATTCAACAAATTTTTAATCTTAGTAGTAGTATTATAAGCTACTTTTATCTTATGTTTACTTAGTACTCTTTCAATTTTGTCACTTATGTTGGAAACAAAAGGTAGAATTACAAAGTTTTGGTTAATAGTTGAATCATCTGTTAAAGTAGGTCTTGTTTTGGTCTAAGAAACTTTTTAATTTGTTCTTTATTAAAACCATTTCTTATAAAAACTTTCTTAAGGTGTTCTAATTCTTCTTGTAATTTATCTTGGTGACAAATTATTGTTGCACGATTATATAATGTGCGAATCGTCCCAAGTTTCTGAGGTGGGTGATGAAACCTTATATTGGCTTCAGTAATTCATTTATAAAGAACACACAACATTTTATTGAAGTAATTAGTAAAGAGAAATTATCTTCAAATGATTTAATGGTTAGTTTTGATGTTTCTTCGTTGTTCACTAAAGTTCCAATACTTGATACTTTACAACTTTTACAACGACAGTTTGATAATAATACCATAAAGTTATTTGAACATTGTTTGACAACATCATTCTTTTTGTTTAATGGTGAATACTACAAACAGATAGATGGTGTAGCAATGGGATCACCAATTTCTCCATCTATTGCTAATTATTATATGGAATATTTTGAAGAAGAAGCCTTAAAATATGCCCCAAAAAAACCAAAATTATGGCTAGGATATGTAGATGTTTTTGCACTTTGGTCTCATGGTTTAGATGAACTACAAATATTTCTTCAATACCTTAACAATCGACATCCTAACATAAAATTTAGTATTGAAAAAGAAATTAATGGTACCTTACCTTTTCTTGATGTAAAAATAGAAAGAAAATTAGATGCTACTTTAATACATTCAGTTTATCGAAAACCAACACATACAGATCAATACATAAACGCAAATTCTCATCATCACCCAGCTCAGAAACTTGGGACGATTTGCACATTATATAATCGTGCAACAATAATTTGTCACCAAGATAAATTACAAGAAAAATTAGAACACCTTAAGAAAGTTTTTATAAGAAATGGTTTTAATAAAGAACAAATTAAAAAGTTTCTTTGACCAAAGACAAGACCTACTTTAACAGATGATTCAACTATTAACTAAAACTTTGTAATTCTACCTTTTGTTTCCAACATAAGTGACAAAATTGGAAGAATACTAAGTAAACATAAGATAAAAGTAGCTTATAATACTACTACTAAGATTAAAAATTTGTTGAATCCTTTAAAAGACAAAATACCTTACAATACCTGTGGAGTGTACCAAGTCCCATGCACTTGTGGCAAGGTATATATTGGCGAAACGGGTAGAACTATAGATACGAGATTAAAAGAACATAAAAGACATCTTCGTTTAATACAACCTACTAAGTCTGCCATTGCCGAACATGCACTTGACAATCTTCATGATATAAACTTTGATAAAACTAAAACAATTTCTAAAACAAAGAACTGGAAATCAAGAAAGATTAGAGAAGCTATTGAAATTATCAAACATCCTATCAATTTCAATAGAGACAGTGGTTACGAACTTTCTGACACATGGTTACCTGTTATTTCTTAATCTTAATTTGTCCACCATTGACACTTAAGCTAGGTCTAGAGTTTTTATGGTGGTTTTCCTTTAGACCTTCGAGCGAATGCTGTAGCTAAATAACTTGCGCTTATTATCTAGTTCCTTTATAGTTATTGTTTTTAGTTACCTTAGTTTTTTATAATTGTCAAATTAATTTAATTTTTGCCTGACGAAGAACTTAGACAAAGTTCGAAAGCTAGCAATTGTATTTCTAAATAAATATACACCATTTACCCAAAAAATAATTTAATAATGTTTTATGGTGAAAGTTTTATGGCTAAAATTAATTGAACATAACATGTGTATATCGTATATTCTCTGAACTATTTCCAATAAAATAAAATGTTTTTGATATCTAACCAGTTTTATTTGGCACGGAGTAAGTAAAAACCCATCTGCATGTTTTTTAAAAGATTTATTGGGCATTTATATGAGGTATTTGATTAAACAACAACTTTGGTGCAACTATGTTCAAGTTCAATAAAAAAAATAACGTTTTAGAGAACACTGAAAATATCAAATTTTTACTCGCTCAAACAATCAGTACAAGTGTCTTTCATATGATTTTTGCAAGTAAACCTCTCGCACTTCACACAAGATCTTCTAGATTATTTATTTACATTTCGAGGACAAACATGGCAACGTCCGACATAATCAAAAGGTCGCTGATGAAATGGAGGGTGAATATTTGTGGTGCCAGCAGGCATTGGGCAAGTTGCCGCATTCCTTTTGGTAATTGGATGATTCTTGATCTGACTTCAATTTGTGGTTTGATTAGTTCCCAAACACATTTCTCAAGAAATTCGCTGCGCTTAAATTTGTCAAGGGGATGGTTTGCCTTATAGACGCAAAGAGCATTTATGCGAGAAATATTTAGTAGATCAAAAAACACCACTATTGGTCATCGACGTGTATTCCTTGCCACATCATAATCCTGGCATAACTGATCCACCAGATCTACACCAATTTTGGCGCGGTTGTAGTCAGTGAACATTTCTGGCTTCATGGCATCTCCTGTTGTTTCATCATAATGTATCAAAAATATCAATACCACTGACATGTTTTTTTTCGGGCAGTATGACACCAGGGTACAATCTTCTTGGAAAAAAAAGGAAGACCTCTTTTCGCGATTCCTATGAGGTAAAAAATCTTGAGGGACCTCACGTCTGTTTTTCCTTATAGTACCTAAATATGTAAGCTTTTTCTTTAGCAAATTTTTGACGAGCGATTGACTACTAAACCAATTGTCCCCAGTAATATTGCGATTGGTACCTGCAACTGGCTCTACTAATCGAAGTGTTATTTCTTTGGCGCTGTTACCTTGTTTGTATGGACCTTCGGTCTGTGTTCCCACATATGTTTCCAAATTCAGGGTATAGAACGTTTTAGCATCTACTAGCGCAAACATTTTTATGCCATATTTGGCTGGTTTACTCGGGATTATTGTTTAAATGCACAACGTCCTCCAAAAGCTAATAATTGTTCATCTACAGTAAGATACTCACTCACAATAAAGTTGTTTTAAAAACCACTTAGAAAAATTTCGAAAAGTTCCCTAATTGGGGCTAATTTATCAATCTCTTTCCGCTCATTTCTTGTACGCACTTTATCAAACCTTAAACATCTCATACGAAATCGAAATCGCTGCTCACTCATTGCCAAGTAGCACGACTCAATTCCGCTTCCTTTGGAGTTATCCCAAATTCTGTGTAAATTTTTTCTTAAGCTTCTGAGAGTGCCAATCAGAAACAAAATGCCAATGAAAGCTCCTACTTCAGTCTCATTAGTTTGCCTAGCATCTTGGTTTCTTTGGTATTGACTTTGTACCTTTTGAATATACACGTTTGTTGAAATGGTTATCATCCTAATAACAGTTTCATTCACAAATAACTTTAGGCATTCAATTTCTGTTGCAACGTTGCGTGCCCTTCCTTTTGTACCGAAAGAAAACTTAAGAATACTATGAGAACGCACACGAACTTGTCTATTAGGCCTAGTCTTTTTTCATTTAGTGACTTTGTCTTTCCCAATATAAAAATTTGAAAGCGGGGCTTCACTTGAATCGTCTAATAATGCTTCTTGATCCGAGACTTCTAGTTCAGATTCTGTGTCGGGGTCACATCTTTGAATTTCATCGACCTCATCTTCATCCGACTCGCCAATAATAAAGCTGTCTTCATCACTAGACATGTCGTCGAACCACCTCAATTATACTTCCGGATCCTTTGATCTTTAGACGCGTCTTTTTTTAGGGTCTGACATCGTTGTTCCTAAAGTATAATTGTATTTATTCACACTCAGTTAGTAACGTACAGTTTCCCGAACCCCTTAAAGGTTGGTAAGTGAGCGGTTTCCATGGTTAAAAAAAACGAGTATGTAATGAAACCTCGCGGTCAGTAATGTACACTTTCCGAACCTGTAATCTCGTGTGTGTTATGTTTTAACTAATTTGATAAAATGACAATCATAAATAAAATACGTATATGTCAATTGTGAAGTGTGCCTACTACGTTTTAATTTTTTACCGAAATAAACGATAATATTTTGGAAGTAGGTTTTCATTCATTTTTTATTAGTTTTATGTTATTTATTTTATTTAATGGTTGATTGTGAATAAAATTGTATACAAACCTTGGCAAAAGTGTTCCATTTGCCTCGAGAACTAGTTCACCTCGAGGCTATGCCTCTCGGTAAACTATAGTTCTCTCGACAGAAATGGAATATTTTCCGCTTCGGTATGTAATCTACTATTACACACACTTGTATTAAAATAAAATAAGTAATGCTAACTTAGACGCACCAAAATAATAATAATAATAATAATAATAACGGCAGTACTTAAGTGAGAAAAGTTTAGGTCAATGGTCACGTGGTTTACGTATGTAGACCAGACCTGTTGAAGCGTCAATAAAACTCAAGACCGCACAAGTGGAGCAAAAACCAAACAATAATCAGGTAGAGCCACTTAACAACAACAACAGCTATTGAGATGCGCGCGCAATTTCAACAAAAAACCTAAGCGTACCACTGTTGGAAGAGAGGCGGTCTACCATCGTAGACCAGGTGACTAACGTAGAGTTAATATTGAAATCTAAGCATTCAAGCAAATCGGCTCTACCTTTTAGAAAATCAGTAAATTCGTTTAACGTAGTAAATCTGTACCTTTCTTAACTTTTTCCCATTCACAGGCTGTTGATTTGTCCAACTTTGTGCTAACTAAAAACATCAATAGTGGATCCCAAAAATCTGTATCTTAACCCAAGTTGGTAAAGGCTCTTAAATATTTAAACAAAGAATGACTCATTTGAAATGCTATGAAGATTAATCAAATTTTTGAATGTCATTAATTAACGTATTTTTAATTATCAATGAATCAAATATGTCTAAAATTTAACCATAAGTTGCATCAAATTTTGGTAAATCTATAACTGGTAACTTAATACTCGATTTAGACAAACACGTTTGTCTTATATTTTGAGACATCGGCGAAGAATCAATAGAATGAATCGACCTATTTTCAAACTCAGAAACATTCAAACGCTTTAACATTTTTTTGCAATAGCTAAATGTTTGTTATATTTATTTTTAAACTCATCCCTTTCTTTGTACTGGTCATCGAGTTGACCTTCATCGCATGTAGCCTCCACTAAAGCCTGAACTTCATCAAATTCACTAAAAATTAGTGTTAATTTATCTAATCTTTCCTCTAACCCAATAATCGTTTCTTCACTTAATGAAGATAAATCTCGATTAAACTGTTCACAAATTGGTTTTAAAAAACTAATAAACAAGGTAAGTTTATGTTTAACTCCAACTCTTTTTCTAATTAAGCCAAACATATCCATAATTGAAATCTTATTTAAATCTTTAAATCTAATTAATCTTTAATCCGTGTGCAAATTTGCAAATCTATAGTCTTGAATAATCGTAAGTAATTAGAGTACCAATATACCTAAATTTTAATCTTTAACATCGTTAATCCATAAAACAAAATAATTTGTTAACGTTAAACACGCTACTTTGACTCAAATTAAAACAACAAACAGGAAAGGAATGGAACGTACTCACTTTTGATCGTATTCATGTGTAACTCTTCTGATCAATAATTTAATACTCCAATCCATGCGATCCCGAGTGCCGGGTTCAAAAACGTTCATCCAACGATAAGCGCATCGCATCTACACGTTTAACAGTGTAACACAATCTAAATGCGGCGAGTAAGGACCCATTTTATGGTAATTTATTGTTGACATAGTGGATTGTATAAAAAACTGCACTTGTTCATATTTAAACTTTAATAAACGTTAAGAAAATTGTACTTGTTATAATAAACGAACTGGAGTTGTCACCATGTTCTTTACAACCCCCATTTTTTCGTATCTGCCTATAATCGACATTACGAAAAATATGAAATTATTTCTCCACTGTGCTTATAGGCATTACGTTAAAAAAACAAATAAAAAACTATATCTCAAGTTTTCAAAAATTTATTGAATGGTTGCACTCCAATAACTACAAAATTGAAAAAAAAAATTCAAAAATTATAACTTTTTGCGGAACTCAAAAATACAGTAAATCAGTAACATTAACCGTGTAACATAGTAAACATAAGTTTAGTTTGAAAAAATTAAGTTTTTGTAAATGTAAGCTTTGTTTCAGTTTGAAGTTAAATGTTTTTGTTTTTAAATTTTTAGATAGAAGTTTTTAAAACTCAAAATTTACTATTATAGAAACAATGAACAACGAATACTTAATTTTATGTTACAACTTTGCAAAAAATAATTATGTAAAACAATTATTAATTATAGAACGTAGTTTTTTAAAAAGCTTGGCGCTTTGATTATTATTCAACATCAAGCCTTGAGCAATACAGGCCTGTTTAATTTTGCTAGATAACTATATACTAGAATTTGAAACAGCATCTAACTATAACTAAGTAAATTTTAGTATTTCAAAGTAAATGTAATGTATAGAACTTTTATTGAAATGAAATTACAGAACTTGATAGTTGCTAAACTAGAAATGATGCCGACGAAAACCTTTTATTATTAAACGTGTAACAATATAGTTATTTAATTACACTCTACTATTAAACGAGGACACCGGTTTAAAATTTATTATTGTAATAAAATTTGAAACCCTTCTAATTAAATACTTAGAATCTTATCAAGTATGCACATAAACGTAGTTTATTGTCAATACTTAAATTGCTTATGTTTTACAAATATAATTACTTTTATATGCAAAGGTCATAAATGCAATTTAAAAAATTTGCATACCTTTTATAGTGTATAAATTAAAACGCGAATTTAATTTATGCATAAAAATTACGTAGTACAAACTTCTTGATAATGAAATAATTTTGCGAAACGCATATCTTTCTTACATTAAAAATATTAAAAACGCTGTAATTACCATAAATTAGAGAACGCGGAATGTTGAAAAAATTACCTCTAGCTATTTTGTTTGTCACGTCAAAACGTAAAAATGCATTACTGCTGTTATATGAAAATATTTCTCTGCAATATGGTATATGTTTCGCAACTGCAGTTTTGCGTTTTACAATTAAGCGCAAGCTTTTATTATATTTTGTCTATTGTTTACTTATTTAAATTTAATTTGTTAATTACATATTTAATAGAAAACTTACTTGAGATGTCTTGTAAATAAGTGAACATTAAGCACCTATGTCAATAAAAATTACCAGGAGAATTTCTGCGATAGCTTTACGGTATTATAGTAAGAAATTAGCTGGATATAATACGGCGTTAAAAGGCTGGAATTTGTAAAATACCTTGAAGCATAAGCATTTCAGTAACATTAATTCGTACGCTTTACTATTTTAACAATACGTGTAAATTAACAGGTAAAAAAAAGATTACAAAACAAAAAAAATTTTTCGTCGCAATAAAAATAAACATTGTTTTTAAAAAGAAGTTTAATCAACGCAAATCCGTTTCGAATAAATATTAAAATTAAAAACGTGTTTAGTAATGAAACGTTTGGGTGTTGCAATTTATTTAGCGAAGTATTATTGTTTCGCAAAAGATTCTTTACCTTAAACGCTGATTAAAATAAATGTAACGTTTTCTGGTAAAAATAATTACTATATTACAAGTCTATGTGTAACGTAATTTATAACATGTTGTAACAACACAATTTTATTTATCTAATAAAATTGAATTGAAGAAAAACTGGTTATGTAATTAAAAAAAAATTTTTTGTAAAACCTTTTGGATAAGATATTCAGTATTGTTTCACTAATCTAACGTTTTATCCGATAAAATTTTAGCACATCTTACAAAAACCAAACTTTACAGGAGACGTTTTTGTTTACTTTTTACATAAAATTTAAGCTGGTACAAAATTTTGGAAAATATAGATTGCACAGAAAAAGTTAAATGAAATGACCAGTTAAGGTTTTTGCTTGGTGTATTTGTGTATGTATGTATGTGGGTATACTGATTGTTTATTCCTTAAATTTATGACGTGAAAACTATTTTAAAAAAATACAAAAATTCATTTATATAAGTATAAATTGTAACAAACTTTTAAAAATTTAAGATTTTTTATGAACAAACTTACCCGTTTGTCTTGTATTGAATACATTTTTTTTACAGGATTATAATTCAGATGCCCGGTCTAATACTGTTGTAAATCCAGTTTTTTTTCCTTTGAACAGTGTTCGAAAAAATCGAGTTACAGAAGTTGTTTTTAATGGAAATGATAAATGAATCTACATATATAATTTTTTTAATTAATTAAGGAACTGCATCACACTCCATTTGTGCGTGAAGCTGCTCTAGAAATTTTTGTTCAATGAGAACATTGTGTCTAATTGCAAAATTTAATAAGGCGTTTGACAAGACACAGTTCCTGTTTTGGTAGCCGTCAGAGTAAAAATAATGTTTTCTTACCGTTTTTTGTAAGGTAAGTAATTCTGAAATTAGGAAAAGTAGAACCAGATATGACTCTTTCACATTCATTTCGCTGATAATTTATTAATTTATGTGTTGCTAAATTATGTATTGTAGAACTTGTTACGTGCATAAATTTCAAAATGTACTACTATGCATATTTATTATACTGAAGATTTTTACGTTAGACACCTTCTAACGAGTTTTGTTTTTACTTCACTTCCTAGCAAGACGTTAAACCGTCGATTGCTAAAATTGCTTAATTTTCTAACATTATCGGTGTATGTCAAAGCTATGATATGAAACGACAACGCGTTTCTATTAGTTTATTCATAACAAGGTAAGCTTTTACCATTAGTTTTTAGAATTCATCTGTAATTTCTATGTTAATTTGTTAGCACGACCCGACACCTGTTAGTCCACATATATTCGGTGTATTTTCCAGCAATGAGGGGTTAATATCGACTAAATATCTTAATGGAAATATTATAATTTCGAAGGCCTAATTTAAATCTAAAAAGGAAGCTTCAAGAAGGAAATTTTCTCGGATGTACCGTTCCTTACAAATCAATAGACTGTGATATCACTTTTAATTTATTGTGTGCAACAGCATGTAACAAGTTATTTAATTGTATCCCAAAATAATTTGAAAAGTGCAATTAACTTTGTATTAAAAGAACTGTTGCCTACATTTAAACAAGTTAATATCATTTAAATTTTTGGATTTTCGTAGTAGGATTTTGGTTTCCCCACCACCACCTAAAGGTGAATAGAAAAAGTAAGATATTTTTCTACGTTGTCGTACGATACAAACCTCAGGAAGAATTGTGGTTGTATTTATTTTCGTATGCCGGACATTATACGTGGGTTCTTGTAATTCGTTTAAGAATCGCATCTACAAATTTCACAAGGTGGACTTGAGGTTACATCTCACACATCATTATCTGTGAGCCTGCCCACCATCTGAAGGTAATTTCTGTCTGAATGTTTGTCCTTGTTATCTTTAGCATATACTCCAACCAGATATCACTTTTAGGCTTGTCACTGTAAGTCAAAATTTTGAGATAAGTCAACATTTGGACCACGGACTAGTGTAGCTGTTGCCGGCTCAGCCTTGACAATTCACCCCGTGTTGGTGACAACCTGCACAGTATCGAACGTTATGTTTCTAAGAACAATAACTAGGTGTTATCACGATATAATAATTGTTTAGATAGATTACCGTAGAAATTTTATTGTAGTTATAAAAGGTTAAACCAACTGTGTTAAGCTCGGTCACGTCGAATGTACCACGATTGCTTTTCTCAATGTGCGTGAGATCGATCGTTAGTAACGTCATTTAACTTTGCATCATTACGAGTATTTTGGCCAAAAGACCCGTAAATTTCTTTGTATTTATGTTTAAACATATTTAATATGTAATATTTAATATTGGCTGTGACTCTACGCGCACATTCCGTTGGAATTACACTGTGTCGTAGCAGAGTATAGAAAATTGATTTATGTACAGTATGTATGTCTGTTCATTAATATTCCAGATCGACTCAACGAACAAAACGTTTTCTTTGGGCAAGTACTGGATTGTAGGTAAGTCTTATTTAATCGCATTTGCGTGGTCATTACAGTCTCACAAAATTTTTTTTGTAATTCTAAATAACGTAATTACATCGTTTCAATACCATGTATGTATTTTCATTACTTATTTTGTGTGTCGCATGCTGTTAACCATAGACTATTTGTCATTATCAATTAATTCTTTTTTAATTTAAGCCTATGTATTGTGTGTTGCCGTTACTTCCGGCGTTCATATAACCATCGTTCAATAATTTACGATAAATTCGTGTGCTTGTAGTTAATAAGCTACGATATTAAATTAAAGTTGTTATACATATTTATTTTTCTTTTTTTTGTCCGTTGAGGGTTACACGATAACATTTAACTAATGGTATATTTATTATGACTGTATAAGTAAGACCATCAACTGTGTTTCTTTTATCTCCGTTCAAAACTGTACTTTCGATACATTTATTTAGTTTTAAAAAAAATTTGACCATTATTTTAGCACTTTCCATTTTTCTTTGCTCCCATTAAAGCCTCTTCTTGTTTTTTACTTTAATTCTTTGCCATTAATATTTTGTAGCCATTTAGGTATTCATATAGTCCAAAAATACCTAAGAACACTTTTTGCAAACCTGCAACTAAGCATTTTCTCGTATTGTCAATAATATAGATATTTTCCCTGTCTTCTAGATGGTCACAGTTTATTTGTCAGAATTTCTTAAAAGCACGTTCTTTTTTTTTAAGTAATAAAAAGACTGAGATTATACCACGTTATAGTTCATCGGACAGAAACGGACATTGTTTTACATTAGACCGTTGTTAGACCTTGTACTTCATGCGGCAAATTGTGCTGATTAGTTTATAATGCCGCCAGAATAAAATATTTTAATATTTTTATTTATATACACCACTTACCCTAAAAAATTATTAATCAACATCAACATCAATGGTCCGTAAATGTTTGGTGTGGGATACTTGACGGACAGATTGTTGGTCCTTACATTTTTGATAGATTGTTAAATGGTGCTATCTTTTAGATTTTATAACAAATACATTCTCATATTTATTTGATCACTATCTTTTGAATAGTCGTCAAAATATATGGCTGCAATTAAATGGTCGCCCTGCTCATTATGCAGGTGGAGTTCGGAACCGAAAGAAAAATGCGTGTCCTTAGCCGCCCAGGTTTCCGCACCTCACATGTCAAGATTTTTTTTTCTGAGGACGTGTAAAAGATTTAGTCTACCACGATTCTACTACTACGCGCGAGTACATGATTTTAAGAATATAGAACGTCATACGGTCTATTTTGAGGGTGGAATTAGCAACTGCTGTACTGTCAACTTGAACAAAAATCAATGAGTGCATTCTAAACAATGAGAGGCAATTTGCGATTTATGGTTCAAAAGACATTTTTAGACATTTTCTGTGCATCTCCCGTTCCTCGACTGACAGAGAATTCAATTTTTTTATGATATATTTGCTAATTTATGTACCTTACAATTACACTAAGCTCATTCTGCATTTCCATTTATTTGTTTTAAAAAATTGCGAAAAAAATATGCGAGTATTCGCTAAAATGCGTCACCAAAGGTTATGTCTTTGCATAACAGGTTAGTATAGACATTTAGAAGTTTCGTAATAGACAATTTTAATGTTGAATTAGATACGCTTTCAAACTAGGTAGGTTAATGAATATATTTACATTTAAAATCATTGAGATAATTACGATTTATTATTGTAACCAACCTCTGATTGAGCCGCCCTTAAGAACTCAACCTGTATATAATTACAAAAAATAACAAAACGATATAGCTTACAGATCACTTAAATTTAAGCCCCAACGAGCACCCATCAGGAAAAAGGAATAGAGAAATTATACGTAGATATCTCATTTGCGCAAAAAACAAAACGCACACATAAAATTATTAGGGTCAATTTTAATGCTAAAGTGGGAAATCCTAAAAACCATAAAACAAATACAAGAGGGAAAATGCTAATGAGTTACCTACATAGTGAGAAAATATACTGTATAAATACCTTCTTCCAGAAACCAACAAAAAAGGACGGACGTGAAAAAGGCCGGATTCAAGGATTCAACAGTAAAAAACAAAATGGACTACAAAATCACAAACCAAAAACACATTGTGAAAGATGTATCAGTCGTAAACCATTTTAACACTGTCAGTGACCACAGATTAATGAAAGCTAAAATAGTAATAAAGACCAAAATGGAACAAAAAAAACTAATCAACAGACAACTCCTTCCCACCATAGAAATACAAAAACAAAAATATCAACAAAAACTAATAAAAGATTACTCGACAAAAAAAATTGAATATTAGTCAACTAAAAACAAAAATAAGAGACATAAATACAGCAATTAAGAAGATATGCGACGTAGCTAAAAATGCAAGTACAAAAATAAGAAAAGAACAAACAAAAGAACTTATGACAAAACGAAGAAAATTGAAAGAGACATCAAAATACAGAAAACTGTACAAATTTATAAAGAAACGAATTAGGCAAAATAGATTATAATACAAAGATGGTAAAAACAGTAATAAAAAACAATACCAACTAAAAGACTCAGAGGCCAACATCCATAACGATAAACTAAAAATTTAAAAAAATAGTAGAAGAACTCTATAATACGCTATACAAAGAAAGAAACCCAGAACCACCAAATATTACATCTGAAGATATTATAAATGTCGGTTCAGAAGAAATAACTGAAATTACAAAAAAAAGTAAAATTAGCGTTGTGTCAGATGAAGAATGGTAGAACTTTAAGTGAAGACGGCGTTAGGACTAAACTGGTAAAAATAGGGAAAAACACTACAATATAATCTATGAAAATACTCCTCAATAAATCTCTTATAGATGGGAAAATACCAGAAACATGGCAAAACGCACAGGTGATATTACTATATACAAAGGAAAATAAATTAGAAATCAATAACTATCGGCTTATAAGTATACTGCCTCACTCCTACTGACTATAATTGTGACAAATAAATTAACGAACAAACTGGATGACTACTAACCACCGGAACAGGTCGGATACTACCGTAAAAGCTACAGCACTATCGAACATACAATCTCTAAAATGTAATAAATATAACGAACCATTCCATCTTGCATTAGTCAAATACAACAAGGCGTTCGATTCAGTGGAGCTGTGGGCTATCTTTAAAAGCATGAATAGCCCAAGAATCGACTCAAGATATAGAAACTTTAATAACAGTTCATCTAATTTTGAGTTCATTAACCTCTTTAACTTATCATTACATTTTTGAAGGTTTTGGTGCAAACGACACATATGTGTTGTAATGTCTTTATTTGCATTTTTTTCGCAACGAAAGAAATTTTCTATTAGTAGATCTAGGCGCTGTCCAGAATTTTGTTCATAAACAGATAACAGCTTCTCCCATATTCTTTTTGCAGGTCACAAGAAGATATCAAATCTATATTTGCTCTATTTATACTGCTCACTGGTAATAATTGAGCAAGAGCACCATTTTTGCAAAATTTTTGCAGTTTTGCATTATACTCTGCCATTTATTGACCAGATTCAGTTTTTACCAGCTCCATTAACCATGTTCACCAATTGCAATAAACATGTTATTTATCTTTTCCATTGCGTCCAATTTCCTGCATCTTCTACTTTTTCGATTTGCAATTTAAATTTTATTACTGACTCTTTATTTCACAACAGAAAATTTTTTCACCCACAAAAAACGTGCTTCTTTTAATCTCTTTGTTTGTTTTGCCACGTCACAAACTTTTTCTTAGTTTTATTCTAAACATCCGCGTAGGTTAAACTTCTAGACCAGACCGCTTTGTACATATTCTATTTATTGCAGCTACAATTTGCAGTAGCTGGTGACTACAGTTTAAACTGCTACTTTAATGTCTATCTGCCTTAATAAAAACGTGCACGTTCAACATATTAGTGATACCTGATCACTAGCCTACAACTGTAATCCGCGCGCCTATACTCGGCAGTTCTCTTGCAAAGAATGAATAACAATATACTTGATTTTTCTAGTGTATTGTGACATAAAGATCTACGAAACATTGGTTTACACAAAAAATATTTTTACATAATTACGGTATAAAATTTTTATAAATTTTTATATTTTTTTTATTTATTCTTAAACGTAGATATAACTTGCGTACAACATGATTGATAAAAGAAAATGAAAGCGAACTCAAACCTCAAAAACCCAAATGTATGGTTATAAAGAAGTGATTAGTGACGAAAGTGATGCGAGAGGCAAGAGAACAAAAAACTGAGAAAGTCAAATTAATTAAAAACAAACATGTGGCAGCGTCAGAACAAAATGCAAGTAGCAACAATTCTGAAGTTAGTACTGACGATGAAAGCAAGACTAACATGTGCAGCACTACGTAGGAAAAGATAAGAAAACAAAATGGTCCAACAAAAAACCAAATATAAATATTCGAAAACGTTATCGTAATGTTGTAACTGGTTTGGCCAAAAATATTGTTAAGAATTTCAAAACGACAATTGAATGTTTGCATCACCTATTAGACGTTATTATAATTTCAACAAAAACAAACAAACAAAAAGAGATTAAAACTTTAATAAGAATTATCTATATTATCAGTATGTTGAGATCTTTCTGCAAAAACGTTTACAAAATTATGAATGATTTAAAAGTCAATGATAATATGAAAGACAGAACGCAAAGAAGGGATCAAAAAGTGTTCAAACTTTTTTTGTTTTTTTTTTAAATGTTTCATTGTCAGCGTACTTCTAACCGTAAATGAGCAACTTTTAGATTTTTGTGGATATTGCTTCTCGTGTGGGGTTTCCAATCCTCCATCGGGAGTCTCCACAAGTGGCGGATAGGGGAATGCCTACCAGATATGGTAAGTATCAGGAAAATTACTGTAATAAAGCTACTGTAAGCGTGTCTTCCTTAAAAGTTCATTATCGGACACTTATGGGCAAAGCATCATGTATGTAGATACTGCCCAATCATAGAACTGCGGCGCAGAGACCAAACAAAAACTACTGCATCTTTTTTTCAAGTTCGAAGAATCATGGCAATGCAAGATACAGAATTAGCTCCTAGTCCGTGAAAGGTTTTAAATAACCAAGAGTTCTAAGAATCCTTACGTCAAAACAAGATAGGCACCATTCCTATGTATGTAGGTAAAAATTAAAAAAACACATTAAAATCAAAATGTAGTAAGTAGCCTTCATATGGCTGCAGAGACACATAACGTAATCTACGAAATGGTTAGACTACACATAGACATCCTAGGAATATTAGAAACAAGATTGTCGGGGTGCGGAAAAAATGAAATTGATGACCATGTCATACACTATGCAGGTAACAACGACCCAAATCGTCCAAATGATGTTGCGATTTTAGTCAACAAGGACATAAATAAATCTATAATTAACTTCATATTCTTCTCAGATCGTATAGTACTATTAGAATTAAAAGCGTCATCAAAATACATTATCATCATCTAGCTCCAACAGCGGACAAACCAGATGCAGAAATAGAACTATACGCGCACATAAATGATCTAAGAAAAAATTTTAAACAGATAAAGTAACTATTATTATAGGCGATTTCAATACCAAAGTGAGCAACAGCAAGGTAAAAGACATTCTGGGAAAATATGGCTTAGACGAAGAAAACAATAGAAGAGAACGGTAATACAATTCTGCCAAGAAGAAAACATGGTCGTCATAAACACGCTGTTCAAGTTACCACTTAGACGACTTTATACATAGACGTTTCCACAACACATCCCAGAACACATTCTGCAGAATAAAATAGATTATTTTTTAAAATACAAGAAGTATAGAAATGGATTACCAGAAGTCAAAACGTATCTCGGAAGTGATGTGGGCTCAGAGTATAATTATGTTGTAGAAAACATTAACATACGTCTCAAAAAACTACAAAAGCGACATAACAAGAAAATACACTTACAAAAGCTGCAAAAACTCATTGCATACAATTAACTCAGACGCCAAACGAAAATATAAGAAACAATTAATAAATAATATAAATAACAATATAAATACTTACGTAGACGACATAGACTATGTAGAGGTTATAAAGTCTATTTGGAACAAAATAAAACTAACCATCACTCGCACACAAAATACAATCACCGATGAAAGTCGTATTAAAAAAAAACTATAGACGACATCAGAAATACTAACGTTAATAGACAACAGAAGAATATATAAAAACAGCAATATAAGTAACTAAACAAACTAATAAACAAGAAGAAGAAGATCAAACAAACAAAGTAAACTATCGCTTAATGAGAAATGCAATAAAATGGAAAAACTACAAAAGAAGCATCATACTTTTAACTCACACAAAAAAAATTAAAGATATTATAGAGGGCCCCAAAACATTCAACTACAAAAAAATGTTAAACAATAACAACCAATTGATCGAAAGCAAAAAAGAACTAAAACAAGTATGGGAAGAATATATAAAACAAACCTTTGAAGATGTGAGAACTTAGCAGCATATAATAATAACGAGCCAGACCATATCCATAACAAATTTTTGAGCTATTAAATGAAGAAAACATATTACTAACCTTTTTAAAAAAAAATATCAAACTGAAAATTTTTTTTTGATTGGATGACATTGGAGTTCATCATTATATCCAAAAAATCCACTGCAAACAAATGCAATGATTCTTGGTTCATAATCCTGATTTTACACTGGAGGATATATCAAAAATGTGAAATTGATCTGAGCGAGTCACAATTCTGATTTATAAAAATGTTTGGTATCAGAGAAGCGGTATTTAGTCTATTAGTTCTGCTACAAAAATGCCTTGACAACTATGACTATGAATAAACTTTTGACCGTGTAAAATACAACGAGCTATTGAGAATACTGACTGAGAAAGTAATTTATCAAGAAGACATAACAGCTATTAAAAACTTTTACTGGAATCAAAACGCCACAGTAAAAATAGATAATGAAAACACGAAAACTGCCTCAATTAAAAGTGTTGTGAGGCAAGACTGCGTCTTCTCACCACTATTATTTAATATTTACAGTGTTTGTCAAAGCCCTAAAAAACTAAAGACTGAATGAAAATAAATGGTAAACTTTTTAATAACATAAGGTATGCTGACAACACCGCAATAGTTTTAGAGAGAATAGAGGAACTACAACAGCTGGCGGATGCAGTAAGCCGAGAAGAAAATACAATAGAGTTAACAATAAAGTCAAAATACATGATATTTAGAAAATTACTACCAATAGCAGAAACACATCTACTATCTACAACTACAACCGACAAAAGTACAAAAATTCAAACACTTGAATAGCTGGGTGTTTAGAAGAATGCTACGTATATTGTGAGTGGAAGGCTTAACCAGCCGTGACGATACTTCTTCTTTATATACGGAGAATATTTCTTTTTAAGTCACTTCTATGAAGTTTACAATCTGACTTGGTTCACAAGTTGATTACCTAACTCTGTAGTGGTTCTTTGTTAGATTTTCGTTTGCTTTTTCTAGTTTATTGTTTTCTTTCTTACTTTTTTAGAGTTTAGAATCTGGCTTGGTTCACAAGTTGATTACCTAACCTTTGAGAAGTTTTTAGTGAGATTTCGGTTACTTGTTTGAGTTCTTCGATTTCTCTCACGCTCTGATGAAGTCCCTTACAAAAGTGGGCAAAACGGTGGCAACTTTGGTTACAACAATGACACGGTCCAAACCTGGAAAGCGTTGTTATCTTAAAATGTAAATAAATCAAATTTTATAGAGGAACTGGCATGGAAACTCATCAAACCCCAATTTGAATACAAATTTACCATTCTGTCCAATATTGTTCGACCTTCTACAGAATAAGTCTACACGAAAGTTTTAACAAAAGTGCCAACAACATGCCTGCAAAGACCATTTAAAAAAAATTTGTTACGTTAAAAGTTTTCGGTGTGATTTTCGTACCATAGCTTTGTACCGGAATGCTCACTTTTTGCTACATTAAGAGCAGTGGCTGTCAATTGGGGTTTTTTACTTTTCTACTTACCAATATATTAATATTAACCTAGGGGTAACCTAGCGCATTTGTTTTTTTTTTCTTATAGAAAGTATGAACCAAAGAGAACGTATTTGTGATAACGCCATATGTATGTCATTATTTATTTCAACGAATTTTGAAAAATTCTGAGAAAGATGCCGCTAGTTAGCCGCATTCTTCGAAAAAAAAATTAATTGTAACTACTGTATTTTCTATTCTAATTTTTTTATCTACGTTGTCAGTCGTTTGCACGCACGACTGTACGTACATATTGGGCTGTTGTCACAATTAACTGTAAAACTTTCTTTGTGTGTAATATAGTATTAAAGGGTGCGCTCGGGTTCTCTTATAGAGATATTGGATATTTGTATTATATTTACCAATGTCTTGTGGAATATAAAAGTTAAGCTGACAAGTTTAATTTTATGTACAACGTGTTGTTCAATCGAAGTGGCGTTTGTAAACAATTATTTGTCTGTGATCTGTACTTACGTAGTAGCAATTGGTCGCATCTATGTAAATCTACCTCGTTGCTCTTTTTTAACTTTATGTAATAAAATAAAATATATTTGTGTTACAACATGTGTGTTGTAATTTGTTTGCGTTCAGCCTTGGATAGATTTAAACAGCGTCTTCCATTCTAGTTTCTAACCGTTTTGGCGCTTTTTTAATCTTACTTTATAATTAGCACATAGAGTGCGAACCGCCTCCCGATTTAACTGAGTTAGTCGCCAGCTATTAAATTAGGAAAAAATCCTCGTAATAGATTTGTAAAGAAAGTGTCCAGTTAATTAAAAACATATTTTTGTTCTTGTTTTTTAGGATTTCTTTTTTATTGTAATGTTTATAAGAAACCATAGTACTTTTGTACTTTTATAGATACGATGTAAACATGACTTAACTATAAAACTTACACGTTTTCTTCTTATGCCCATTTTAGTAAAATAACATTTATGTATGTACTTATCTACAAAAATAATGCACTCTCTTTAAAAATATTATTTACACATATTACTGTGACATAAAATGTTATTTATTTATAGTACTTCTTTTTAAATGTAAATACCGGTTTACTAAATTAAATGAACAAAACGGGTTACAATTATTGTAGCCCACGCGCCCATTTACGTTAGACTAATATACGCCTTTAACGAAGGGTTAAATGTGATACTGTAGTAGTTTTTAGAATGTTATTAATAAACCTTAAACATTTTATTAAATACTACTATTTTCATATAGTAAATTTACGCTATGCTCTGCTATCATATTTCGTATCCGTTACTTAAATATTTTACAAAGTTTAGTTTTATTTAGATTGGTGTTTTTGATGTACAATTAAATAAACTGCATGAACGTAAATTATTTTGTTTAGTTAAAGTACTTATACAAAAATCTCTTCAGGTAAAATACTAGTATTTGTCTTGATTGCAATCGATTAATCAAATCCGAGGAAACTTTTTAACGCTTCTGCGATCAAACTTTTAATTGGTTTTTTAAGCTTTTTAAAAAACGGTCACTCAGAAAAGTGTCCTATGTACAGAAAGTAGTTTTAGTTTTTCTAAGTAAATTATATAGTATCAATTAATTTTAGTTTAGCTCGATAGTAATTCTGTGACATAAAAAAATGGAGAATAGGTAGTATAACACATTTTATTTTCTTTTAAAAATAATAAAATAAAACCAATAATCTTATTTAGAATAAAACATCAAATTTAATCTGCACTTTTAATTGACTCTAAAATTATCTTATTTAGGCATAAAATCTTGCATATCGTTGAAGTTTAATTACTTTTATGATGGAAAAGTTTTACAACTTTATGGATTTAATAATAAATATTTTAGATTAATTTAAAACAACAAAAATATTTTTTTTGTATATTATTAATTATATTTTCTCAAAGATCTAAAGATGTATTATAATAATTTTAATTAACAAAAAATTAAAATTTAATTTATGAAGGAGTAGAAAAGTATTTTTTGCATAAGATATTTTATAAAAGGAACAAAAACTATTTAACGTTGTCGGTATTAGCTATAATAACAATAAAAAAATGAAAAGTTTAAAAATTGTTACATAACACTATAAAATTTTAAAGAACAATTGTTAGAATTAGGATTTTTATTGCGTTATAAAGTAAACGTTTTTAATAATGTAATTACAAGACGCTGACAATTGATTTGCTGTACATTTTATATACTAAAATAGTTTCTAAAGCAAATTGTATTGAAAACGTATTGAAAGAGAAGATTAAATTAGATTAAAGTATCGCTAACGTAAATATTTCTTGTTTGTAAACGTCAATCAATCAACCTCAAACTGATATTAAAGGACTGCCATTTTTACACGTCTATATCAATGACATTTCATTTTTTGTAGTTTTAATTTTCTTATT
The DNA here is from genome assembly GCA_035610365.1 of Aquatica leii. NCBI lineage: Eukaryota > Metazoa > Arthropoda > Insecta > Coleoptera > Lampyridae > Aquatica > Aquatica leii. The sequence continues at coordinate 85,814,448 of CM069436.1, read as the reverse complement.
GTGTTGTTATTAAGTAATTATTTGTTGTTTATTATTATTCGTTTTATGGTTATGCACTGATTATAGAATTTTTTTGTTTAATGTAAACAAGATGAAACCTAATAGTGTCTGTCAAACTTGTATTAAGAATTCATAATTAGTTTTTTTTTTAATTTAACGTGCTCTATACATTCGTAAATAAAAAAAAATGAAAATGCCGTAGGTATATAAAAAAATCAACTTTGTATTATAACAAAAGAACCCTTGCAAATACATTACAAGTAAAAACATCTACTGCTTACTAATGAGTTAATTAACAAGAAAATAAAAAAACAACGCAGTGAAAAAATCTGCCAAAGTTTCAACTAAACAATGTTAGAGAAAAGTACGCTGCAAAAATTATAAAAAGGTTGTTTTTATGTAAACATGAGAATGGTGGTATTATGTGTACATTTTAACTAATTTTTAAAAAGCTTAAAAAACTAGTAGCACAATAAATAAAAGATTGAAACGTAAATATGCTCAACTCTCAATTTTTGCACATGTTTTAAGCGACATTTGAAAAACGCACAATGATAGTATTGGATGTATAAAAAATATAAATTTGGAAAACGTTTTAACTAAAATAAAAAAAATATGTAGTATCTATATGTACCATCAGTGATCAAATAACACAATAAACAATTTAAGAAAGATTTTGTAACGTGTAAATTTCTACTGCGAGTCAAAATCCGCCTGAGGTTTAGGCAACTAACAGTAACATCTGTGTCCTCGAACCGTAGTTCGAAATCACGCCTACGGAGGCGCGAAAGTTGTTAGTCGTCGACGAATTATATTCATTTTTATGCTGTTTGTGGATCGGTTTACAACTGGGGAACATCGGAGAGGTGAGGTAAATTGAATCTCTTTTCATCTGGTAACATCTTCTACACCGACGTTTATTTTAGCCTTTTGGAAATAAATCCGATTGAACCTCCGGTGCAAATAAAATCGGCACGATGTCTTGTGGACGGCCAGACACATAAAGTGGGTTAGTATTCTTACACGTGTTTGTAATGGAGGCCAACCAACTAATCTTCACAATTTTTAGCTTCTTTCTTTGGGTCTTTTTCTGTCCTTGTTACGTGGTGGGTGATATTAAAGTGGATGCTGGATACTCGATCTTCGCTTTGGACGTCTTCGTCTGTTGTTCTGAGGTAGATCTACGTGTGCTTTTATCTGTAATCTAAGGGAAATGGTGAACGCGCTAAACCAGTTCGGATGTTCGGGAAAGTAAGGAAAACTACTACGATATTCGAGGTATTTATGACACCTTTATATTGGAGTCGCGGGAGTCTCGCTGTCGACCTTATTTCGACCGAACGCTGTAGCCTTCGTTTAGCAGCGGCCGCGCTGCGTGCATGAGGAAACAAAAGATCGTGTTCGTGTCGCCATTTTATCACCTATTTCAACTAAGATCGATCCTCGTATAAATATATATAAATGATTGCGGAAGTGGGAGACGACGTCGAGTATAATTATTTTCTTATTTAAGTTAACATCACCTAACGTAAAATTTTATTGTAATTCATAACCTTCTTATATACAATAATTCTCTCAAATGTTAAAATCACCTAACGTCAAATTTTATTGTAATTCATAACCTTATTATACAATAATTCTTTCAAATGTTAAAATCACCTAACGTCAAACTTTATAATAGTTCATAATTATTTTATACAATAATTCTTTCAATATTTTTAACTGTGTAATGGTCAAGTCATTACAATTATTTATAATAACTTCTCAATCACTTACAGTAATTATTAAATTTTATCAAAGGTAGAATTTTGGGAGTTACCCGTATCTCTATATTTAGATTGATGATTATTATTTACCGGTCTTATGACGCTTGATCAAGTTGTCCCCAGACTGTACGATTAATTAGCGGGAACGCGTTTAATTAGTAAATCATCGCTACCGTAGCCGCGGTAATTATTAGCTACGTAAACGATCTTAGCTTGTGTGGCTTCCAAACTCTATTTATTGTTACTTATTATGTGTACTTGTAATTGATATTTGTGCTTAATAATTTTTCTCTGTGGGGTTATATAAATAATTGTCAGGAGTTACCAGTGGCGTAACCGTCGCAGTTGTGTTGCTTCCGTTGGAAGGAGATAGTGAATCATTTTTCAATAAATGATTATTGTGAATACTACATATGTTTTCTTTTGGGGAGACTTCGGGTCTAGGCTTTCCTTTTCTCTTCCCTAGACCATAATTTCTGCGGATAACAGTTCGAGAGAAGGTGGCGCACTTGGGCATTCAGCTTACCGGAACTAATTAAGTATCTTAGGATTTTCTTTAACCCGACGACCACCTGCGGCGAGGCTAGCCAAAAAGGTAAGCGATAACATCTGGTTGATTACTTTGAAGTGATACTGTTCTTCATTCCTTGTTTCTTTCTCCACCTTTCCCCATTAGATCACAATAAATATTGTAACAAATATTTCTGGCACCTACAACGTGGGACTTTCGACGATTTTCTTCTTGAACGGATTCTGACGGTGAATAAGTGCTACTGTTTACTTGCTCAAATTTCTTATTAATTACTACTTCCTGTTTATTATTATTTTTTTCTAGTTGTATAGAAGCTCAAGTTATACTTTTCTGAAGTTTTACTCATTAGTTGCTTGCTTATAATTTTCTACCTAGTGGGTGAAATCTTTTTTTCTTTTTGCTAGAGTTTCGAATACTATTACGTGGGTTCGCGTTTTGTGGACTGCTACAATTAATTTTAGTTTTGGGGATTTTGTATTTAGCTATAGGTTTTGCTTAAGGGAGCCGCTTGTGCTGTTAATTTTAATTAGACTCTTACCGATTACTCATAGGATTATTTGGTGTTAAAATCTTAGTGTGTTATCTCGTGTGAACCATGTATTCTTTAGAAGACGAACTTCAATTTCTTACTTCATCGGATTCTGAAGCGGAAATAAACTTGGCCGATTGGGATGTAAACTTCTCAGGTGAAGATCCTTTTGAACTAATGAACTTTTTAACTAGAGTCGACGAATTGTGTATGTCTCGCGGTGTTTCGCACCACCAGCTTTTTCTTTCAGCTTCTGAGGTACTGTCCGGTAAAGCTCTTTTTGTATTTAGAGCCCGACGCTATTCTTTGCGTTCTTGGAAGGATGTTGCTACTCTTTTGAAAACGGAATTTCTACCGTTAGACTATGATGAACGTCTGCTATATACTATTCAGAACTGTAGGATGCAACCTACCGAATCGATTGGAATGTATGTTGCTACTATCCGGCATCTTTTCATGCAATTGCTAGAACCAGTCTCGGAGAAGACACAACTGAAAATCATACGTCGCAATCTGACTTCATTTTATCAGTCTCACTTCGCACTCATCGATATTACATCTTTTTCACAATTGATATCCTTAGGCAAACGTTTGGAATCTAATCTTAGCTCAAATAATTCTTTTAACTTTTCGACATTTGAGGAAAATGATCGACTTCTAGAACCACCTTTGGGTTATACGAACAAAACTGCTGCCTCTATATCTTCGACTAAGGCTGTCGCTGGTTCTCTTCCAACTTCGTCGGTTCCTTCTTTGACTACTACTTGTGTTCACTGTGGTCCTAAAGCTGAGAAAGCTTTACGACATGTTCGTTCTTTAGCTTCGCTTCCACCAAATTTTTCTTCGGTTGCTAGGTTTATTCGTCCTACTACCGATCCTTGGTATCTAGGTCTAATTGCTAAAGCTTCTACTTTTCCGCGACGTTACTCTCGTTGGTGTATTGTGGAAAATCTGTTATGTAAACGTGTACGTATCTCTCTGTCTGATCCTTGTGTATGGAAATTAGTTGTTCCATCAGATCAACGCAAACAGCTAATCTCTGATCACCATCTTCCATCTAAGGGTGACCATCGTAGTGTTAAAAGTACGTTGGACGGTCTTCGTTCGCACTTCTACTGGCCGCATATGAGGTCTAAAGTTGCTGAATACATACGGTCTTGCTGTTGTAACTCGCGACAAAACAAGACTATGGGATCACACTCTCGCTTATTGCCAAGTACTATGAAGCGTTCTAACAATAGGGTTGCTAATAGGTTTTCTACACATTTACCTGAAGATACTACACCTGCTCAAGAGGTAAAAGCTGCATCTTTCTCTTTGCCATCGAGTTCTTTGGTTTCTTCTGCTGATGCATCGACGTTTCTTTCTCTTGATCGTTCGCTTTTCTTTCATCGGCGTCGCAAGCGTCGTAAATTCTAACAACGCTTGTTGACTCTGGATTGTTGACTTTAGCTATTAGTTTGGCTTGTGTATTTGGACTTGTGATTGTACTCTTTTAATTATCTTGTTGGTATTTTGGTTATAGTAACTCGGATGCTATCCATTTGCCTTCTTCCAATTTGCTGCCACTGATTTGCTGTTCTTTGGATTAAGTTGCTTAACAATTTTCTTTTGGTTTTCTTTCTTTACCATCTTATTTCGGGACAGACTACCCTTCCGTATTGTATATAGTTGTACCCGCTTCGTCGGCATTTTTTTGGATTGGTACGTCACTTATAGGATTCTCTGCTTTACTGTTAAATTTTTGATTTTCTTTGGGATTTCCTATTCCGCTTGTCGGCATAAAAGTCTTGAAATAAACTTTTCACTTTGGGGACAGCATTTGGGACACATTCGGTTATGACTAACTACGATATCTTTTCTCTTCTTTTCTCCTCTCTTTTTATTTGGGCGGTTGGTTGGGCATTGAAGGGCTGGTCACTCCCTTTCGTTTCTTCTACGGAGAGAAGAACGAATCAGACATTTACATCTTGTCTTAGCTTTCTCCGTCTGTTTCTTTTCTTCATTTCTTGTTTTTCTTACTTCTTATTTTTTTCTTCTTCTTGATTTGTTGATCACCTACATGCCACATCTCTTTCTTTCTTCTCCTTCCTCCTCAAGGTTTACCTTTCGGGTGGTTGGTTGGGCACCGTAGGGTGGTCTCTCTTTTCATTCTTCTACGGGGTGAAGAATGAATCAGGCAGTTACATCAAGCCTTATCTTTCTCCGTCTTTCTCTATCTCTTAGCTTTCTCCGTCTTTCTCTATCTCTTATCTATCTCCGTCTGTCTCTTTTCTTCCTTTCTTGTATTTCTTACTTCTCATTTTTTCTTCTTGATTACTTATCACCTACCTGCCATATCTTCCTTCTTTCTTGTTTCTCCTAAAGGTTCGCCTTTCGGGTTTGGTTGGCAGTAGGCTGGATCCGTACAATAACATCGTGTACTCTCTTTTCTCCTTTTGTCTTTCTGTCCTTCTTTCTTACTTTCTTGTCTCTTGGGTTGCTTGGACACTTGCTTCTTTTCTTTTGCTAATGTGTTTCTCTTGAGTGGTCACTGCAACTATGCTTCTTCTTTCTTTCTAAGTTTCCTTTCTGCTGTTGGATTGGGTTTAGTGGATTATTTGGTTGTTGAGTAGGTCTGAAACTTGAGGCAGACTATCACTCCGCTTTTCTGTACTATATGTACGCCCGCTTGGTCGGTTTCTTTGGATGTGTGTAGTCATTCTTAGGGTATCTCTTCTGCCACTTATGCTTTGGTTTTTCTGGGAGTACTCTATTCCGTTAATCGGTTTCTACGTCTCATTGTGACAGTCTAGCACAGCAATTGATAATCTACTAGTGTTCGATTAGCAACAGATAATCATGACTTCTTCTTCTTTCTACTTCTTTCTTTCCTTCTCTTAGGATTACTAATACTGGGCTTTTGTCCTTGGGGTTGCTTAGGTGGGTTCTCCTTCTTTTTTTCTTTTAAAGATTACTTTCTTTGGAGTTTTCTTCCAAGGTTTTGCTAATGATTGGGGTTGGGATTTCATTGACTTTAGGGCTTTTGGGTCCTTGACGCTAGTCTAAACTTCCGTCTTTTTCTCCTCTTCTTTTTTCTCTTAGTTGTCTTGGATCGTCGCTCCGTACTTGGAATAACGTCTCGTTCTTTATTCATACCCGGAATCACTATTTGGTGGCTTTAACGAGCACGTTAGTTTCGTGATATTGGCCTTCTAAGTTCTGTGGAGTTTGGTTGCTCAGGCAGTATCATTTTGCTGTATGCGTCTCTAGTCCAAGTTAGGTTTGATTGATCTTAGGGAACTTCGAAAGGTTCTGTTCCTTCATCTATCGGGTTGGGTTTCTGTGGTTTTTGGTTCCTGGGTTGGGTTATGGTTTTCAATGTGCGTTTAGTTGGTAACGAACTTCATGGCAAGTTCCACTCTAAGTTCTTTACGGCTGCGTTCGGATTTGATTTCGACCGTGGGTCTCACTTCTTGCTAGGGGGGAATTTGTAACGTGTAAATTTCTACTGCGAGTCAAAATCCGCCTGAGGTTTAGGCAACTAACAGTAACATCTGTGTCCTCGAACCGTAGTTCGAAATCACGCCTACGGAGGCGCGAAAGTTGTTAGTCGTCGACGAATTATATTCATTTTTATGCTGTTTGTGGATCGGTTTACAACTGGGGAACATCGGAGAGGTGAGGTAAATTGAATCTCTTTTCATCTGGTAACATCTTCTACACCGACGTTTATTTTAGCCTTTTGGAAATAAATCCGATTGAACCTCCGGTGCAAATAAAATCGGCACGATGTCTTGTGGACGGCCAGACACATAAAGTGGGTTAGTATTCTTACACGTGTTTGTAATGGAGGCCAACCAACTAATCTTCACAATTTTTAGCTTCTTTCTTTGGGTCTTTTTCTGTCCTTGTTACGTGGTGGGTGATATTAAAGTGGATGCTGGATACTCGATCTTCGCTTTGGACGTCTTCGTCTGTTGTTCTGAGGTAGATCTACGTGTGCTTTTATCTGTAATCTAAGGGAAATGGTGAACGCGCTAAACCAGTTCGGATGTTCGGGAAAGTAAGGAAAACTACTACGATATTCGAGGTATTTATGACACCTTTATATTGAGTCGCGGAGTCTCGCTGTCGACCTTATTTCGACCGAACGCTGTAGCCTTCTGTTTAGCAGCAGCCGCGCTGCGTGCATGAGGAAACAAAAGATCGTGTTCGTGTCGCCATTTTATCACCTATTTCAACTAAGATCGATCCTCGTATAAATATATATAAATGATTGCGGAAGTGGGAGACGACGTCGAGTATAATTATTTTCTTATTTAAGTTAACATCACCTAACGTAAAATTTTATTGTAATTCATAACCTTCTTATATACAATAATTCTCTCAAATGTTAAAATCACCTAACGTCAAATTTTATTGTAATTCATAACCTTATTATACAATAATTCTTTCAAATGTTAAAATCACCTAACGTCAAACTTTATAATAGTTCATAATTATTTTATACAATAATTCTTTCAATATTTTTAACTGTGTAATGGTCAAGTCATTACAATTATTTATAATAACTTCTCAATCACTTACAGTAATTATTAAATTTTATCAAAGGTAGAATTTTGGGAGTTACCCGTATCTCTATATTTAGATTGATGATTATTATTTACCGGTCTTATGACGCTTGATCAAGTTGTCCCCCAGACTGTACGATTAATTAGCGGGAACGCGTTTAATTAGTAAATCATCGCTACCGTAGCCGCGGTAATTATTAGCTACGTAAACGATCTTAGCTTGTGTGGCTTCCAAACTCTATTTATTGTTACTTATTATGTGTACTTGTAATTGATATTTGTGCTTAATAATTTTTCTCTGTGGGGTTATATAAATAATTGTCAGGAGTTACCAGTGGCGTAACCGTCGCAGTTGTGTTGCTTCCGTTGGAAGGAGATAGTGAATCATTTTTTTAATAAATGATTATTGTGAATACTACATATGTTTTCTTTTGGGGAGACTTCGGGTCTAGGCTTTCCTTTTCTCTTCCCTAGACCATAATTTCTGCGGATAACAGTTCGAGAGAAGGTGGCGCACTTGGGCATTCAGCTTACCGGAACTAATTAAGTATCTTAGGATTTTCTTTAACCCGACGACCACCTGCGGCGAGGCTAGCCAAAAAGGTAAGCGATAACATCTGGTTGATTACTTTGAAGTGATACTGTTCTTCATTCCTTGTTTCTTTCTCCACCTTTCCCCATTAGATCACAATAAATATTGTAACAATTTATGTAATATAAAAATTAAATTATTTTACGTGATGTTACACAAAACATTATTTATATATTACATTCTTAGCAAAAGTTTTTCGTCTTTTTCTTGGGCTTTTCGCATACATATTCTTTTAGCTTCTTTATCTGCTAGAAAATGTAATAGTGCATCAAGTCTATTTTTTACAAAAATGAACTTTTTTTTGGAGGTGGTAACAACGTATTTCTTATACCTTCAGCTATCCATTGGGTGTTATTACTAAATTGTAACACCCAAAAAATGAAACAAACAACTTTTCTTAGATTTGAAACCCTAGTTGACAGTTATTAGGGTTTTTTTTTTAAATCGTTTTTACTCTCTTATTTTAAATAATATTTATAAAATACCAAAACTTTTAGCATTTTTTTTGGTTTCCATATTTTTGTTAACAAATATTTATTTTCGGGTTTTGAACCGCGTTCCATATTTACTGAGTTTCAGTTTTTTCTGAAGAAGACAGCGACATGACTGTCGAAACGTCAAACATTGTAAATTTTTCAAAGTTTGTAAGTTTTCTAAGTTTTATAAATTTTGTGAAAAGTGTAAATATGGAACGCAGTTCAAAACCCGAAAATAATTATTTGTTAAAAAATCATAGCCGCGAAAGCCTCAAAAATAAAATTTCCATATTTGTATTTGCAATAATTTTATCAAATAACAAAAAAATTAAAAAACCACTTGATTTATTTTGGAAAACAAAACGTTTATAAAATCCATAAACTATCTACTATAACAATTTTCTTATATTTTTTTTGATTGTACAAAAACAGTTTTTATTTGAATGGAATTACAAGATAAATTTTAACACACTGCAACAATCATTTAAAACAAAAAAAGCTTGCTGCCATTAAACGACAACATTAAACAAAAAAAAACCAGAGATAAACAAGCAAACAAAAAAAATAAAACAACAAAAGAAGGACTAAATTAAGCTGCCTGCTTGTCTTTTCTATCTTCTGCTGCAGCTATTATTCTAGCCACCAGTTCTAATTCGGTGTGTACTGGTTTCTCATATACAGAGTTCTTCATCTGGCTCGAAAAAAAAACCTAAGAAAGTTAGGTCGGGGTCATGTAAGCCTGTGCTCCATCATGTTGAAACCAAAGTGTTTGATGTTTAGCGGTAAATCATCAAGAAGCTCTGGCAGAACTTTATTTAAAAAATTGAAATAATTTTCACCATTCAATCGGTTTGAGAGAATGTAAAGACAATAACGTATTTTCAGTACGAATAAGTGTTCGTGAGGATTATCATCACACCACAAGTGATTATCGCGGGAATAAAATACATCGTCTCTTGTAAAACAAATTTAGTCTGTCATTAAAATAAAATTTTAAAACGCCTCTGACGATTGCAACGTTTAAGAAACAAACGACAAAACAACAAACAGGTTTCAAAATTTGCAATTTTTGACTAGAAAATGGATGGAGACGTTCCTTTAGAACTTCCCAAACTGTCATGATTTACATCTAATCTATTTGCTATTACTCTTGTGTTCGTCAATGACTCATCTTTAATAATAACCGCTTTTTCAAATGCAGAGGTTCGACAAAATCAATTGAAATTCTCAACAACTGTTGAGTGAAAACTTCCAGTCTCTGACAAACGTCTACATACTCTTTTTTACATGCGGTCATTTGGTTTCTGACGGTTTGGGTATCTTCTCTGATAAATTCTACAAGCTTCTAGTGCATTACGCGTTGTTTCTCCAAAAACCAAAAGCATGTCAAAAAGCTCAGTTTTGTTAAGTATTTAAATTTGAACGTACAAACTAGAAAACACGTGCCTCAAGTTTGAAGTACGCGTTTGTTAGTAGGTTTTTGTTTCTATGTTTAATGTCAGCAAGCCTACTTTCTTCTAGGTGCTACAATTTGTTAAAACTGATCTTGTAATTCAATTTGAATAAAAACAAATTGAAAAAAATGTTTCAAACAAATATGATAATTAATAGTTTAAGTATTATATATTTTTTTTTCAAAAATTGATTAAATGGTTTTTACAATATTTTGTTTAAAAATTTTTGATCGGTTGCCATTTTGTTATTTGATTAAATAGAAAATAATTGTAAAAACAAATGTTTTAGAAAACCGAAAACAAATGCTGAAAGTTTTTGTATTTTTTAAATATTCCTTAGAATCAAGAAGTAAGGACAATCTTTTCAAAAACAAAAAATGTCAATAACTATGAACTGTGGTTCCAAATCAAAAATTTGCACTAAGAAAAGTTGTTTGTTTCAATGAGTTCTAACTGCCATTTTTGAGTGTTACAATTTAGTGTAAACACCTTGTATAATCTACGCATTTACTGCTATGTTCAGGCAAATATAAAAAACCTTTTTCTCCTGTCCTTGTTGTAAACATCAATATTCGTTTGTCAGTGTAATTAAGTAATGGCAGCAAAAAATTCTAGAACGGCAGAGTGATAAATGAAAATCTACGTAAAACTATGCTTTAAAAGTCAATTATTATTAAAAAAAAATAACAAAAATGTTTTTAAAAGTCTTTAAAATACTATTATGATTTAAAAAAAACGTTTAAAAAAATATATAAATATGAATACTTGAGTTTTAGGTATATATTTTGTTGGTAGTATTTGTCTTAAGATTTAAAATTGATTGTCAAAGTTGACAGATTTTTTTAGTAGTGAATGCAGTACCAACTTCGAATTTGAGATGTTTACAAATTTATTGTTTTTAAATTTAGATTTAATTTGACAAAAAATAATGTATGTAACTCACGTCAAAAGTCTCATAGCATAACACACTCTTGGGCTACGGTCTCACGCTGCACTAACGTTTCTTATGCATGCTCTACTTTCGACGCTAATAACATAAATGCCTTTTTGCTAAAATTTGGTATACTTTATATCGGTTTATATCGTGGTCATCCAGACCAATCTCTGCAAAATCAACTCCACCTATATTCTGCCGATAATAAACAATAACATTTGGGCACTCGATTACTATTGTGCGCCAGTTTATTTTTTGTTAATCTGGTAAGGCCAGACTTGTAGTAATTGCTATAAACAAAAACTTTTTTTGTATTTTGCTGTTTTGCACATAGCAATTTAGTACATAAACATCTAAATAGCCACTGCCTTCGTCCCAGTTTTCCTGCTATAGTTGGTAATGTTTTTAGCAAAATTTGATGACTGAGTCATCTTATAGTATAAGTTACTATGTATATAAGATAACTGTAAATAGCTATAACGACGGAAAACGTATGTTGATATGACAACCGCGTAATTTAAATCAGTTAAATTTGGTTTTGCTGATGCAATTATATGATACATTAGAGTGTGCCTCCTACTGCTGATGAGCCCCAAAACAGCAAAACAACCGTTCAGTAGTTTATTCTGGTGGCATTTGCACAATTCCATTGACATTGTTTTACTTTACTACTTCACGTTGTGGTTTTCTCGTAGTATTATTCAAAACCATTTTGAATTACGCGGGTGTCAAATCAACTTACAACGTTTTCTGCCGTTAAAACTATTTATTGTTAGATTTTTTTGTTAGTGGTAAATGTACACAAAACGGCATAATTTATTGCTTCTAATTAATTTACACTCGTTAAAAACTAGTTAAAGCATAATACAACATCGTTCGCTTTTATTGTTAAAGCGAGAGTTTTGACAACCCTATCTCAAAGTGTTAGAGATGTATCATTTTTAGACACAGGACGTCTTTTCTCAGAATAAACATTGATGTCGAAGTGTATTGCAAATAATCATCACATCGTAACCACACTTTATTCCTCGTTTCGTCGGTTTAAGAGGCGTATACTTTTTTAGCAATGAGCGCTTTCTGAATTTAGTGATTGACTCGTCGATACTTTGGTATCGGCTATCTTTACAACATTTAAAAAAAGTGTTTGAAGCATGCTACAACTTTTTTGATGCATTCGAAGGTTTTTTTGGTAGAGAAAAATACAGTTTTGATGGTAACATTATAAATGGATCCCAGGAAATTGTCTTTTTAATGGTATGATTTTCCATACTCTTTTTTGCTCTGATAAAGTTTCAGATCAGGCAATTTGTTGACATAATAAACATATAATTAGTTTTTGATTTTTTTTTTATTAGTTATCATCATTTGGAATATTCCAATTAAAAATGCGATTTTTTCAAATTCTACTAGCACCAGTCTTTTTCATTTCAAAATCCTCTAAAATTTGCTCATGTATTTAAAGACAAATTAACAACATTTTTTGAGTCAAGGTCCGTCAGTTTACTTTATTTTTAAAATAAAATTAATTCCCTGTTAATTAATAAAATTATAATACGTTAGAAACTATATAAATCAAATTGTAAGGCTAAAATGATGAGACCACGTTTAGACAGTCGGTTTTTTTAATTTACAATTAAGTTTTTTGAATTTATATTATTTGACATTTGACGTCTATTCACAAACACTACTAAATTTATTAAAAGCATAAAAAACTGTCTATTTGAAAGCCAGAGTCTACTAAGTTGACTACGTAATGCAGTTTTATGCTTTACTCAAAAAAATGTAGCACTACTCCAAATAATATTTAGAATCATAACGAAACTGAAGTTAGTGCCGTGCAAAAACCACGTAAAAAAAACAAATTAGCTGTGTTGTATGTTTAGAGAGAGAAATAACAGTTATTTGTGCAGTTTTAGTAAATTGTTTTTACTAATTAATTCAAACTTCTTCGTTTAGGAGGGGCATATAAAACCACTTTTATTTATTTTTGTGGCAACGTTTCGTGCTGAAGGTTAGCACTTCATCAGGCCAAAGAATAAAATCAAGTTGATCAATCCACCAACCAAGGACATCGGCAACTTTACGAGTTGGTATTTTATTGTCAATTGTTTGTTGAACGTTGATATCCTGCGTTATGTAAGAAAAATTTTAATTATTGACCATTGTATGTTTAATGTTTTATTTATTATTAATTGAATACCAACTCGTAAAGTTGCCGATGTTCTTGGTTGGTGGATTGATCCACTTGATTTTATTCTTTGGCCTGATAAAGTGCTAACCTTTAGCACGAAACGTTGCCACAAAAATAAATTAAAGTAGTTTTATATGCCCCTCCTAAACGAAGAAGTCTGAATTAATTAGTAAACACTCAGAGGAGGACAAAGAATCTTTACCACGTAAATTGTTTTGGTTTTTTTTAGTAAAAAAAAAATTTTTTTTTGATAAAAAGTAGGAGTAGTTATTGTAAAGTATGCTGATAGCAGCAAACAGATAGAATCTCAGTATTTTCTACTATAATTGAACCATTTCATAAAATAATTCAAACAATCTGAACAAAACCTTGTTTTACTTATTTTGATAGGTAAAAAAATATATAAATTTCCTTACAATACTACCTCATTGCAGCTATCGCGTTCAACTTTTAAATTTATGTTTTTCAAGCCAACAAAGAAACAATCTTTTTGTGAGTGTTGTTTTTATATGAGCTTTGAGAAAATAACAATAAAAATTGATGAAACTGCTACTGAAAAGCAATCTGAAAACGTGATGCAGTTAAAAAAACATCAAAAGGTTTAACAAAAGTAAGATTTTTCTTTACAATCCTGGTCTAGTACTTGATACAACAAAATGTATGCTTTTTTAAATTTTAAATACACATACAATTACGACAAAACATAAACCTGTTAGCGCAAAAAAATATTCTTTACGAGAATATAATTTTTTTTATATTTTTTATAAAAATCTGAAAATAGACATCAGATCTCAAACTGCTTATAATGACACAAACACAACAACACAAATAATAATAGTGCCAGAACTGACTCAAAATCAAAACACAGAAAAAGGTGGATCAAGTGCAAAGAATGCAACAAATTGGCACACAATGGGAGCTCAAGCGTGGTTAAAAATAAAGATCGTTTTATATGCAATATTGCATTTAACTGAAAAAATTTGAAAAAAAGTGATTTAATAATGAGATTAAAAAAATCTAAAAACAAATTTAGTAAGTAGCAAAAAACTCTTATAGTAGAATTATTTATTTATATATAGTTTTCATTTTGAATAATTCCCGTGTAGTGAATTTTTCACAAACTTATCTTGCGTCGCACATCTTCAGATCCTAGAATAAATTAACTTATTGCATTTTAAAATCTTACTATTATAGACTGGCCTCCGACTGATAAAACTGGTTTCCGAATAACCGGTAGAAAACAAAACTAGAATCTATATTAATATTAAAAAGAATTTTAAATATTTTAATGAATTCTTTAATTAGCTAAACCTTAAGATGATTTAGATTAAATCTAAGTTCAAAGACGCCCAAACTTACGTAAGCATTGTCACCTGTTGGAAAAACCGATAACTACAAGAATGCGTATGATTAGCGTTAAAACAGAAATATTCTTACTCAGGGCTTAAACGTGAAAGCCAGTGGAGGTTGACTAAGTCAACTTTAGTAGAAAATTTGTGTAATAATTGGTTTTCTTTGTGTTTTGTAAAATTTATAGGTATGTAAATAAAATAAAAGCGGGTAGTTAACATAAAAGATGAGAAAAATACCTGTAATTTTTGACAATCCACAGCAAGATGGTACAAAAGTTTTTTATTGGTTTCATTAATTTACTATTATTTAATAGGTTCGGAAAAAGCTTTTTTAATAGAAGAAGGATCTTTTCAAACTATTCTATCCAAATCGTTTGAGAGAAGATAGAATTTATTATAATCTGATCGATTCGTAATAATAGTAACATTCCTTTTGTCAACTTTAAGAATCACTATAGATTTATCCTATTTATGTGACTTTAATCTAAAGAATCCACATTTTGGAACATTACTACTCTTAAATAATAAAAATTTTTTATAGTTTTAAAACGAGCTTCTTTTGCAAAAAGATAAAGAACCGTTTGAATAGAAATTTCTATGTAGGCAAATTAATTAGTAGTAAAAAAGTTTTTAAAGTGGTTAACGCCAAAATGTAAGCAATCGCACAACTGTACTAGATACGTCAGAAAAAGAATAATCCCCTCCAAAAACAAAAATAAATTAATTAACTTACACAAACTGAAATAAACACATAATTCCACGGTAAACACAAATTTTCAAGACCATGGTATTTACAAAATAGGAGAACTTTCCCCAACTCTCTCTCATTCAAAATGCTCATTTTCTCTAAACAAAGCCTTATGAACATTTTAATGTCTTATGTACTCAAGACTACTAATTCTTTAAGAATTGCTTTCCTCAAGTAAGGTTTAATCTAATTAATGATATGGTACCATATTTTCAAAACGATGACATATCAAAAAACAAATGAACTGAATAAAGATGTAGAATAATCCATGATGTAATTAAGCATGAACAACGCAAATGGATTGCGCATCGAAAAGGATTCGCATCAAAAATCTGTAAGCTCTGTACGATTTGCATCTAATGACTGTAAAATAAACAGAGCTTACTTAACATTAAAAGAATATTAAATTACAATCCAAATCTTCACTAGTAAAAAAAGTTATAATCTCTTATGCGACCGAATCTTAGTGTATCAATTATTTGATTGGCAACATTGAATTGTATTTGAATTTCTGTAGTACTTTTTTCAACTTCAAACTTTCACACATTTTATATTAAGTGCTATTCCAGGCAATCATTTATTAAATAAGTTGTGAGAATGAATGCAACTTTGAATAATGAACAACTTACAACGTTTACCGCCGTTATAGCTTATTTACAGTTATAATTACGAGCCAATCTAGATCTAGACGGTATGAGTATAAACTACATCTATAGTTTTTTTATAATTGGAAGTTGTCAATTTGTTTTGACTAGTTCATATCAGGTGTGCACGTGATCACCAATATACATGATATTAACTTAATATTTCTTAAAATGCAGTTTTAAGATCCTCCTAAATTGTTTAATTAGTTGAAAATTTTTTTCCTATTCAATTGATAGGATCCTTCAAGGTAGAGGGACGGCAAAAATAAAATCAACCTCGTATGTTGTTAAGGCGACGTTTCGTTGGTGGCCTTTTTTTATATTAATGTAAAATACGGTTGTTTAATTGTTAATGATAGATTTTAATGTTATAACTATTGTATTGATGTGTAATATGTATTACTGATTGTTGATGTTTTAAATTATATAGACTGGCCTGAAGAAGTTGAGCACTAAAGCCAACGAAACGTCAACTTAACAACATACGAGGTTGATTTTATTTTTGCCGTCCCTCCACCTTGAAGGATCCTATCAATTGAATAGGAAAAAATTTTTCATACATGATATTGTTGCGTCAATGTTTAAATGTATTTAATTTTTTAACTAGATTTAACATGCGTTATATTTCATATAATTACGTTTTGTTTTCAATAAACTTGGTAATTAAAATAGTAAATGTTTTAGCAAAGCTGCATTGCGATACAGTGTGTTGTCTATATTGCGTACTTATTGTAATATTTAAAAAAAGCCGTGATAACTTGTTATTAGCGTATATTAATTGAATTGTAACCATTGGTCGTCAAATACAAAAATTATTGTAGTATTTGACGACTTATGACGTAGTTAACAACGGCATCAACTAACCACATAGTTAACACGTTCAGTGCGTTATCGGTTCCCGGGGACCAATACTAGACTTTGCGTTGGTGCAAACTGAATATCGTGTTTCTAACGCTCCGGTGCGTAAGCTGTAACTTTCTTAATTTTATACATATATTTTACAAATAGCATTGTTTTATTCGCTACTTAAATATGCAAAAAACATGCAAAACTAGCTATCAGTGCCCGGAAACCGATACCGCACAGGAGTAATAGTGGTATCTCCTCAGTACTGCATCGGTCTCCCGGTACCGATCTTGAACTAATGTCAGAAACAAGCTCCTGCTTGTTTACGCAATAACACGTGCCTTGCTCAGTTGCTACGAAATGTATAAGCAGTGCAGATGTAAAAATGAGTACAAACCGAATGCTAGTTCTTGCGCAAGAAATTAATAACAAACGTAAAAAAATAGTTGATGAAACAAACTCAGATACTGAAGATAATCCATGGTTTCAATATTCAAGTGATGATTCGATAATGGATAAAGACTACACTATGTCTGGTAGTGATTTAGAATCTAGCACATCTGATAATGAAAATCGTGCTACGACAACTAGTTTGAGATAAGAGGATAATTCTTTATAGATTGCATTTTATACGAAACCTTTGCAGCAAATAATACTGAAGCAGAGTTCTATAATGAAAATGATTTAAAAGATGTCTTAAGTAAATCCGATTCAGAAATACAAGATGACAATTTATGGAACGATATAGTTTCTTCAACTTCAAAATTTACTCTAAAGGTAGATGCAGTTACTTACAATTTTGATGTGGATAACATAAACACTCTGCTACATGCTTTCAAGCTGTTTGTAACAGACGATCTCTTAGACCTCATAGTCCACGAAACTAGTAGATATGCGAGACAATTGCTTGATCTGGGTTCCACACATAAGCCTAGATTGAATATCTGAAATGATACCAACAAGCAGGAAATACTACAAATTTTTGGTGTCGTTAACTGTTATGTATGCCACATGTAGGAGACAAGAGACACTACGGTGTGCAAAAAAAAGACAATGACATGTAACGTTGGTGTAAAAGGAGTTAATAATTATTATAACAATAACGTGTACAACTAGTGTTTCTATCCTAATATACATTTTTCACTAACTGCTTGCAACCCACGTACCTACAATAAATTCTTATTAGTCAAAGGATAAAATGTTTTGTAATGATTTTATTGTGGATACTATAAAACGAGACCAATTTTTGTTGCTGCTAAACTGTCTGCATTTTTGCAATAATAATGATCCATTGTTGCATACCTCTGAAAAATTTTGTCAACATTATTGATAAAAGTATGCCTTTCAGAGGACGGGTAAAATTCCGTCAGTACATTCCAAATAAGTGGCACAAGTATGGAATTAAAACTTATAAATTGTGCACTGTCAATGGGTATACAAACAATGTTATGATATATACTGGAGACAATACAAAAGTGTCTGACCAAGGATATTCTGAGACCATTGTTCACGAGCTTCTAAAGTCAGTGAATTGAGATGCCTATTAATTGTTGACAATTTTTACTTCTACTCGGGATTGCCCTTAGCGATATCATTGTTTGCAAAGAAGATACTATACTGTGGTACTTTGCGCATGAACCGCAAGGGTGTTCCAAAAATATTCAAAAAATCTATGGAAAAAAAATAGAGTAAACAAACTGACCGTGTGAAAATTATAAAATGGATAGACAAACAACCTGTCTTAATGGTGACGACGGATCCTGACAAAACAAGCGTGTTACAATTATTAGAAAGGTCAGATAGAAAAAGCAATATTATCAAGAAATTTCTTCACACTGTACTGTACTACGTCGAGGATTGAAATGGTACAGAAAAATTGTTTGAGTTGATTCTGGGAACGAGTGTTGTAAATTTTTGGCTAATAAACAATTAAGTCACCTTTCTCTCAGCCTTCTACCACACTACCAGATAAAACTCCTAGTATTTCAAGTGCTTACAACCAACCTACAAACAAAAATTCTACAAATAAGCGCGTGTTGAAAGTACCATTAAAAATTAAGGACAATGTTAAATATTAAAGGGAGAGCAGGTCACAGGACGTTGGTCCTTTGAAAATTGTACTTAGTGCAAGGTTAGAAAAAAACAAGGACCGAAAAATAAAATTGGTAACCGTAATGGATTTTTTTAATACGTAAGTAAAATGTAAATTGTATTTCTCAATTTAATTGAGAAAAGTACCAACAATTTTTTTCTATTAATTAGTTTTTATCAATTTTCTTTAAAAGTACTAAGTGTCAGTTATTCTATTTATCAATTCACGATTCAATTAATATCAATGCAATCATTTTTCTTTTGTTAATTAGCTAACTGATTTGTATTTGTGTACCATTGTGGACCTTTTCACGTTACGGGTTAGAATTGCTATTTTGTTGATCCAGCAAGATTTTTTATTAGGTTTTAACAAATATGGAACCCTAGTAAATTAATTATTTTACCGATATGTTTCCATAACAAACTTGATGATAGAATGAACTGGACGTGGTATAATCCATAACAACAAGAAACCTATAGCAAAATTTTATACACTTAGAAACCATTCGATTATCACGTTAATGTACCAGCAATTTTTCTAATTTAATACAAAAGCTTGAAAAGGTTTTCAATTTTTCTTTAATATCTTCTGCATAAACGTATGTTACAGTATAATTAAAGTTTCCACTTAAATAGTTTTATTTTAATTCAATTGATTCAAAAGTTAAATAAACCATGGATTTTTGCTAGAAAAGTTTCTTTGCTAATTTTATCAAGTATTTACAAAAAATTTGTACCTTTATAAAACTGTATCAAAAAGAAAATATAATTTGAAATCTAAGCAAAGTTGTATTTTTTTATTTTAATAAAATATTTCATATTTAATCAACTTATTGTTAATTTTTTACATTTTACATAAACTGTTATTAAAGTTTTAGAATATGTTTTATCAAAAACATAAACAATAATTTCTTGACATCGATTTAAAAAAAAATAAAAAAGGCAAAACAACATATAAATATAAACATAAAATAAATTTAAATCAAACATGGTTGCTGCTAGCTTTCTAACAATAAAACTTTAATATTTTTTCTTGGTCGTATAAATATAAAAATTCAAGTTAAAAAGACGCTTATTATTATTAAGTAATTTAAAAAACGCTTAAAGGAATTAAAACGTTTAAGCCGAAATACTAGGTTCATTTTTTATGCTAGAATGAAATCTGCGTTTTAAGAAGCGTTTTTGAGTTTGCAAGATATTCCATTTAGATAAACACACAGTTATGTAGAAGTTGAAAAACTACATAAATCCTGTTATCTTTTGGTTCATCTGTTTCTAAAAATTCTAGTGTTTGTTAGAATATTTATTGAATCAATACGTAAACGTAATAACATAATAATGTACTAAATTCTAAAAAGTTACACATTTTTATATATGTAATTAAAAACTGCTTGCTACTTTAACCTAATATAATTAATAATTTTTATTTTGAAAAGTTCAACCTTTTGGCTCATCTAAAAAGGGTTAATATACTTTTGCGGTCCTTTTTATTAAAGTTAAAATCGTTTCGGTGTTGTGTACGGTAACAGATGTTTTTAGAATTTTGTTAAAAATAGTAAACCGCACCTTTTTGAAATTATATTAAAAATATTGTAATTATAAAATACGTTTTGACCTATAACAAACACATTAATTTTAAAGCACGCCGCGTTAACTTTTTTTGCTACGTTACGCGTTCTAAACAAAACTTAAATTTTAAAATAAACGTTTCTTTAATTCAATTTGTTCTATTATGGAAATATGCGAAAAACACATTGTTTTTTTATTATTTTTTGTGCACAACCCGATTTTTATGGTTCAATGCGCTTTATTTATTTTTATTTATTAGTCGAAAATAAAAAAAGGAAAAAGTATTGATTGAAATGTAATTTTTGATATTTCTTAATATAATTGTAACACACGATTAAACTAATTATTGAGAAAAGTTTTAAACAATTTGGTATACTAAACATTTGCGTGAGGTTTTAGTTTTCTACTTTAATTGGAAGAAAAATGCAGTTTCAGCGCATTGAATGCTTCTGAAAAATGATGCTCCAAGTATAAATCATGTAGGGAATAACTGACTTTTCAAGACTGGCAATTTTAGCGGTGAAGACAAGCCTCGCTATGGGATCCAAAATGCGAAGATCACAAATTAGGGGCATTACTGGATAAAGATCTATGCCGAACGCAAGACCAGCTTGCAAAATCATTAGCAGTTACTCTACAAGTAGAGTTACCAACTTTTTCTTATAGTGGATCTTGTTGCTAAAAACCACGTCACTGCGTCTACAATAGCGATGAGTAAGCGTGGTTGAGAAAACTATGTTAAAAGAAAGAAAAAAACTGGCGTTACTTTTTGTACTAGCTAGATTCTCGAATCGGAGGCATCACAGGTACCTATAGACCCACTAATGAAGAGAATAAGGTAAAGCAAAAAAAGACGGTTAATTTCATCCAACAGTAACATGTAGTATTGCTACTTATTCTTTTAACTACATAGTAATCTAAAAAATTTAACAAAAAGTAAAGCAGAATACAACAAGCTAACACGATTGCAAAGTTTCAACACGACAATTTCACCTTTCAATCACCATAAAGTTCACATCGTAAAATCGATCATTTATTTTGTTTACAAATTAATAATTACGAAATAAAACATTTGGAATTTTAAAATGAATTCCAATTAAAAACTTTCTTCATCAAAGCTTTTTGTAACAAGTAGCAAATTTTCAAAGTTATTAACGAGACTTTAGTATTATGTAAGCTTACATGTACGGCGTGGTTTGCAAACATCTGACTTTGACTACGTTTAAACAATTAGAGAACTTAAATCGTACGTCAGCGTACTCAAGACAGCTTCATATCATAAAGCTAAAAACGTTTTATAACTACGACTAAAACCAAAATGATTTAGAATGATCTTCTTCTTCTTCTTCGTCTTCTTCTTCTTTTTCTTTTACCTGTAAATGCTAACTTAATCAAAAATTACCTTAATCTTGCCAGTATACAAAACAATTCTTCATTCTAGCGAAATCGCTGAAAAAGTAATAAAAACAATCGACGATGAAAAATGATAGAAAAAAGAATTACTACAAAATTGACCGTTCACAGCGATTTAAATCGTGCAAGTGAAATAAAGTACAAATAGCCAATGACGCAATCCTCTCCCGTAAGTGTCAAATAAATATTAGGTTTTCCATCTAGTGAAGTACCTACGCAACCATCGGCGTAGTAAAATGTTAAACAATTTTGGAAAGTAAATAAGTAATAAGATTTTTCTTAGCAAAACCTTAGGCGAACGCCACGGATCAAACCCTAAAAACTACAACTAACCCACTTTCATAAAAAAAGCAAACCCAAATAAAGAGAAAATTGCTGACGTAAGGAACACTAAGTACTAAGGTCGCCAAAATCCCTAGAAGACCTGACAGAACACAACTAAATCATCTCATAATAGAGAAAGTACTTCTAAGAAGTGGAGAGTTTTTTCAGCGGCTGCATGAAGCGGCGATGCCTAAGCACTAGAAAACGAGAAAAAAGTTTTCAACACTCCACAAACCCAAGACGGTAAGAGTAAGAAGTAAGAAGTTTTGAAAGCGCCAGAAACCAACAGCTTTAAAAATTAGAAAAAAAGTACTCAAGTATGGATTTGAAGTTGAATGTGGATATTCGGAATCAAAAAGAGAAAACTAAAAAAGAAAAACTATGTTAGTCATGATAAATAAATACACCACTTTGAATAACCTTTTATTTAACTGTATTCTGCTGTATTCTGTACTGTATTAAGAGAACATAACCTGTATATTTATTGCTACAAAAAGGCGCGTACAATAATATCTCAAAATGTCACAGCAATGACATCTATTTATATAAAACGCAACTAGTTATTAATATAACAACAAATAACTGCCGCTAGTCATTACCTTCAACACCCCTTCTCAATTTAATTTTTTTTTTTTAATTATTAATCGAAACAAACAAAAACTTTTAAATTGAATATAATGCATGCACAGAACAAATGTAGTATATAATCAATCATTTAACAAATTTGATCTAAAATAAACAAATTTCTCTTTCCCTAAAGCTTTGGTAAAAATGTCAGCACAATTTTCAGAAGAATTTACATATCTAACTATTATTTCTTTCTTTAAACACAGTTCTTTAATATAGTGGTATTTTATTTCTATATGTTTGCTCCGTTTAGAGTTTTCGAAAGTTTTTATCATCGAAATTGCACTAAGGTTGTCAACATATAGGTATACTGGGTTAAACTCACCAAGATCTGATAGTATACCTTTCAAGTTTACTAGTTCCTGGGCTGCAAGTCCTGCTGATATATATTCAGCCTCCATTGAGGACAACGCTACGCTGCTTTGTTTCCTTGAATGCCAAGCGATGGGATTGTTGGCATGGAAACACACAAAACCACTTACGCTTTTCCTTGTCTGTCTATCACCTCCCCAGTCAGCATCACTCATCGCTTCTAAACCAGTTTCATCCTTTTTGTACATTAGTCCAATAGTTTTAGTTGTGCTTAAATATCGAAGAATTCTAAGCCCTGCTTTCCACGCACTCACCGTCGGTTTATCTAAGTATCTGCTTAAATATGAAACGCTATAAGCAATGTCTGGTCGCGAAACGATTGATAGATACATTAAACTACAAATCAAGCGCCTATACGGTACATCACTTACAGTTTCTTCATCACTATCTACTTGAAAGTTCATTTCCATGGGTGTGGCTACTGAACGACATTCCTCCATTCCGAAGTCTTTTAACAAACGCGATATTAATTTGGTTTGAGTAATTTTAAGTCCATCGTCCACTTTACAAAATTGCATACCAAGAAAAGTATTAACATTGTTTACGTTTTTAATTTGAAATTGTTCATACAAATTTTTCAGTAGAATGTTAACTTGAAATTCAGGTCCTGTAATTAATGCATCGTCAACAAACAACACTAAGTACACTTGATCCTTTATATATAAACAATAGTCATGGTCGGATCTTTTAAATTGTAAATTTATCATCACTTCATTAAATTTAACGTTCCAACATTTTGGTGCATTCCGTAGCCCGTACAACGCACGATTCAATTTTAAGTACTTAAACTTTGTTTTTAAACCTTCTGGTACTTTTATGAATATATCACTGTCCAAAGTTCCATTTAAAAATGCTGTTGGTACATCTATCTGTCTCAGTCTCCAGTCTTTTTGTACTGATACTGATATCAATGTTCTTATAGTTGGTAATCTGCATACAGGTGAATAAATGTATTCTTCTCCACTGTTAGGTACTTGAAAACCTCTGGCGACAAGACGTGCCTTTTTAGTGCCATCTTCTTTGATTTTGAAAACCCATTTGGTGTCAATGGCTGTATGACCTGTAGGTAACTCGGTAGGAGTCCAAGTTTGTAGTTGTTCATGTGAATTTATTCCACTCTCTATGGTTCGTTGCCATTCTTCTGATTTACTTGCCTCCTTGTATGTTTTGGGCTCTTCGCTCGTTGTAGAGAGTAGACAGTACGCTGCATATATCTCGTAGTCTTCTAGTAGTTTAGGTTTTACTATTCTTCTTCCTGACCTTGAAGTTACTTCTTGTATTTGTGTGGTTTCTTCACTTTCGCTCTGATCGACTTCTTCTTTATGATTTGGTCCTTCTGTTTCTTTTTCTTCAATATTCTCTATTTCATTATCTTTTAGAGTCTCATACTTCAATATTTGTTTTTGTTGTCCCTGTGTACTTTCTTTAAATTCCATAATCGATTCATCAAATCTCACATCCCGACTTTTACTATTTTTCCTTCTTCGGGTTCGTATAGCATGTAACCTCCTCCACAATATCCAA